>CM072811.1:35299451-35799451 GCA_037013495.1 Hippophae tibetana
AACCTCCAAACAGAATTTGCACTCCCATTTATTGAATCGAAAAAAAATTACAAAAACATAACTAGTTCTTCTCAAAAAGAGAAGAACTCTAAAACTACGAAAAACTTAAAAACTAAGAAATGAGAGAAAGAAAGAGAAGATAAGATGTGTTTTTAGGTGTGTTTAGTTATGAAGAGAATTGGGATATTTATAGGTGAGGATGGGAAGAAAAAGTGGGTGAAAAATGTAGAAAACGCAGAGTAGTGAATGATGACGTCATGCTGATGTGTGCACGACAGCGCGCACAGATGGGGCGTAGATGGGCACAGGTGCGGGCAGATGAGAATAGGGGCGTGCGGAAAGCAGTAGGGGCACTCAGAGATGCGTGCGGGATTGGGCGTTGATAGGCACGATTACTCGGCACGGTTGGGTGGCTGCGTGCACGATTTCCTCCTTTTTGACATTTTTGATCTTTTTGACCCATTTTGTCCAATTTTTCCATATTTGTTGACTTTTTCTCATTTATTTATGAATATATTTGTGATGCATTGCCTCCAGTATTCCTCTTTGAGTCCTTAAGTTATATTTTAAGTGAAAATACCTGAAAAACAATAAAAAATACCTGTGATTCCGAAAAGATAGATTTATATAATTATATGATAAAATCATATAAATATATAAATATATATATATATATATAATCAATTAATGTGCATAAAATCATGGTAATTTTAGTGCTTTTTGAGCACTCATCACAATCCCTAACCAGCTTCTTACTAGTCCCTTAGCAAGAGAAGCGATAAAAATTAAAAATTAAACTATCCTAAATCACTTCTGTGGATTGACACGGTTGCATTTAGCCTACGCAACAAGTTTTTAAACCCCTAGGTTGCCCTAGTGGACGAGTTTGATTCTTGTGAGGGTTTTCAGTAATGATACCCACAAACATTGAACTAAATGTAAAAATTAAAAGAAATAATAAAAACAATCAACTTAAAAATTAAAATTACAACAAAATCAAAAATTAACTTTTAAGAATAAAAGAAAACAACATATCACAAAAATGTCTCATACTTTTTAATCTCCTTTAAGATCATAATTAAAATCTCAAGCATAAGTTATTTTAATCTCTTTAAACAATCATGATTTATTATAATAATTAGTCGAAAATCATGTTCATATTTCATATAAAAAATGTTTCAATTTAAATTCACCCAATTTCAGTGTCAAGAAACTGAATTCGTTTCGACTCTATTCCTCACTTATCAATACTCTCAAAACACTGAATCCTATGGGTTCAAACACTCATACTAATTTATATGCGAAAGAGTTGATGTATAGAAATGAACTAATATGTTCGCACATGTATAAAGAATAAAGGATCAAAGTGTTATTTTAACATTGATCTCATGAAAGGAATCGAATGTATAAATTATAAAGATATCATATATAAAAATTATTTTCATGCATAAATCAAACTCATTAAGAAAGAATTTCAAGATATATGCCTTTTACAAATGAAGAAAGTGCAATGACTTTTTAGGGAATTACTTCCTATATCTTTCTTTTGTAATTAGCCTTTACTCATAACTTTGTAGGCAACGTGGGTTTTAGTATGTAGATTATACTATATATTTTTTATCTCTCTATTTTTTTCTCTAAAGATATTTCTCAATATATATATTTTAGAGAGTCAACCCAAGAACAGATTGTACATTTTTTAGGATTTTGGTGAGTGATTAATTTTGTGGCTTTTTTGTTTGATTTTGGTTTAGGTAACCCCAGATATGTCTCTTTTTTTGTAGCAGTCATGCATGAATGAGATATAAGCATATATTATCAATTTCTACTCAAATCATTTAATCTAAGCAAAAATAATAAAAAAATATATACGATACTCTATTAAGATGAGAAAAAATTCATACATTCAATGCTAATACCTATAGAGATCATATAAAAAATTGAAGAAATAAGAAATGTGTTTAGAGTATAAATAATATATATTTCACTCTGAATAAAGGAAATTAGGCTCAAATTATATCTCATAAAGGTAGTCTCCACTAAAAAAAATTCATAAACACCAATTTTGGATTTAATATAATTTCCACATCTTATCAAGAAATACTAGTTATGACAAAAAACTAACTAATTACCAAAAATAATTACAAAATATTTCATGATATGTTTTCAAAAATTAATCTAACAGTATAAAAGACTTACTATTTACTTTAATTTGATTTAAAGAAATGATAAATTTTTGTGAGAATTTTTTTTTTATTCCAAAAATTACTAAATCACACAAAGAAAATAAAACCAAACACAAAAAATGAAAACGTGAAAAGAAAAAATTATTATTATTTATTTATTTATTTATTTATAAATTGTTAAATCTTTTTTTGAAATTAAGCATGGTAACTTTTTTCCACCCCCAACCTAGAACTTACATTGTTCTCAATGTAACAATTGTAAATTAAAGATAAAGAAAAAAGAGAAGTAATATTACCTATTTCCTCATAATATTGCAAGTAGTGATGGAGAAATGCAGGTGCATCCATCATGTTCATTAAAGTGCACACAGACAGATTGTTGTGAACTTCTAACATCTCAACAAATATTTTTAGTTTTAACAATTTTAAAATTATTCACATGTAATTAAAATAAAATAAACAATAAATTTAAGTAAACAAAACAAATAACAGGAAATTACCTAAAATGATGGGTTGTCTCCCATCTAGCGCTTAGTTTAACGTCTTAGCAAGACGTAACTTGAGATTTCATTTTAAGTAAACTCAATGTCCCTTCATCATTGAGTCAATAAAACCTATAGGTAAGACAAGGTTGTCTACCTATACTTTTTCAGTCATGCCCTATTGATTTTCAAATTTTTCTGTACTTAAAACTAGGGGCATGCTTGAGGGTTTTAGATAACCCACATCTTTGTGCAAATCAAATAATTAAGGCATCAAAACACAATTGTACCTAGATAAAACAAAGCAACTAACTCCTTAGATTGTAATTAAAACTTTAAAATTTTGGAGATAGTTTCAGAATTGTTTTTTGTTTTTTTAAAGATAAAATAACATAATCAGTATTAACCAAGAGTGCTCCCAAGACAAAATGGTGGTGCAAAGGCTCCTTAAAAACCATCCTCCTAGACAGAACAACGATCCCAGGAAAGACTAGTGACACAAAACTTCCAAGAACTAGTCTCAACAGAAATTTCTTAGATCTTTACTTTTCATGCTATTAAGTTAATTAAGTTAAATTAAGTAAAAATTTAAGTTAATAAAAATGTATTTTATATAAGTTAATGAAAATTTAAGTTAGTAAAAAAAACTAAATTAATTAAGTTAAACAAAAATTAAGATAAAACATAGTTAAAGAAAAAATAAATAAATTAAAAATTAAACAAAAAAAATAAAATAAAATTGAAAAAGGTAAAAGAAAATAAATAAAATAAAAATAAAAATTGAAATTTTTTTTATTCTTATTTTTTTTATTTAAAAAATATTAAAATTAAGATTTAAAATAAATAAATAAAATTAAAAACCTAAATTTATATGAAAATTAAAAATTAAATTTTTATTTTTTTAATTTATTTTATTTAAAATTTATTTAAGTTTTTTTTTACTTCAAATTTCAAATTGTAAAATTATTTTACTATTAACGTATTATTATTATTATTATTTTTAAATTTAGAATTATTAATTTTTTTATTTATTATGAAATTTGAAAAAACAATTTGTTTTTGTTTTTTTATTTATTAACGTTAAATTGATTATTATTATTTTTTTTCTTTTTTTTGTTATTGTTATTATTTTACTATTCATGAATGGCAAGTTTTTTTTTAATTATTTCAAATTTTTAAAATTATTTTTTTGTTATTATTTTTTTACTATTCATTAATGGTAAGTTTTTTTTTACTTCAATTTTTTAAATTACAAAATTATTTTACTATTCATGTTATAATTTTTATTTATTTATGTTTTTTAATTTAAAATTTAAATTTTTTTTGTTTTTTGTTTTTTGTTTAACTCAAAATAAAAAAATCACAATTATTTACAAAACAAAAAGTTTTTAAAATTTTGATAAATAATTTAAAAACACTATTCCTTCCCTAGCAACGATGCCAAAAACTTGATAAGCAGAATTGACATCGCCGATCCTGCCAATACTTTGGTTTTATATTTATAAAACTCTCGCAAGTGCACGAATCATTTTATAGAAAATGATAAGTATACTCCCAAGGTCAATATAAGGAAGGAATGTATGTGGTTTTTAATTTATTTTTCAAACTTTTAAAAACAAAATTAAATCATAAACATCCTGTCATGATATTTTGGGTTAATCTACTTACATAAAAATAAACATAGATTCAATAAATATTTATGCAAATTTTATCTTTTATAATAGTGGAGTATTTATGGATATAATAACTAAGTTAATTATGCTTGCTCATATTATTTAGGTTATTAAAGATATAAATTGATATTTATTGATTCTCCCTTTTTTGTATGAATACCACCTTTGATGGGATTAGATATTCTTTATTAACTAAACAAATCAATTAACACCTATGGGTAGGGTTGATAACTAATTTGGTTAATTAAATTAATTCCTTTTTCTAAGAGATTGAAAATGAACTATTTAAATGCCACCTTTGGTGGGATTAGATAGTTTAAACTTTATTCAAGGTGTCCAAATTAAACCTAAGAATTTGATTATCCGAGTACTAACTTTCAATTTTTAAAACCACTATTGAAAACATGTTTTCAATACATTTTCAAATAATAATTCTTATAAAAACATTTGAAATAGAGTTTCACTCTAACTACTGGGCGATTGTACCAACAAATAAAAGAGCACTACTCTAAATTAGACTGGATAACTAAATCTTAAAATCTAATTTTTAGATTTAAGTTTGTAATGAAAAATAATATATTTCTCTCTAACATTCTTAATATAAAATCTTGAATAAAAACAAAATCAATTCATTTTAGAGATTTTTAACTATTTAATATTTCGCAAGCCTAAAACGTTATTATCATATCATGTTTACAAACAGCCAGTAAAGTTAAATTTAATCACAGACAAATTAAATATAACATGTAAGCATAAAGCATAAAAAATAATTGTAAAGAAAATAAAATCCTTAGAGTAATTTGTTGCTATTCCCATTGCTGGAAAATCTCCAAACGAAATTTGGACTCCCATTTATTGAATCGAAAAGAAAAGAAATTACAAAAATATAACTAGTTCTTCTCAAAAAGAGAAGAACTCTAAAACTAAGAGAAACTAACTAAGAAAAGTTAAAAACTAAGAAATGAGAGAAAGAAAGAGAAGAGAAGATGTGTTTTTAGGTGTGTTTAGTTATGAAGAAAATGAGGGTATTTATAGGTGAGGATGGGAAGAAAAAGTGGGTGAAAAAATGATTAAAAATGTAGAAAATGCGGAGTAGTGAATGATGACGTCATACTGATGACGTCATGCTAATGTGGGCACGATAGCGCACGCAGATGGGAAGCGGCGCGCGTAGATGGGCAACAGAGGGGCGCATGCGCGTGCAGATGGGAGTAGACGTGTGTGGAAAGCAGTAGGGGTGCACAGAGATGCATGCGGGACTGGGTGCTGATCGGCGTGGGCGTGCGCGGTTGGGCGGCTGCGTGCGCGATTTCCTCCTTTTGACATTTTTGAACTTTTTGACCCATTTTGTTCAATTTTTCCATATTTGTTGATTTTTCCTCATTTATTTATGAATATATTTGTGATGTATTGTCTCTAGTATTCCTCTTTGAGTCTTTAAGTTACGTTTTTAAGCGAAAATACCTGAAAAATAATAAAAAATACCTGTGATTCTAAAAAGATAGATTTATATAAATATATGATAAAATCATATAAATATATATTTTTAATCAATTAATGTGCATAAAATCATGGTAATTTTAGTGTTTTTTGAGCACTCATCAGTCTCCCACAAAGTGCTTAGTTTAACATGGTCAGCCCAACTTTACCACTTCTTTTCATCCACTATCATCAAAGACCTTGAAGTGAAGGATGCCAAACAGTTGAACTAGTAGTCCATTAGGCCATTCCTTGCACCTTAGTAGTAATCTCATTTGAAGCACCCTAGACACACTTTCTCCACACCTATCTCCATGCTATATCTAAAGCTTGTGCTTGGTAATAAAAAGTTCATTAAGGAGAGCTCACCAATTGCATATGCTTCTAGTCTTTCCGCAATTGTGACTAATTAGTCATATTGTGTCTTTGAATTTTTGATAGCATTATGATTTTCCTTGAAAGCAGCTTGGGTATCCTACTAAAATTAACATTATTAGTGGACATAACAGCCATTAAGTCCTCTAAAGACTTACCTTGAGTGGGTAAAGTGAGTTTTGGCATAGGGAATGAGAAGTTATGTATGATGTTGAAATCAATTGTTAGATTTCTATATAAGTAGCTTGGGTATTGATGATCACATCATCTTACATTGTACATGTTAGAATATAGATCATACATGAGTCTATGGATTTTAAATCTACTCATAGCATTTAAGTGCTCTCAATCTTCTTGTTAATGCTTAAAATATGGTGTAAGAAATTCATTATATATAGAGCATATTGTATCAATGTGTGATCATGTTCTCTTGACATTCAAGACTTCAAGAAAAATGATTAGTAGCCATAGATAAATAAATAAATAAAACAAAATCTAAAATAAGAATAAAACTAAAAATAAAGAATTGATGAAAATAAAAATAAAGGAAAAAAATTGAAGAAAAAATAAAAACTAATATTTATTAAAAAAATTGAGATATAATGCAAAATTTTTGACACACTTCGAAAAAATACGTCAAAAGTTAAACTTGCTTTTATAAAAAAATGTGTCACTAGTAGTATAGTTGAATTCAGGGTCGAGCTCTTAGATGATTGATATTTATTTTACTTCTAAGTATTCGTTTTGTTAGGGAGTTAATTTAGGTTAAAAATGATGGTTTGAGTTGATTGTAAAAAAAAAAGATAAAATAACATAAAAATAAAGAAAACATGAAAAACACAATTTTTAAGAACGAGATATATATGATCATGAGACTATCTGTAGTACTAGCATATAATTTAATTAAACATGTCATGAATCAAAATTATTTTTTTAAATTCTAAATTACTTTCATAAACCTTTTTTCAATTGTTAACTTTAACTTTAGAAATTTAGGTCCACTTAAGAATTTGTAACTTTTCTTAGTATGTAATTGATTATTAATACAATTATCAATCAATCCAAATGTTGAACAACCTAAATGTATACTTATTAGATATAGTTCATTTATTTCATCAATGTATAAAAATATAATAACTAAACTAGGTAAGATTAAAATTATTGATAACATTTAATCTAAATATTCAATCATACTTATAATAGAAGCTACAAGGTGTTACTTTAAATAACAATATTAACGATTATAGACCAGTATGCTAAACTAACAATAAACATATCTATGTAATAAACTAATTATGTATCTTAATTTATATATGCATTGCATAGTTTTAATATTTAAATATAGTCTAGGGTTTAGAAATTGAAACTAAAATAATTCGTGAAATTAAATTAATTAAATCATAGTTTAAGGTTTAGAAATTGCTCATAATTAAAAAAAAAATCATAAAATTTTCTAAAAGCATTTCAAAAAATTTATATTTTTTCAAAAATTACAAAATAAACAATTATATCATATGAGAACAATAAAAAAAAGTGTAAATGTAAAGAAATTAACACATAAAAAATATGTATAAAAATATACTTATTAATATGATATCCCTTTGATAGATTGGTACTAATTATGCATCATGTTATTGATTGTGCCAATTTAGTACCTGCAATTCATAGATTGATACCTAATTTGTTAAAATTGAATTACATTTAAAATTTTGGTTATATGCATAGGGTGTGACATAAAATAACTAATTAGATATTTTTAGATTTTTTATTTATTTTATTTCCTCTTCCTCTTCTTATTTTTCTTCTTCTTCTCCATCTCTCTCTCCTCCGACTCCTTTCTATCTTCAGTTTCTAAAAAATTCACCAATAAATCATTTTTTACACATTATTTTGGTTCTCTTTTTTTTTTACGAAGTAAATTTGTTTTTTACACACTATGTTTTTTTTTATCTATTAATTGAATTTTGTTTAATCTATTTGATGATGATATTTTTAGATGCTTCTTTTATGTCAATCATCAATAATGATACTTAACAAATATTTTGAAGTACCACAATTAGTTTATCTTTATGTTAAAAGTACATAGTGAATATTGTCGATGTTATCTTAAAGATGATAGATAGTGATGTTGTAGTCAATTATGAAAAAAAGGCCAAGATAATTTATTGATGGCAAAGAATGGCTTGTAACAATAAATATTTTTTTAATGAGATTTTCAAAATAATTGAAGAGAGAAATATAAAACATAAACCTCAATTTTACAAGCCTAATAAAATTGAGGTTTATGTTTTATATATCCAAATATATTGGTTTATGTTTTTATAATAAAAAAATTGACATGTATGGTACTTTTAAAGTTTTAAAGTTTTCAAATTAACACTTAATTAGATTGAACTACATATTATTAATATACATTTTTTTTAATTTTATACATTTATAATACATATTTCATTTATGTTTATAATTATATAATTTTATTTAAACTTTTATGTCATTTAAGAAAGTGAAATAACTTATATTATTTTTTTCTTATGTTCACTTTTTTTAAAAAATATTATAACTATTAAAAATCGAAATTAGTTATTTTCTCAACAATTTACTCATTTTTAAAAGTTATTTTATACTTAAAAATTAATGCATAATTATAATTTAATGTTAATATACAATTGTTTAATTAAATTGTTAATTAAAAAATTAATCTTATTTATTAATTTAACATTAATTTAAAGTAAAGTTATTTTAAATTCACTTTAAAAATATATGTAGATCTAAATTGTAAGTAAATGAATCAAATTAATATAAATATATTAGTCAAATATTCCATAACCTACATTTTATAAATAGATTTTGATTTTTGATTTCACAACTCTAAACATTTTGGTTAAATTATTATTTGGATATGTTACTCACCCTTGGATATAAGTTTGAATCCTCTTTTTAGTTTTAATTGTATCTAATGAAAAAAATATTAGATATTTGTGTTTTTATAATAATTAAAATAATATTATATTTTATTAACATTTAGGAGTATATTATCACAAATAATTAATATAAACAAATGCTTCCAAGTCATTTAGTTATAATAGTTAAATTAGTTCAGTCTTTTTTTATTATAAAATAAAGACAAATAATTAAATTTTATATATTTTTATTTTATTTTATTTTTTTCTTAATTTATAGTCATCATTATATATAGTTAAAAGTTATCTATAAAATTAATATTTCAATTATTTAAAAAAAATTATTTATTTTGTATAGTTATTTTTTCAAAATAAAATAACTAAACTGATAAACAATATTTAAGTAATTATTCTATCACTTAAACACTATCTTAATTATTATTAGCATTTCTTAATAAAGTATTTATATATATCATTATTATAATAATGTAATATTTTTTATTGAATATAATTATATTTACAGCTAATCAATTATAATTTAAAACAAATTTATAACAATTTTTGTTCCCAATATTACAAATTTACCATGTTCCAAAAACATAAAAACCATATTTCGTAAAATAAAATAAAAATTAGTTTGAGAAACAATAACCATATATTGTGGCTGTGGAAGAAAATGGCGGGATTGTTTCGCACTTGGCAGCCTCATTCTCTTCCATTTTCATTCCACAGACGCAAGGTTGTTAACTCTGTCTCTCTTTGGTGAATTTCTAACTCGTCGTCTTGCTGGATACCGATTTTTCTGTAATGATTTTTTTGTGGCTGTTCTTTTGCTAGTCTGTATATCAATTCCGATGTTGCTTAGGAGCACATGACAATAACACTATCAGTAAAAGAGAAACCCCTCAGCTTCTGAAAGCCGCGGTTAGCGGAGTTACAGAGCTTCTTAGGGCTTTCTCTTTCTTCAACGAAAGTTCCAGGTACTCTCTCTCGACTTCGCTCCAATTCCTTTGATATTTTCGCGAGATAATTAACAACGTGTGAATCCGTTGAATGATGGATTCAATTTAGGCTTGCATTTAAATTTTTTCTTTTTCCCGCTTCTAGGTCATCGAAGCATGGTAATTGAATTGGTTTTATGCTTTGAAATTATAAGTTACGGAATGTTGCTTGACCTTGAAATCTTATTAACTTGGCACTAGAATAGATCTCAACATTGAAGGAATTAGTGGTAGTTCACGGAGTAAGTAATTGTTGGGGTGCAAAGATTCCTACATTAGAAAAATATGAAGAACGGATGGGAACCCATGTCCAACAAATGGTGTCAGAGCTGGGAGCTAATCTGCATTGTTTGGATGTACGCAAGTTAGATCCCCAAAGTTAAAGTGGACTCGTGTGGGCTATGTACATAGCCAAGTCCGAACGAATGGTGGGTCCTTTGTTGGATTGTGATGGAAATTTTGCCAAATTGTTCTAGATTCATTGGACTTTTAAGGTGTGATTAAACCGGCATGAGTTCTTTGACCTTTTTTATCGCGTTGGTCCACTTGATGGGGTATGTATACTCAATTAAGGATGATGTGGCTATGGTTTTTGATATAAGAGCATGGTTCGAGTCTAAGGAAGTTATATGTGTTCTAGGGGATTGTTGGGTATATGAACGAGTCTCATATTGAAAAAATATGAAGAATAAATTGGATATATAATTGAGATGTGCTGATAATTTTTTGGGTTAAACCCAAGCCAACAATGATGTGTACTTGTTAGTTTGAATTTTGTGTAACTAATTATGTATTTGAGCCTTTGAGGCTTGGACTACCACATTATTAAAGAATAGTTTCTCCTTAATGCTGCTTGGAAATACACGACTTTATCCAATGGATTAGATTTTTTTCCTGAAGTAAGCCAAAATAAATTTGTCCATACAAAGATAATTGAAGACTAATCATGTTCCTCTCACTTTTATGTTGCCTTTGGAAATCCAAAATTCGTTGACGGAAATCCAAACTTTAGCTGGATTGCATGTGATCCTCTATGGGATAATATTCAAATCTACCTAGATGTGTTCTTTATGTATGGATGAGAATTTTACTAAATTTTTTTATAAGAAATCTGAGCATTTTAATAATTTCTCCCATTTGTACAATGTCCTGGCATCCTACAGAGTGGAAAAAGTAACTGAGAAACAAGGAGATGAGTGTTCACTTTCGGATGTTGATGATGTTATTATGATACTCAGAAATGACTACGAGAATGCTTATTTTGTTACGGGTATGTTGTTTTATCTTTACCTTTCAGTCAAAGTTTTAGTTTCTGTAAAGAGGGAAAAAGTAAAGTCGAAAACTAATCTCATAAAGATATTAAAAGCAATGGCCCATCGTTAAATAATGGAACAATATACTATGGGGACTTCTTGCAAGTTAACAGTAGCATTATTAATCAATTGAAGAATATTACCACAATTGTTGAATTCTTAGATTAATTTGTCCGAACAGCTCCCTCTGTTAAATTGACCGGCTGGAGAGGTCTTGCCTTGTTTTTGTGTGAATGAATTGTCACTTGGTGCTTCTTCTTCAATTTTCTGTTTGTGTTATTCTACCGTTCAATTGAAACCTCTTTTGTTTAGGTGTTTTTACTTCTACAGTTTATACTGAAGACTGTATTTTTGAGGATCCAACCATCAGATTTCAAGGTAAGTGGAATCTGGTAGCTTTATTTACAATAATATCCTTGGATGTTTGCATGAGTACGTTTCAGATTATTGACTAACAAATCCTTAATGAAATTACTCTGCCAGGTAAAGAGTTGTATTCACGCAACTTGAAATTGCTTGTTCCTTTCTTTGACTCTCCATCAATCAAGTTAGAAAAGATTGAGAAGGTAGTCACTTTTTTATAGATTGTAATTTGATCCCAGTACTGTATCTGTAATAACTATCCAAACTAACTATGTCAACAATAACCGACAAGATAATGATGTTCAATGTATTTTTGGTTTTTCTCTTTGTAGCTAGCTAGCCAGATTTTGACTTATAAATCTAGTCATTATCTTAGATAAACTAGATAAACAAGGTACAAGAAACTGGATATACTTGTGGGCTATGTTACACACTTTTTTAGAACACTTAATATCTTAAATTTTTTGATTCGTATCTAGTTTTCTCAGTTTTATGTAAACTTTCATCAAATTAAAGTGTTGAGTATTTACACTTATGTCTATGTCATATTGTTGAACACGGATAATTCCTGAAAATTGAAGGGTTCATGTAACATAGCTTATGGGTATTTGTGTTGATTGGAGATAAAGTGAGAATTGACAATAGTACTAACACTTGCTAATGGCATAGGAGTGCCATTCATAACAGGTGTTGAGAATATGCAAACAAAGTCCCACATTGTGTAGACATAAAGTGATTTATGGATTTATAAGGATTTGAACTTCACCTAATAAGTTAACTTTTTGGGGTGGAACCCTAAGTTCTTTACAATTAGTATCAGAGCCAACCCCAAACTTAGGTATTGTGGACACTTGTGTGACTTTTTCAACTACATGGGTTCCATCTACGTGAACCCGAGGCTTGTTTGCTCTATCTAGTTGAACCCAAGGCTTAATGCGGGCTCCATCATATATGAATTCGAGGCTTGTTGTGGTCTTGAGAGTAGTTGAGCTACAATGTAAAACACGAAGATAAGGGTTTCTTCGATTAAGGGGGTGTTAGATACAATGTAAAGCACGAAGATAGAGGTATCTTTCACGAAAGGAGAGTTGGACACAGTGTAAAGTGCGAAGATAATATATATCTTCAATTGAGGGAGAGTTGAACCATATGGTACTTCGATTGAGAGGAAGATTGTTGTGAATATGCAAACTAAGTCTCACATTGCCTAGACATGGGGTGATTCATAGGTGTATAAGAATTTGAGCTACTCCACCTAATAGATTAACTTTTTTGGGATAGAATCTTAAGTTCTTTACAACAGGCATAGATGAAGTAGGACACAAAGAAACAAATATTTTTGAATCAAAAGACATGACGTGAAGCTCCAGAATCTAAAACCCATGTTGAGGAGCACATACCTGAAGAACTAAAGAGGGACTAATCTATCGAAGAAGAGGCATACATGGAACTTTTGAAGCTGCTTGGAGAGAGTGGCAAATGTAGAGTTGGAGAGTGAGGCTCCAAATTAAGAGGATTTTGATGGAGTTACAGTTGCTGCAATGTTAAATTGCGGAAGATGAAATGGTCGTGGTTGCAATTGGTTTCTAAACTGTGGAGGCTTGAATTTTTGCTTTTGGTGATATTGTTGTGGTGTGCAATTCAATGGCTTAGAACATTGAACTTTCCAATGATCTTTTTGCTTGCAAAAGCTGTAATCATCAATCCCAACCTTTATATAAGTTTTATTCTCATGATAAGCAGGACGTTGTGAAGGAAATTGCAAAAAGAAAAGGATTGGGTGTAGGGAGAATTCATTTTTTTGCTTGAGACTTAAGACTATTTCATTGGCAAAAAGATCACTGATCACCAAATCAATTGAAGAAAGTGGGCATGATGCAGAATGGAACCACGACGTCTCTCAAAATTATCATGAAGTATCATTAAAAATTGAACCAAGTGTTGTTTCTCACTACGAGCAATACAAGTTGTACAAGCTCGTAGATTTGTTGATTCTATGAGACTTAATTAATCCCAAAGATATAACATTGTTGAATAGAACTCTTAAATACTCATGTTTTTCTGTTCAAGAGCTCTAATATCTTATTGTAATTGATATTGCTTTGCAAAGTTGGACTCTGTATATAGTCTTACCAGATGTTATGAAACTTCTTTTGCTATGTCATACTTTGCTAATTAGGTACCTGTTAAGTGTTCAATAAAATTATTTATCCATGTAATAATTTTTGAATTATCTACTTCCTAATTATCTAGTAGAGTTGCATAATTAGCTTTTTTACTACGGGTTTATTCACAGTTCTAGAATCAAAACCTCACATCTTTTTACCTTTCAATTTTTTTTTTCATCACATACCTCTAATACAAATAATTATTCCCATCAAATCTAACACTAATTGGCTATAGTAAATCATCTCTATTACTAATCATCACGAAGACAAAACAAACTTCCAAATTTCCAAATCAAACGAAACCCTAAAATTGCAGTTCCAACAAAGTAACCAAAAATTATTAGAATAAGAGAAAAATACCTATTTAATGCAAAAGACATGGCTCATGAATGAATCTAAAGTACGTTCAATAATCCATGTTCTGATGATAATTATTTAAATCCCATCAAAGAGAGACAAGATAAGAGAGAAAAGAGAGATTATGGTTTCTTACAAAATGTGGGAATGCAAATGTGAATAATACAAAATACAAGTTAGGCATAAAAAAATGAAATAAAGAAAAAGACAAAAATAACCTTACAATAGAGGCAAGATAAAAATAACCTTAAAGAATATTATAATCAACTTCAATTACTAAGAATAGTCTTTAGACTTGAATTACTAAGAATATTATAATCAACTTAAAAAATGTAATGCGAAACCAAATAAACTATATATGCCTTGACCTCTGTCAAATATTGGCCTTGATACTAAATCACAATTCATTCAACTGTCATTGTTTGATCCTTTAATAAATTTTCTGCTGCAATCTGGCAGGCGTTCTACACACAATTGTTCTCTGATATAGGGGTTTTAATAGACGACCCCCCCTGCCTTTGATATAAATTTTACAGTACAATGGTTCTATGGAGTTTGATTAAAAATATTTCTGTTATCAAAATCTTCAGGCGACTGAGCAAAGTTGCTAACATATCATTACATGACTGCAGGATAACAATTCTGAGACAGATTTTGTGCTAGCAACATGGAAGCTAAGGTGCTTAATTATGGCTTGTCCTTTTTGCATCTTTTGTGAAATAGGGTTAATTGTTAAAACTCTTTAGATTTTCTGGTTTGCAGGACCTACCTTAGGCTTCCTTGGAGGCCCTTAATCTGCATTGGTGGAAGAACGGTTTATGAATTGGATGGCAAGTTTAAAGTGAGAAATGCATTTTTCTGTTTAAGCAGGTTATATTTGAGACTGTAAATGGTCTCACTGGCGTTATTCACAAGTGCTTGCCACTATTGCTTTAACAGATTGTAAGGCATGCTGAGAGTTGGGATGTTTCTGCACTTGAAGCAATAGGACAGATATTCACCCCCGGTTCCTGGAGACCTGATAATTAGCTCTATGAATTGTAGAGATGAAAAATGCCTCACATTTATATACTGTTTATGTTGGTACAAGTTACAAAAATACTTTAGTTTAGCAAAATGTAACATGCTCATACACATGCTTCATTAATGATTCTAAAATATATTTTGCAGCTAAAGGTTTTCTTTTCCGAAAAAAGTACACCCGAGTTATTTTATTTTAACAAATTGAACACATTAGTCACCTTGCTTTATACTAATGCGCTTTAAACATTTTAGTGTTGCATTTGTAGACATGGTAGTTTTTTTTTTGCTAATTTTGGTCATTTTAGTCATTCTATTTTCCATTTTCCTCCTATTTTTGGGACATTTTTCTCGTAATATTTCTACATGTTCCTGCTAGTAAGGATCAAATCGATTCTAAGTTTTTCTCACAAAAAATAAACGAATAAACAAAAATTGACAACAAATGAATAAATGTTCAAAAATTTAACGACAAGGTGACTAAAATGTACTAATTTTAAGAAATGTGACTAATATACTCAATTTGTGAAAGGGAAGTGACCAAAGTATCATATTATCCTTTTTTTTCCAATTGTTAATAGATTAGGATTTTAGAAAAAGGCTTTTTATGATCATGATTCATTGAAACAAAAACGAAATTACATTTCCTTGGATGCATCACCTTCTTTTTATTACTAATAGTATTTTTAATTCAGTTTACTTATATGTGCCAGGTCGATTTCAATTCTTTGGATGGATTGGTGGAAGTTGTGGTCCTAGCATCAGGGAGTTTTAGCAGAAAGATAGCTTTTCTGTAGCTTATCAAGTGAGGGTTGGTGGTGGATATAGTCTGTCACCTTGAAAGGGAAGGCAAATGCAGTAGTTTGTCCATTCTAGCACCTTTGCCGTCTTTATCTACTTCACACTTGGCTTAAACAGTTAAACCCAAATGAACTCCAGGCAAGTCACACTTACATCTTACAAAGATCAATTTGCTTAATTACTTAATTCGAAGCTAAAACTTCTTATTAGATTGTATAAATCTTGCCTTCAGAAACCTATAAAACTTGTTTTATATTATTAACTTTAGACCTCATTTGGGCGATTTCTTGGTCGATTTACCATAACTGCTTTGCTAATCTTTCTTAAACTTGCCCTCTACCAATTGGTCCTTGTGCACCAGCAACGAACATGTCCAACTGGAAAAACAGTCATTTATACATTTATTCCATATAATCATGCAGGAGAAGAAACATCCCATTGTAATGATGATAGACATATGCTATAAATAATTATCAAACCATAGAAAAACAAAAGGGACTAATGAAGTGTTAACAGTAGTTCCTTATTGTCTGTCCCAGGTGGAGGCATAGAGTTATTAGAGTCCACTGTCTACTATTACAGGCATGTGTGAGGAATAGCTTTATAGAGAATCCTAGGCGCATGGTTTTGATAGTTAATAGTTTTGATAGACCAAAAAGTTCTTTGTTTTTAAGTTTTGTTATGAAGTCATAGCACATGTGGCTCTGTGGGGCTCACCTTGTCCATTTTTTATTTTGGGGTCTTGAGTTTATTATTGTCTGTCTACTAAAGGGAAAAGTTTTGAAGTTCTGTTTCAAGTAGAATGTGATTCATCCATTATTTATTTCTTAGCTTTCAACTTTGTCTTCATGCGGAAGATTTTGCTGAAAAATTAGGTAACTAACTGCGATCATTAACTAAATTGATTTGATGGAAAAGAAAGATAAAGAAAAACTGCACCAAACAGCTCCCTCTACAAGGTTTTATTTATTAGGTTTTACTGATCACAAATTCAAAGTAGAAGCTTTTAAATCAGGTTTTCCATTGTTATTTGTTTTAAAAGAGTCTATATTACTTTGTGTCATCTCTTCCAACTGTTTTATGAGTAATTATTTTGAGGGCCAAATTTGAGGTTATTTGACTTCTCCCAACCTCTTATCCCACACCTTAAATGAGTGCTTATTGTTTAAACAATTTTTTTTTAAAGATTAATTCATTCAAAAGTTAATAAGATTATTGTTTATCTGCAAATGTTATAAAATCATTGTTGTTTTTTTACAGAAAAGGAAAAAAAATACAAAATGTTGACCAACTCATGCTTTCACAGAAAAAATCCAATACAAAATTTCAAACCATTCCCAACATCGATATTTCCACATCAATCATATCAATCTAGAACTAGAACAATAACTTTGAATTTCGAGAGAGGAAGAATAGGGAGTGAGGGAGGGGGGGCTTAAAGTTTCTTTGCCACTAGTGCTCCAGAATGCGAGCATGGTCGAGGAAAACATAAAGTTTATTTCTTTCTTTTTTTAACACAAAATTCTTGATCTAATTTCAAAATAATAATTTAAAACATTTTTATTTTTTCTTTTAACACAAATATTTCGACTTTTATACCATATTCCCATCAGCTTTGATATTATCAACCTTATCTGTCTATCCATCTATTACTAAACAAAAACCCAACTACTCTTGTGATTATTTTAGTAAAATTCCTTTGAAATTAGGCAAACATTTTTAAATCATTGTAGCAACTGGCAACAAGGAAATGTTACATACTAAGAAATTTGAAATTTCCAGGGCTTTACTATATATTAAAAAAATACAATATTAAAGGAAAAAGGAGTACTTTCTACATTAATAAATCAGTAGAGCAACATAATAAATAAATCCGAAATGGAGGATAAAATACTAAAGCAATTAAATTTAGTCTTCAAAGAGAGATTCCAAGCAGGTTTGCAGAGTCTAGCAAACTCAGTTCCAAAGTATTCTTCTTCTCAAATGTTAATTTCCAAAGCAGAGGAAAATGATTTCCATGCCTAGTGAAAATGAATACCTCAAACTTATATCAAGCAAGAAAAGAAAATTAAGGGATGTAAATGATTAAAGAAACCGGCCAACTGCTTAATAGGGGTTCCACGAAGATTGATCTCTCTCATATGTCATAACAAAGCAGAGTCACTATAAATTTACAACGGTAACAAAACAATGAACAATCTCCAAGTCCAAACATTTTGTCACACCAAATTAGTAACAAATTTCTTAAATTTCAATTCTTCCTCCAAGCATACAACAACAACGAAAATCCACCATTACTCCTACATGATCTTGTAGATGATGAAGATGAACTCCTTCTTCCATCAGTACTGCTCTCTTCAGCCCACTGCAAAACACTACTTGAACATGAAGATGAAGTAGACAAAGATGCCATTGATGGTATTGATGTAGAAGATCCTGTTGGTAATGACAAGCTTTTTCTCATTAGCTTCTTCTCAGGACCAAACATTTCCGGCCAAACTCCACCATCACCAACTTGAAATACAAAAATCCCATGTCCATTTCCATTTTTTCCATCATTTTTATTAACCCAATTGAAAACATCCCAAAAGAATTCAACTTCAGTACCCCCAAGAAACATTTTCTCATTCCCTCTGAATTTCCAAGCTAGCCTTTTCACAACTAGGCTTAATTCTCCATCCACTTTTACCTTAAGTGTACCTCCATTACATTCTATTCCAATTTCATGTTTGGACCCCAAAAATTGAGCTCTAGATGTATAACTTCTGTGTCCAAAGATATGCTCTCTCCTTGAAAGCAGAGAGGGTTGGATGATTTGTTGCCAGTTGACAACCAATCCAGACCGCCGTGTCAACTCATCAAGAAGATCTCCAAGAAAGAATTCAACTTTACCATCACAAGTAATGGCTATGTAGAAGCAGGATTCAGGTTCAGCAGAGTTGGCAGAGTATTCTGCCTTTGTGAAGTCCCAATAAAGTTTGATTCTTTGATAATGGTGATGGGTTAAATAGATGGATTTAGAGCCTGGTTTGATTTTAAAGGAAAAGGTTGATGGGTTGAGAGAAATTGTAATGGAAAAAGAGTCTGAAGCATAAATGGTTAGGGAGTGAGAGAAAATAGTTTTTGCCCAAGTGATAGTTAGATAAGTGGGTGAATTGCACATTTTTGTTTGATAGATGCATGTTATGAGATTTTGAGGCAATTGAGAGCTGCTTGATGAGACTATGTTGGGATGACTGAAACATGCTGGGATCATGGTGTGCAGATTTGCTGCTTAATTGTTACTAAAAATTAAACATTCAGTTGGAGATAATTGAGAAGGGACTTGAAACTTTTCAAAAAGGATCAAAACAGATATATAGAGGAAAAAAGGACAATGGGTTTGTGAAAGTAAAGAGTAAGGTCTAATTACTGGTTTTGATTGGAAAATCTGGTTCTTGATTTGTGCTATGAGAGAGATTATATGGTGTGTTTATGGTTAATTTGAGTATATGAAGTGTGATTAGAGGAGTTATAGTCTTTGGAGAAGTGGAGTGGCAACTGTAAAAAGGTGGTGATCTGAATCTTGAATGAGAAAGAAGTTGTTACAACAATCATAAGCTCCAGTGGCTAATCCTTGTAGTCTTATACTATACATACAGTTCAATCATATTGTCCTCCTAAATTTGCGCCTTTGACAGGGTTTCAATTCAAACCTCTCTCTCACTCTCTCTCTCACTTGTGGAGTGAGCTGGTTTGCACTGAAGGGGCTTTAAGGTCATCATTCATGACTTTGATCTTGTATAATTTTAAAAGGGTAATTTCTTTTTTATTCTTTTTTTTTTAATTTCCTTTTGCCATCTCAAAGGGAGGTCTGCAGATGGGGCCTTGGGAAAAGGAGAGACCACAGTTCATTCATCTATATATATATATATATATATATGATCTTTTGTGATTTTTGTAAGGTAAATGCTTTTTTATCGGTACATGTGTTACAATAGTTTTTTTTTTTGGTAAGGGGCTAAGGGGCTTTACAAGTACTTCGATATCATACCTTGCCAATTTAACATACAATAGAATATTTACCCGTGAACAACTCGATACATATTTTGTTTAAATATTGGATTTGCATTTTGGAATTTGAAAAGTGCGTAAAACTATTTGAATAGACCAGGAAAAAAAGGAGAGTAATGAGCTGTTTTTTTATTGCTCTGTCTCTTACTATTGGTTAAATATTTAAGAGTCAGAAAGTTTACCTTTATTCTTTTCCTTCCTCCTTTTTCCCTCTATGTTTCAAGTTTGAAGCCCCATCAGTCTTTTGGATGAATATTAAACAATTTTTATTTTTATTTTTATTATTCTTTTTGTGTGGAATTAGCTGCTAGCTAATCCACATATGAAGCCTAAAAAATGTTCAGTATGGAGTAGTTTCTAGTGAGTGCTTTTGTTGTTAAACCTATCTTATTACTGCCTCCATATTTGCACATGTTAGAGTGTCAATGGTGTAATGTACCTAATGTTATAAAATTCAATCACATGTAACCAAAGTAATGAAATTGTGTTAATAAAACAAGTGATAAATAAATATATAAGTGATGCTAAATCTGTCTACAAGTCATTCATCTCATTGACGATCTAATATTCAATTGTGTTAGAAGTCATGGGGCCATGGCACTAATTTTATGGAAGGATGAGCTATACTATTCTTCCATTAATTTTATTATTTTTAATACTTTGGTCACTTAATAATTTTTTCTTAAAATTCTATTTATTTACTTTTCATATTTAACATATTTACTTAAAATTTAAATATTAGGTTAAATTGTATAACAGTTATAATTAACGTGTTAAAAAATATTTTTTTAATTATTTAATCATTTAATTTTTAAAGTTTAATATATTTAGGTTAGCTATGTTTTATGCCCATAACATATTGATTGAGTTGTAAAAAAATTCAAAACATTTAAGTAGTTACAATTATATATACAACGTTATATATAATAATAAAAATATGTCTAATACATAATAGTTGTTTAATTTTTTAACAGAGTTGTATCATGTGCATTTCACATTAATTTTTTGTGAGCATAATTGCAACTACTTAAACATTTTATGTGTTTTTACAACTTATACCATATATTGTTGGCATAAAACGGAATTAACTCACACAATATTTTACTATAGTATCTTTAAGAAAATGTATGTAGAATACATGTGGTACAATTATGTTAAAAAATTAAATAGTTATTATCAATTGAGCATGTTTTTATCATTATATACAATGTTATGGACATAATTGTAATTACTTAAATATTTTAGACATTTTTGCAACTCGTTGCATACATCATGGGTGTAAAATGTAGTTAACTTAATATATTTAGTTCATTATCTTTATATTTTACTATAGTATCTTTAAGAAAATGTATGTAGAATGCATAGGGTACAATTATGTTAAAAAATTAAATAGTTATTATCAATTGAGCATGTTTTTATCATTATATACAATGTTATGGACATAATTGTAATTACTTAAATATTTTGGACATTTTGCAACTCGTTACATACATCGTGGGTGTAAAATGTAGTTAACTTAATATATTTAGTTCATTATTTTTAAATTTAGATTAAAATTGTTAAATATGAAAAGTAAGTAGATAAAATTTTTGTTAAGAGATCATAGTGTTAAAAATGATAAAGTTAATAAATCAAAATGTTCACATTTTTATGAAATTTAACGAATTGTTCACTCTATTGTTTATATCTTGTATTTATAATAGAATCACTTTATTAATTCCTAAATTTAATGGGTTTGTTATAGTGCAAGTAAAATGCTATTTAATATATGGTTTATTGTAATAAATTTATACTAAGATGTTTATAAATTATTTGATATAATTGATATTATCAATAATTATGCTAATTCAAAATACTTAAACTTAATTCTTGGAGGTTTTTAATTGCAATATAAAAAATATATTTTGATTTTTATACTCTTAGTTGGTCAAAAAAGTGATGTTAATTCTGATTATTAAAAAAAGAAAGAAAGGTGATGTTACCAAAATAGTGATGTTACCAAAATAGTAACTAAGACTATAAAAATTGAACGGGTACATCAATTTGAGAATACTTGCATATTATAGCCATCCTTTTCAGCATATATAACAATTTTCAATATCGCTCCACGACAGCGTTTTAATAAGGTAATTTTACATTTTTGTCCTTTAAACTTTGTATATGTATCTGTCACTGATACACCCTACCTCACACCCTATTTTTCCTACGTTTTCTCTCATAATTTCTCATTCCATCACTCTTTTCATTTCCATTGCTTGTTGATCTCTTCACCAATGAAGGGTGCTACAAGAGGTATCTTAACTAACCCTATATATCTTCTCTCTATGTTTTATCAACTTTGGTTATGGTGTTGATCTATACACGGTTGTTTGGCCACTTTTGGTCTTGTTGTAGGTTTCGCACAATCCATTCCCATTTTCATCATCATCCTGACCTTTGTGAGAAGCAACCGTTCTTAATCTATCTCCATCGAAGACGCTGTCGACCAAGAGGTTATATTTTCACTTTTTGTGAGAAATTTTCAAATTTTTTAAGTATAACATTGCTAATTGCAAGTACACGAATCGTGTCAGTAAAATAATGTATTTAAGTACGAATATTAATCTCACAGGGATTTGGGTAAATTATAACTGGGTATCAATGTGACTATTACGAATACTATTTGGACAATAACAAATTATAAAAACACAAAATAAATTACAATTAATTTCTCAAATCAAAATTCAACGACTACAAAAAATATATGAAAAACTATCTATAAATCTTTAATCATTTAATTTTTTAAGCATGTGAATTACTAAATTTTTTTAAAAATAATTACCAACCAATTATACGATTAATTGAATCTAATCTAATATGTATTTCTCTTTCAAGTAAGCTATCAACCGCATAGTAATTAATATAATCACACTTATGTTAATTATATTACATACTATTCATTAAGTTCATTAATTTGTGATGAATTATTGTTAGTTAGAAAAAAATGACCAATTTATTAAAAATAAAGCTATTTAGGATAAATTCTCTTTCAATTCATCATACTTAATTAATTTGTAAGCAAAGCTTTTTGTTTTCATTCCATAAAAATAGCAAAAATTTATTCTAAACACAATAACATCTATTAGCTATTCTTGGAAAATATGGTACACAATTAATATAAATGCTCATGTATGTTATTTTGAGAGGGACCTGTTTGGACATCCAGACCAACCCGAAGCTCGGCCCTCGTAAACCGCCCAAGTCAAGTCACCAGCTCGAGATGGAAGATAAAGCACCCCAGATGTCCTACCCATGAGACAGGTTGAGCTCAATGGTAGCTCGAGCTCAATGATAGCCCGAGCTCGATCACAACCCGAGCTCGATCACAACCCGATCTCAAGAACAACACGAGCTTAAGGACAGTACGAGCTAAACTCGACTTAGATCTTTAACATGTTGTACTTTAGGCCAATTATGCCCCTCTGACATGTAAATATATGTACATATTATATAATTGACACATATATACATAAATATTTTATAAATAGAAGGACCCCTTATGGATATCCATATATTCAGCCAATTGTCTTAACTTCTCTCTAATCTCTCTCTATAACATATTTAATCTTAACATTTTGGAGCCCACCATGGGGTTGTCAAGACAAGTCCCCATGGGATCACTAAGGAGACCCATTTTTCCCTAGTCTATGGAATCAAGGTAATTATACCAATCGAGGTCACAATTCCTACCCCTAGATCAACTCTAGTAGAGGAACAAAACGAGGTGAGAAGAGCAACCAAAATGATCTTAGCATAGGGAAAAAAGGATGAAGCTATAAAAAGGATGATCAAACAAAAAAGAAAAAATATTATAATACTACAACAAAACCGTGCGCTTCAAAACATTTTCCAAGGGTGATTGTGTTCTCAAGAAGGTTTTCCCCAACAAAAAGGAATAGATGGCTGGTAAAATGGGCACCAACTGGGAAAGACCTTATCAAATAATTGAAATAACACCAGGATGGGCCTACTTATTGAAAAACATTGAAGGCATTGAGGAAGGCACAAGCTAGAATGCCAAACACTTGAAAAGATACCACTTCTAAAAAAATGTGTGTTAACCTACTTCTCTTTTTTTGTAACAACGACATGTTGGTGATCATTTAAAAGAACATCAACGTGCAAGTATACACGATCACAAGTAATAAGTGATAAATACGATATCGTTTCCACAGAGATTTGTTTCTAATCTTTGTTAAGTACTAAAATTATCTCAACCTAATTTTATCCAAACAATTGATATTTGGATAGAGTTAAACTAAACTAATTCTAAATAACAATATATGAGATCAATACTTGAAGAAAATTCTAGGATTGTAATTTCACCAAATTAATCCACTTGAATCATATTATTTTCTATTGATTTATGTTATCGCATTTAATTTGTTAACTAAGAACTTCTAATTTATCCACATGACTCTTCCAATAACAAGTAGACATATTTCACTAAATTAATTTCCTATATTCCTATGAGAATTAAATTTACCAAAGATTCATTAAGCTCAAAGTTCTCATTAGTTACACATACAATAAAAGTATATTCCTATCCTATATATATATATATATATGTTATTCTATCGAAGAGCAAAACACAAAAATTCCTTTTCCAATTTCATTAGGTTTCACAAATCAATTTATTAATCTTCCAACAATCAAAAGCATTTAGAATAAATAAATTAAAAACAACATCCCACAAATCATTCAAAAATAATTAATCCAAGCTTTATAATGTAAGCTACATTACAACCTTAGAATAAATAATTCAGTTCATAGCAAATATTGAAATCACAATCCATGAATATTTAGACATTTAAGAAAAATTAATTGTAAAAACAAAAGGATTAGAAGAAACTCTTTCATGATTCCTCATCTCAAAGCAATATTTCCCTTCAAAATCTTGCACAATAATATTTCAGAATTCTCTAATATTAAAAAGTTGCTAACTCAATATTCCACTAAAAAAATACATTTGTTTTCTCTCATTTTGCTCTCTGCGTGTTCTATATATTTTCTTCTTACCATAAGAACAAAAACAAAGAAAACATAATGGCTTAAGTGTGTTCTCTCTTTTTTTCCTTTTAGTAACCAAAAAAACATCATAAAATTATCCTCTATTTTGTTTCACCTTCCTAAACAACAAAGAAACATTTCTTTTTAAAAGGAACACAAATATGCATGAAAATTAAGTTGAGCAGTTGGAGAGATTTCCTAAAATATTTTTACACTATGCATGACATGTGGTGACCTTTTATTCGTTGGAAGGAAAAATTGAACATGTGGCATATGCGGGCTGAGGGAGATACGTGAGGGCACAGAGCTTTGGTGGACCATGTTTCAGGGCATTCGAGCACTGGCTGTGCAGACAGTTGGGTTCTACTCTGTGCACTGATGTTGCAAACAGGTGGACCCTCACACTGTGCTA
This sequence comes from Hippophae tibetana, assembly GCA_037013495.1. Classification (NCBI taxonomy): domain Eukaryota; kingdom Viridiplantae; phylum Streptophyta; class Magnoliopsida; order Rosales; family Elaeagnaceae; genus Hippophae; species Hippophae tibetana. The sequence continues at coordinate 35,325,084 of CM072811.1, forward strand.
GTTAAACAGACAAGATGGGCCCCAATCTATGTTGACGAGAAGACAAGCTAGTGGTCCCCATTTTGTGCTGACGAGAAGACAGGCTAGTGATCCTCACTCTATTCTGACGTAAGATAGACTGGAAATCTGTGTGCACTCTCCTACGTAGCGTATGACCTTCACGCTCTTTATCTGCACTGGTGAACTTCTAATCTAATGGCTCTAGAAACGCGTGACTCATTTTGCGCCAAAAAAAGTTTAAATTTATTAAATTTTGTTAATTACATTTAGGACCTCTTTTTAATTAAATTGTTTCATTTTTAAAAAAAATATAATTTCTTACAAAACTAACACCAAATAATAATTTAGGAACTTAAAATTAATTAAAAACCTTTAGAATATAGCAATTATAATTAATAAATTAGACAAAATAACTCTAAAACACAGAGTTATCACGACGCATATGCATCTATGAAATAAAAAGCTTTAGTAGATGATCCTTTAATAAAGCTTTCTCCCATAAATTGGAGCCAAGGGTCGATCATCTAGATTGACAAATCAGGTAGAGTGCCCTAGTAATTGAAGAGGTCGAGTTGTCCACCTCGGTCATGAACCAGGTCAAGCTCTCTCCCATAAATTGGAGCCAATGGTCAATCACCTAGATTGATAAATCAGGTAGAGCGCCCTCGCAATTGAAGAGATTGAGTTGTCCACCTCGATCAGGAACCAAATTGATGATAACTCTATGTTTTAGAGTTATTTTGTCCAATTTATTAATTATAATTGCTATGTTCTTAAGGTTTTTAGTTAATTTAAGTTACTAAATTATTATTTAGTGTTCGTTTTCTAAGAAATTATATTTTTAGAGAAAATTAAACAATTTAAATTTAAAAAGGACTTAATTGCAAATAACAAAAGTTGAAAATTTAATTTGAATTAAAAAGAGGACTTAAATGTAATTAACAAATTTAACTTTAAAATTGTTTTCTGTGCAGAAATGGAGTATCACGCGCGACATTGATTGATGCGTCTCACGCAACATCAGATCAGAAATTCAATGGTGAAAATTAGGAGAGTGAGACGCAAACGCAAACGCAGAGTAGGAGAGTGGACAATATTTCAACTACTTTTGCACCATTCAGCGCGTAGAGTGGGGTCCACTTGTCTCGTAGTTCGACGAGCAGAGTATGGCCCACCTGTCTATGCAGTTGATTTTCCTTGAGATGCATCCTGTATCACCTACCGTCAAATCAAAATATGAATGGTCCAAATTATGCGTGTTTCCCACGTTCCACGCAAGAGAGTCATGAGTGGCTTCCAACTGTTCCGCACATCCCAACGTGCATAATTCTCTTATGATACGGTCCATCGAATCCGTGTATGCCCTCACATCTCACCCAATCTAAAGCTACCACGTGTCTTGTTTTCCTTCCAACGTATCCTATGTCACCACGTGTCATGCGTATTGTGAAATAAAAATCCAGAAAACTTTATCTCGCCAGCTTGTTTTGCACGATTTGTTTCCACTTTTTGCACGCTTGTCTAGAATATTTTGTGATGTATATTTTGGAGAACTTGTAGAAGCCATAGGGAATTTTTTGTGTGTTTTCTATCTCTAAAAAATAGGGAGAACATACAGAAGCCATTTTTTTTTGGCTTTTGTTGTTCTATTAGGTAAAAATACAAAAAGGGAGACAGCAAAGAAGAAAATAAAGGAAGGAATACTGATAACTGTATTTTATATAGTTATTTTTGTCTATTTTATTAATTATAATTGCTATGTTCTTGACATTTCTAGTTAATTTTAAAAGAATAAATTAATATTTACTGTTAATTTCTTAAGGAATATATTTTTAAGAAAATTAAAGAATATGAATCGAAAAAGGACTTAATTGTAAATAATGAAGTCTAAAAATATAATTTAAATTAGAAAAAGGCTTAATTGCAATTCAAGATAGTTTAAAAGTCAATTTAAATTAAATTGGAGGGCTAAACTGCAATTAAGGAAATTTATTTTTTACGTAGGAAAAAGAGGCCACTCGCGCCATCATCAACACGCAACACCAACCATTCAATCAGGCAATCAACGGCTAGGATCAAGCGCGTGGAGCCAGACGCGACAAACTTAAGTGGACCCAGGTTTTCAGGATCGCACATTGCTCGGTGTGTCGTGTGGGGCCCACCTGCTGCGTAGGCTGGCATACAGGGTAGGACCCATGTGTCGCTGCGCGAATTTTCCTATATGACGATGTCCAGATAAACACGTGCGCCCTGACATTCCAACTAATCAAACATTGCCACTTGTCTCGAATATTCTTTCAGCAAATCAGTAGATGACACATGGCATGTGTTGGTTAAAATAAAAACACCGAAATGGCGCACGTTTCTAGCAGCTCCTGCATCACCACGTGTCTTCGAAAAGCAATAATCCCATGCGGCACAACCATATGCAAGCTTTCCCTTCCAATTAAATGATGCCACGTGTCTTGATTATTCTTTCAGCCAATCAAATGCTGACACGTGGCATACATTTTGAATTAAAAATAAAATCAGAAACGGTGCACGTTGTCCTCAGTTTTTGATCACAATATTCCTTCTGCGCGTTTCAAGAATGTCCCCCATGTGTGTATAAATTAATATTTTTAATGTATTATTTTTTTCCCGCGTGTGTAAAAAAAATACATTTTATGATGTATTTTTTTAGAGTATGGAGCTATAAATAGGGGATATTTGTGATAAATTGGGAGGTTAGGTTGGAGAGTTTTAGAGTTCTAGACAGTGGTACACGTAGAAGCCATTTTTGGCTTATTTTGTGTTTTGCGTGTGCCAAAAATTTAGAGAGCGTAGATGAAATTTTAATTTTCTTTGTGTTGTTCTTCAGTGAATATTCCTTAATTCTGTAATTTTAATTTTTGTTATGAAATAATTTAATTTTTTTAGGGTTGCTGTGTCATTAAGTTTATGAAGCTTGGATTTAATTATTTTTGAATGATTTATTAGATTTTTAATTTGTTTATTCTATTTGTGCTTAATGCTTTTGATTATTGAAAAATTTATCAATTGATTTGTAGCACTTAAATAAACTTGGAAGAAGTATTTTTTGTGTATGTTGCTCATGGATACAATAACATATATATATATATATATATAAGGGATGTGAATATACCTTTATTTTATGTGTGGCCATTTGAGAACTTTGAACGTAATGAATCTTGGTGAATTTAATTTTCATAGGAATATAGTGAATTATTTTAGCGAGGTGTGTCTATACGGAGCTCGGAAGAGATATGTGATAAAATTAGAAGTTCTTGGTTGTCAAATTAAATTTACAACAAAATAAATCAAGAGAAAATAATATGATTCGAGTGGATTAATTTGGTGAAACTGCAATCCTAGAATGTTTTTTACATTTTGTTATAAAACTCTTAATTAGTTGTTAAACTTTCAAACAATTTTCGTTCATTTGGATGAAATCGAATTGAAACAATTTTAATACTTGACAAACTGTAGTGAAAAATCTCCGTGGGAATGATAACTTATTTGTCAAATTTTATTACTTGTGATCGTGTATACTTGCACGTTCATGTTCTCTTAAGAGACCAACAATCGATGTTCTGACATTAAAGAGAGGAGCACCCTGGTTAGGAACTAGGTCAAGCTCTCTTCTATAAATCGGAGCCAAGGGTCGATCACCTAGATTAACAAATCAAGTAGAGCGCCCTGGCACTTGAAGAAGTCGAGTTATCCACCTCAATTAGGAACTAGGTCGGTGCTCTAATGTAAAAAAATCATACCAAGTACTCTTTATACATAAATACGTATCGCTCAGAATGTTCATTATTTAAAAAATTAATCACCACTCTTTTCATAGTTACTAATAGAAGATTGAACTTGCATAGAGATTTAAAAACTCTTTAAATGCTTAGACATGTGACCAGTGTCTGGATCATCAGTTTCTTCAACCAAGGGTAATAGCTTTAGATTGAATCTTGATAACCTTCTACCGTATATAGGTCACGGGCTCAGGGTACGTTGTAATCATTGGGAGCAACCCTCGCTCCAATTCTTCGATAACCTCCATAACCTTAAGGAAAAATCTTTTAGATTGCTTCATATAGAAGCTTGCCTAATATGATTCCCTATCAATAAGACTCGCCATACTAGTCAAGGTCCTCTTTTTTCGAGATTGAGTTTGGATTAATTTTTCCCTACAATAAGCGAGCTCATACTTGGTCTCTTTGGCATTACATTGAAGTTTAAGCACCTCGAATTTAAGTGTCCTAATCTCATCCTCAAGCCTACCGTTTTCAACTCGAAAAGCTCGAACTAAGCATCTATTAGTTCGGTTAGAATCCATAAAACATGACTGAAAAAGTTAGAGGAATTGATAGAAATTCTTAAATGTATGAATCAAACAAGTGTTCTTAAACCTTTTTACAAGGGATGAAGGCTAATATAAATATAAATAAATATAAGAAGAAATTGATCCAAGTTAAAAAAAAAAAAGAATTGATCCAAGTTCCAAAAAAATATATAAAAAATAGTGGGTAGGTCAACATCATAAATACATAATAAAAAAGACAAGTTGATTTAGTTTACTAAATAAAGTTGATTTTTCATTTACTCTTTTTGTTTTAAGTGAAAGTTTGCGACCACACAAACAAAAGTGGCATCAAGCTAAAAAAAATCAATGATCCTCTACCCTTTCCCCGATGACCTCAAGACCATCCTCACCATCAGAAGAGCTCAAGCCATCTCCCTCTTCCTCAACAGAAGGAGCCTACATATAGAGCGGCGTGACAAGGATGTTCAGAATGTGATAATCATACTCGCTTAAATCATTTTTCTTAGCCTCCATCTTGAAGGTTTCCATTTCCATCTTTTACGCTCGCTTAACACTAGACTCAAGCTTTTAAGCCATAGCATCCACATCGGCCTTTGCTTGACAGCGCACTTCCTCGGTAGAAGCGTTAGCATATCTCTACACTTCCCTGGCCCCCTCTTCAGCTCACCTTAGAGCCTTCTCGAGCTCAACAACTCGTCGGCATATGCATTGAGCTTAGAGGTGTCCCTCTCACTTTGTTGATTTGGCCAGCAATGTAGTGTACTTTGAACGCATAGATGCATGACTATACTTTTCCTGAACCAGATCGGCTTTTAAATAGCCCATGCTGTGAGCTTTATCAAAATCATATAGCAACATCAACTACAACATAGATCGAGGTCAAACAAATAAAGCTTGAGCTCACACTTGCACTAAATATCACAAACAAAAATGAAGTATAATGCTATTGACACATCTGACGACGGATGACCTTGCCATAATCTACCCCCTCGCAAATAGCCTCGAGTTGCTTTTTACATTTATCAGAAGAAAAATGACTCATACAACGATCGAGGTACTTTGGTTCTAAACCTCGATTTAGAACGATCCCCTCAACATCAGCAGTAAGGTCCTTATGGACAGTATTCCTTTTCTTCAAATCCCTTAAAGGATTGCCAGATTCTTTAGAACTCGAGCAAGAAGTTGGAGTCACATACTGCTTCCGTAAGAGTGATAGGAGATGGAAAACATTTAGCGGTTTGGGACCAAGGGCAGGCTCATCAACACCAACCCTTTTCTTCTTCTTCTTAAGAGAAGAGTGGCGACCTTCATAAGAGGAATTTCCCTTTTTTTACACCGATGAGCCCCCCTCAAGAGTAGGGGGTGCACTCATGGGAGAACTTGTCCCTCCCGACGTAACCTTGCTCTTTATATGAGAAAAGGCTGGGTAGTGGTCAAATCCATGTGATCTGTAGATTAAAAGCGAGAGGATACCATGTTAATCACCTCAGGTTAAAAAAAATAGGCAAAGTATATATAAGGAGGGAATAACAAAATGTAGGGCTAGATCACCATCATTAAGCACCACCTCGAACCAAACCTTAAAGTTTGTAGGAGGAGTTCTACGTTTAAAAGGAGCCTAGGGTTTAGGAGGAGCCCGAGGTTTACGATTCACTTTAAGGGGGGCTTCATAGCACGTTGCCTTATCAACCCACACACCACAAAGTGAGGGTGTTCAATAGGGTCCTCTAGTTGGTCTTCTCAAGAAGAAAGTTTTCGATATCAACCAACCTTTGCTTTACATCAAGACTTAAGCTCGTGATTAGAGAAGCCATATTTCTTCTCAAAATCTTAGTGTCATTCCAGATGCTCCTTATTTACCTCGTGTCATTAGTGGGAGACTCCCCCCTTCATTCCTACTTCACTGACATATAGACCCTCCTTGGATCTGTGGGGTTATATTTTTGGACATACGCCTCATTAAACTCGACCATCTCTAAATCCACCCCGAGCAGAACATATATATGATTGCCACACATAAAGTGTGTGCAATGAATATGCAAGTATACGTATCATAACAAGTAATATAATGATAAGTAAAGATCGTTCTCACTGAGACTATTTTATTTAAAACTAATTTTTAAAACTAAAAATAAGAAAAATCAATTTTTTTGGTGTTTTTATATTTTAAGGAAGCAAAAGTAAAATAACAAAAATTCATAAACCATATGGCAGCTCCTGATTGGTCCTGCATTAAAAATTCATAAAAAAAATCCCAAAAATTATATTTTCACCCATTTTCATTAAAAATACTATTTATTGAATAAAAAAGTAAATATTAAGTAAAAAAATATGCTAATGACTCTATTTTCATAGAGTCATCATACCCCCAAACTTAACTCTTTGTTTGTCCTCAAGTAAAGCCAAGTATAACTAAATAAAATAACTTGGGTAGTACATTCATAAGTATACTTCTATTAGTACATGCATATTTCACGAAAACTATCCCTCTCAAAAGTCATAAAATTCTATGATAAAGAGGTTTACATATTCATCAATCAATGTTCCATCAATACAAGGATATGCAAGGTTTTTGACAAATTGATTCGTGTGTGTGTATTTCACATGATATCATCCAATGCACTCATGAAATCAACCTATATGAGCATGCTAATTAATTCAATCTTAGAACAAGTCTCATAATTCTATTTTTCACATCCCTCTCCACTAATATAAATATACACTTAGCTCAAGATCAATAAGGATTTTACATGACTGTAATGTAAGGCTTAGGTGGGAGGTCGATAAATGAAGACATTTTAGGCTCTTTCCATACCTCAACTTCTTCTTTTTTTATCATACACCTTTTGACTTCAATTAAGCTTTTACTTGATATTTTAGTGCACCCTCTTTTGACATTTTTTTCATATTTTTTTATTCCACCTCTCTTTTCTCTTCTTTTTTTGTAACTTCACAACACTCCCAAACTTATTTTCAATTCTATTTTATTTTTCTTTAGAGGGATAATTGTGTTGTGAGTTTTGTTTTTTTTTATGAAGTGTATTCCATTTCACCTTATTCTAAAGCATAACACATGATTGCATCTTTTTTTTTCTTTTCATACAAGTTAAAGGTGCAAAGGTAAAGGTAATACTTATTAGTTAGTCATTAAATGTGGCTTAAAGATATTAATGGTTCTTTGTTAGGCTCAAATGGTTGACTAAAAATATTAACAATGATTAGCTTGAAAGACTTAATCGATCCATATAAGGCCTAAATCATTTCTCTTGCTAAATACTATTTAGGATTTCACCTCAAGGGATGATCAAATAGATTCTAAAACTTGGTAGATCTCATCAACTCATATAACTCACTACAAATTTTCTCTCAATAAGAAAACCAAAATCAATCATGAACATATGTATAAAAATTTGAATCAATCAAATCAAAACTAGCAAGCATATCACATGATTAATGTAAATATCTTAACAAATATGTTATATTCCTTATCCTAGTCATGACAACCAATTTTTATCATTGAGTTCATATGTTTCATATCAAGCATGCATGCATTTAGTTTCCATATATTTATCAATTTATACCAAAATCATGAGTAAAACAACCTAAAACTTTAAAAAAATTCCTTAAAAATTTAAAATACATACTGAATACTAACGTAGAGAATGAAGTTCCCTTCCCCAAACTTAAATTACACATTGTCCCCAATGTGAACATATAAATATGAAAAGGTAAAAGGAAGGAAAACTCCCTTAATCATGGAAAACCACATCTATCACTGAAATGCTCATTCTTGTTGCACCATTTCTCTCTATATTTGTTCAACTACAAAACAAAAACAATGAAAATATAAGTAAAATAATGTTGGGTTGCCTCCTAACCAGTGTCACGTTTAACGTCCTTGACTAGACGGTCCTATCAAGTCCTAAGGTGCATCTACTAAGGTTATCACAAGTGTTTCATTTGATAATTGATCTTCATAATAGTGCTTCACCCTATGCCCATTAACCATAAATTGATCTTTATCTTTATTTTCTAATTTAATGGCTCCATGGTTGGTTACCTTAGTGATGATGAATGGTCCTGACCATGTACTCTTTAATTTGCTTGGAAACAATTTGAGTCTTGAGTTGTACAGTAACACTTTCTGACCCGGTTCAAAGATACGATGCACAATATTTTTGTCATGCCATCATTTTGTCTTTTCTTTGTATAGCTTGGCATTTTCATAAGCATTCCACCGTAATTCATCCAATTCATTTATTTGAAGCATTCTTTTCTCACCAGATGCATCTATGGACATATTCAACTGTTTCAATGCCCAATATGTTTTGTGCTCCAATTCTAATGGTAAGTGACAAGCCTTTCCATAAACTAGCTTATACGGGGTGGTACCAATTGGTATTTTAAATGCAGTTATGTACGCTCATAAAGGATCATCCAACTTAGATGACCAATCCTTCCTAGAGATGTTCACAGTTTTCTCCAAAATTCTTTTCACTTCTATATTAGATACCTCTACTTGCCCACTTGTTTGGGATGGTAAGTGGTATATAATTTATGCTTAATCCCATACTTAGACAATAAGGAATTAAATGCTTTATTGCAAAAGTGACTTCCTACTTCACTAATAATGATCCTAGAAGTTCCAAACCTAGTCAAAATATTTTTGTACAAACAAAGAGAAAGAGAAAAATAATATGATAATAATCAGTAAGACTGATACTGAACCAGATATTATGACTCCAAAAGGTCATATGAAAACAATTACATTACCCGTTCCTTACCAAGAAAGAACATCTAACCAATATAGAGAAGAAAGAAATAGGAAAAGGTGAGAAGAGCCTCACACTATGAATAGAAGAAGACAACCACCCAAAATGGAAGAAGAGTTCTATTGGGAAACTAGAGGTAATATCCCACCAGAATTCAAGCGCCATGATAATTATAAGTCTAATATCTTAGATTTAGATTGTATAAGAGATAGAAAAAAAAGTCTTAGATGAATGGACTAGTGGTATGAGTATAATTATACAAACCTCTTAAACTATACAAACAAAACCTTCAATTTGTAGAGTATTAGTAACTCATAAAATGACAGGAAATGTTAAACTTTGGTTTTCAAATTTAACAAACCAACAACATTTATTAATGTAAGGGAATGCTCCCACATGAAGAGAATATTTAGATATAGTAATAAATGAAATATACAATGAATTTATTTGAGAAGATAAAGGAAGAACTATCATTGAATTCAATGAAAATGAAATCAATGAAGCCAAACAAATATGAAAATCTATAACATGTGTTACATAGATTATTTTATTTGTGAATATAAAATGTATTACTATAAATTACCACTCTTTATGCAAACAACGTATAAAGAAATGATTTTTCAAAAATGACTTGGAATATTACATAAGACCTTAATAGAAAGTTGGAATCAGATAAATATGAAAACTATGCTAGACATCCTAGGAGGAGGAATAAGAAACCTTAAAAGTTGGATAATTATTAAATGAAAAGAAAGAAAGGAATATAAACAAATAAGAGGAAATAATAAAATCTGGATGTAACATAAAACCCTACAAACAAAAATATAAAAAATACAAGAGATTTAAAAAATATAAATTCAAAAAACAAGATTTTCAAAAATATAAAATAAGATTTAATAGGGAAACCTATAGGAAAAGATCTTTTAGAAGGAAAAGGAATAAACCTCCTAAAAATACGAATTATTACCTTTCAGGGAAGAAAAAAATGCATATATTGGATTTGTAATGAAGAAGGACATTATGCCAACAAATGTCCAAGTATGCTTCAACATAGAAAAGAATTTAAAAAAGAATTTTCAAAGAAAGAAAATATCTTAGAAAAAGCTCTTAAGATGGAAGCGAAACCAATTGAGGAATCACATATGGATGATACTTAAATTATTTATCTATTAGAGAAAACTGAGGAGGAAATAACTAACATAGAATATGAACAATCATAATATGGGTATTCTTCATGAGAAGATGAATTATTTACATAGTATTGCAAATCCAAATAGTACCTACATAAAGATAAGACTTAAATTTAAATGTTATGCCAACTATTATTTACATGCATATATAGATATATGAGCCAATATGTGTGTAGCAAGTAAATATATATTTCTAGAAGAACACCGAAAACATGCACCAAAATATTTAATTATAAAAATGGCTAATAATAATACAATAAATTTTAATAAGGTTTCAAAAGATACATATATAATGATAGGAGGAGAAAAGTCTTACTAAGGTTCCTAAACTTATATCAATCTTTTACACGATATTTAGACAAAATAAATCTAACAATATTAGACGGTGATATCATTTATGTATTAAAAATAAGAAAAGTTTTGATTGTATCAAATCCAACGTTTATGCAACAACATAAAAAGTGAAAATGTGGTAAGATAGAGCCACAAAAATTTTATTTAGAAAATATTTCATTAGATATAGAAGAGAAACAAAACTTTTTCCTTAATGAAATATAAGAAGATAAAGTCTTAGTAGGTATCAAAAAATTATTAAAAATAATAAGTTTAGAAAATAATTTGTATCTAAAACTTAATAAATCTAAGACAATTGTTAGCATAAAATTAAGAGACCTAATAAGGTTATTAGAGTAAAACCAATGATTTATAATCTAAAAGATAGAATTGAATTTGAAAAACAACTTCAAGAACTTTAGAAACTAAAAGTCATAATACCAAGTAATTTACCTTATTAGTCTAGCATTCTTAGTCAAAAGAGAAGGTGAAAAAAGAAGAGGAAAAAAGAGAATGGTAATAAACTTCAAAGCATTGAATAAAGAAACAATTGATGATGGATACTTTATTCTAAAGAAAGAAAAATTATTATCATTAATAAAAGGAAAGAAATACTTGTCAAGTTTTGATTTCAAAAGTGGATTTTGGCAAATAAGACTAGACGAAGAATCTCAAAAATTAATGGCATTTAGTTGCCTTCAAGGACAATTCTAATGGATTGTTGTACCATTTGAATTAAAACCAGCTCTAGATATCTTTCAAAGATATATGGATAACATCTTCAAAAAATCACAAAATATTTGTTGTGTCTATATCGGTGATATTTTGGTTTGTAGTAATTAATTAAATAAATATTATTAATATTCTACAAGAATGCAAGAAAAAAGGTACTGTACTTTCGGAAAAGAAAGCAATATTTTCCCAATAAAATATTAAGTATTTAGGGTTAAAAATTGAAGATAGAAAACATAATCTACAACCTCATAAATTAAATAATATTCAAGGGTTTTTTAGTGAATTAAAAAATTAAAAACAATTACAAAGATTCTAGGATGTTTGACGTATACTGAAACATATATCAAGAAACTTGCATAAATGAGAAAACCTTAACAAGAAAAATTGAAAAAAATACTATATTTGAAAATGGACAGAATAAGATACTCTGTATATGGAGAAAGTAAAAGCAAAGGTAAAAAATTTACCAAATTTATACCATCTAGGGCCAGATGATAAAATGATAATTGAAATAGATGCTTCATAAGAATATTGTGAAAAAATTCTGAAAGCAAACGTAGATGTCAAAGATGAATATCGTTGTAGATATACATCATGATCTTTTCAAGATCCAGAGTTAAATTATCACAGTAATGAAAAAGAATATCTAGTTGTTAAAAGAGCTATTAAGAAATTTGCAATATATGTCATAAGTTTCAGATTCATTATTAGAGTTGATAACAAAAAAATTCCTTATTTCTTAAGAACAAATATTACAGGTGATTACAAATAAGAAAGATTAGTTAGATGGCAGCAGTGGAACAATCACAATAATTTTGATGTTGAACATCTCCCACGATATAAGAATAACTTAGCAGATGCTCTGACTAGATAATTAGTACCTATAATTATTTTTATGCTTACAGGAATGGAGTATCTTGGTATCAAGATCAAGATAAAGGAAAAAAAGATAAAAATCCTATAAGAATAACTTGAGTTGTTATACCTCGAGAAGTCTTTTATGGTTCAGAAAATAAACATGAAGAACTTGATTGTTCAAAACAACTCTTAGAATCCACAAACCTAAAAGAGGAATCTTCATCAAAAATTCAATCTAAGGAAGATAAAACTTATAAAGAAAGATTCAAGATAAAAAGAAAGAACCTAACAGTTCAAAAGAGAGTAACATCTGTGAAATAAGAAAGTTAAATTGGTCTGATGAAGTAGAAAAGGAGGAACATAAAAAGACTTATGTGGTCTATAATGGCCCAAAACTAGGAATCTATAACAATTGGGAAAAAGCCATTAAATCTGTTATAGGGTTTAGTGGAGTAACTCAAAGAGTTTTCACCAACAGAATAGAGGCTAAAGGTAGTTATACCAATTACAAAGTACCAAAACTAATAACTCTAAAGGAGATAGTAAAAACTTACTCTACAATATTACAACAACAACCAGATGTACCAAGTAGCTCGAAAACTCTAGGAAAAATGGTAAGACCTACAATACTAATTATAAAGGAATCTCTCCCAAAGACATCAAAGATAGTAAAATATTCAATGTTATTCAGAAAACATCTCTCAAAAATTCATCAGTCATTGAAGATGAAAAGGACCAATATAGAAACCTCAAAAAACCACAATGGTTAACTCTCTACAACTTAGCCATAAAATATACCTAGGAAAACATTGAAGATATGAAGTTCTACACTATAGAAAAGGAATTCCCTATGTAAAGTAAATTCCATATTTTGGAAGAAGCTGATTCAATATTTGTTTACAAATCTTTTCGTGCAGGACTACTAGAAAACATATATCAAATAAATAATTTAATTTAAGTGAATTAAATTATTTCCTATAAAATTAGAGAAATCAAAAACTTAAGGAAGAAGATTAAAGCAGGTGACAAGCCTATTTATCTCATATTTTTCAGTTCACTTATGTGTTAGAATGAGGAATGATGTATTTATCCCTACCACTTCATCAAGATAGGAATTTTCAAAACAAACATAGAAGTTTCCAAACCAAGGGCACTTATAGAAAAGGAATTCACACAAAATAACTCTGTGTATTAAGAGGTCAAGTACTACACCAAATTTACAATGAACTCAAGAAAATTGATAACTCTACTAAGATCAAAGTAAATTACTCAACCAGTAAAGTCATCATCATTTCTCATAGTAGCATGGCCCTTTCAAAGGAGGATGGTGAAAAAAATTACCAAATATGAAACAAATTTTAATCGCAACCACTTGAAAATTGGTTAGGAAACAAGGAAGGTATTATGCTTCTATGCCATAAAAGCCAACCAAAGATCATAGATACATTTACTACATCAAATATTGAGATGACGAGGATGTGTCATCATCAACATCATCAAAAGGACTATTGGCAGAAAATAACAAAGAAGAATAAAGAGGAGGAACTGTCGGTAGAAAAAAACAAGAAACAATAAAAATATAGACCCACATCTTTTGTTGGCAACATATGCCAAGCAAGAAACAATGGTTGATATTTAAAGTATAAAAGTAGATGAATTATTAAAAGAAGGATAAAATAGTAATTCTCAGATTGTAAACAGCGATTCTTTATGTTATAAAAAATCCCTTATTTTCATTTAGAGGACACAGAAAAAATGAGAGCATATATCTCTGAAAAACACACAATTTCTAGCATAGAAATCCTAACCAAAAAATATGTACCTAGTAATTATGAGCGGCTAAGAATCCCTTCAAGGTTTTTAGTTGGCCCTAAGTTTGTAATAATTATAATATCATGAATAAAATGGAGTTGAGTTACTCTTTTCTTGTAAGCCTAAATTGGAAACCATCTATATATGGATTTATAAAGTTCACCATTATCAAGGGTGTTTTAGAGTTTGAGCAAAGCTCAGACATAATCTATGTAACAAGAAAAGACGAACAGAAGGGAAGATCGTGATGGACTCATTAAGCCAAATAAACCAATTAAGGATATTGAATGTTTATATATTTTCTTATATCAAGTAATAATGCTAATAAACAAAAAGATGAATATAAAAATGTCACAATATTATGATAAGGAAAATAAAATATTGATTACAAGAATTAAAAACTAACATTAAACAACCCTCAATTTAAAAGAATTTAAGATGAAATATAAAAATCTCTTTTTATTATAAAAGTTTGATAAAAGCTATCTCTTAACCCTAAATGATTATTTTAAAAATGAAAATTATGAAACTTATCTTGAAATTTTTTAAAGTTACAACATTTTATTACATATCTATATAGATTATATTAAAGTCATTACAAACATAATAAATCATTCTATTTCGAGGATATTAAAAGATTATTTTAATAAAAAACAAGTCTTCTTAGACGAAGAAGAAGATGAAAAAGGAAATTTATTAACCTTATGTTTGGTTATTATCTTTTCTAAGATTATAGGTACACTATTTGTACATAAACATGTAATTATATGAATTTACAATTACCATATCAAACCTATCTAATGTATAAACAAGTTTATTTAAAGCATGTAACTAGGAGCGATCTCTTAGAAGAAAGTCAGATTGGATAAAATTTCATTATTGGACCAATTGGCAATTGAAACCACAAATTGGTATCATAGTGATAAAAATATTAACATAGTATAGATGAAAAAGTTAACACTATTAGTTTTAAGGATATCATAGTATTAATCATAAAATCTAATGACAATATAATGTTTTTTGAAAACCTAAAAAATATAAATGAAGATATGTTAGACATCAAGAGTATTTTAGATATATATCCTCAAGTTCATTGATAAATTTTTAATAATTTTTTAGTACTGATAATTACTTGACAAAATTAATTAGTTATACTGATACGTACACATTACTGCAGCGTATTAACTTGATGAGATTGTGTGGTTTATAAATCATTGACAACTGTGAAGCCATATATGAAATATATATCTATAGAAAGAGAGAAAACTACTCCACTTGTGCTTCAGCAATATCACTAACATTATTGCAGTATTGCATGCACCCACTTGCAAGCTGGATTCATCATTTTCCACCGCAAGAATTACAGAGAGTTCTGCACAAAGTTAATAATTTATTCTCTTTGATCTAAGGCATCTCCCCGTTTAATAATTAGTGTTTGTATGTAGTAATATATATATATACATATCACTAATAATTTATTCTCTTTGATCTAAGGCATCTTCTCCCCCATTTCATAATTAGTGTTTGTATGTAGTAATATATATATCACTAAATTATTGTGATATTTTTTAAAAATACATCACTTTTGGATGAGTTGTAATTATTTATTAACCATTGCTTCAATTCAAAAGTGACACAATTGTTTTAAAAGTCACTTAAGCTTTTGGTAAGAATGGTTAGCTATTATTCCTAAGTTTGGTATCAAAGCCTGGTCTCGGGTTCGAGTTTCGAAAAGCGTAAGTTCGAGGACGAACTTCTCTTACGAGGGAGGGAGTGATGCGTCACTTGTTTGGCTGCGGCCTACCCCTTGGCTTGTGTGGTTCATGATGGGTCATATCCATGTGTTTTGGTGGAACTCGAATTCTGGGTTAAGTGTAATGGGCTAAATAAAGGATAGTTGGTGCCCCCTACTGACAACTTAAGCTTTTGGTAAGAATGATTATAACTTATAAAAAAGTTGTAATCTAAGTTGAATGGGTGCATAAGATTATATAAATAAATTATTTACTTATGTTGTTTAGAAAAGACAAGAAAAAAGAAAAAAAAATCATAAAAAAGTATTTGATTTTCTTTTCTTTTCTGTAGACAAAAACAAAAAGATATATTTTGATTATGAATTGATAAGTTCTAATCATTTTGGATATACAATTTTTTTATTGACGGTATTGGACTATCAAACACGTAAAATGTTCAATATACAATCCGTCTTTATTAATTGGTGAAATGTATTCATCAAACATTGAAATGTTATTATTATTATTATTATATTGTTAAATTACACTACATTGGTATGAGAGCCATTATGAATGTTTTTGTACTTGAATATATTTTGAATACATGAAATATGAATTTTTTAAAAATAAATGTAACCTTTAATTGAATGGGTTGTTTGGTTTTTAAGGAATTTTTTAACAGAAGTTATATAATTAGAATATATATTTCATAAACTTTCTAACGGTATATTATAAATATATATGCTTATATTATTGGTTCCTTTTATTTATATATTTTTAAATTTAAGATATGCATATATGTTATTTGATGAATAACTTTATATTGAACATTAAAATATAAATGAATTTATATTTGAATTATGCACGGCATAAAACCATATTTGAATTATATTTGCAAAGTAATTATTCTATCTTACAATTAGTGCATTATATATATATATATATATATATATAATGTAATGGTCAAGACTACTAGTAAAGTCGTAATTCCTGGTAAAATATCATGAAAATTAATTACTTATGTTAAAGAGTGTTGACTTTCGATGAAAAGTTATGATTTGGTTTTGACCCTATGTGAAGAGTCATGATGTTTAGTAAAAAGTTGTGACTTATAGTGAATATTCGTTATTGTTAATAAATGGTCATAACTCTTGGTGAAGGGTTATAACTCTTGAAAAGTTGTGACCGTTATTAAGGGCATTGACTCTTGTTGAAAAACGGTGACTCTTGGTGAAAAATATTATTAATATTTCAAATCAATTTATTTTTTATATAGACATATATTTCGTGATTACTTATGTTATTATTTTATTGAAAATATTTATTTGTTCATGCAATTATTTTATGAACATGTAGTTATAATATATTATGAATACATGACATGTTATTTTAAGTGGGAGTTATTTTGATTGAAAATTTATTTTTCTTATTGCATATGAATTAAATAATTAATACAAAATGGTCATTGAGGCATAAGAGATGATTATAAGCATTGTGAATTTTCAATCTTATGACTTATGATTTAGTTTTTAGAACTTATTTATATTTGTACAACAAAATTAATGTGTGATGCTAATATAAATATTTCATGTGCTTATTTTTTTTATAAAGATATGGCTTAAAAAAAGTGTGCTAGATTTGGAAAGGGATGAAAAATTCGATATCGATAACTATGATATTTGACAACATAAGATCTAATATCTCATCAATGAACAAAGTGTTCTTGAAAAACTTGATCACATCATGATGAGGCCTGAAGAAGGAAACACTGGTCAACTTGAAGCGATGTTGATGCCTATAAGGTATGGGTTGACAAAGATTGTAGTGCACGCGATATTATATCGAGTAACATGCAAAATGATCTTCTTGAAAAAAAATTAAGCATTGTGATACTACTCATGAGATGTGGTTGGCCATCAAACAAAGGTTTTTTTATCACTTCATTGACTCAATTATAGTGCTTGACTATAAATTTTGATTCTTATAAAAAGAAACCTAATTATACGATTAGGTAACATTTAAGAATCATGTCAGGTATGATTTTTGATCTTGTTGTTGTTGGCCATCACTTTACCAATGAACAATGAGTTCAAGTTGTAATTTTCTTTCTTCCACCTACTTGGGTGTGAACGAACCAAAATGACGCACCATGAAAGCATAAAAAATTTCAATGATATTTCATATCACTTAGAGCTTGAAGAAGACCGCCTAGAGGCTAGTTATATTGATAGCTCTACTTTGGTTGATGATTATGGTCCACGTAGGACACTTGGTCCAAACGCAAGAGATATAAACATGTGTCATAAAAAACGGGGGATGTGGGGGTAGATATGATCCAAAGGGAGATAAGCCTAGGAGTAAGAAAGGAAAGTGATGTGGTAAAAAGAAAGAAAAATCAAAACTGACATTTTTTGAAAATATTTGTATAGCATGTACACATATATATGCTAGAAAAGTATGTCAATAGGTTATATTGGCTTTCTCATATGAGCTATCACCTTATGGTGCTTAAATGGGAGTGAGCAAAGATGAGACACATTAAGCTATTACTATGATAATAACTAACTGAGTAAAAGTGCCTCCTTGGTTTTCACATTAGATCTAGATGCGATCTATTTATAAATGATTGATGATAGGTATACCCACCACTTATTAAACCTGTACCTATTATAGGATGTGAGTTAACAAAGAAGTTTTTACCATGATGGTATGTTTGGGAACTCAGATTAGACGTTATGGAATCATTGAAATTAAGATTCATACTTTGTTTTGAGTATTGACATGGTCCTATATTAGTAGGATTACTCCATTGTAGCATGTATTTCATACAACATGTGCTTGTGACCACATATGGAAGTGAGCGAATGAATACCTACTTCATCATCATATGAGTCCTATAAATCATTATAAATTATTATTATTCCCTTTATTACCTTTGACTATGTCAGAGTAAGGAATTGGTGTTAAGCTACTTTAGCATGTTACCTATGGTTATGCTTGATTCGACTTTATAAGAATTTTCTAGGAAAGCTATCAAATCCAAGTAGAGTGACATAATGACAATGGAAAGATTATCGAAGATCACATATTCATTTTGTATTCATTGTCAACAACTTCTATCGCATCAAATGAGATGCAATATATGTATGAATATTGAAGTTTGTTTAGTTATGGATCTAAATATCTAGTCAATGGAAGTATGGAAAATTAAAATTTCGTAAGTGGTCAAACAACCAATCATATGTACCTAAAGTAATGTGTAAATAAAAAGATCAACACGTGATATTTTTAGGTAGAAATTTCCTAGGCCACACCAATAACTTAAGAGGAAAACCACCGATCCACCAAACCATCTAACTACCCACTTTGAAAAATAAATATCCAGTTATAATGCTCCTAAACCAACATTCCAATAAACTCTAGTCCCACGAGTTAATCAAACCTACATCATTATCATCTGAAAGGTTAGCACATAAACACAAGTACAAGTATGTGTCCTATTGTAGTTTAATAACGAACAACCCTAAGTAGATGATTTAAATAATATATCAAATAAAACGAAAACAACTAGAAACTTTAGAATAATCGGGTTAAAGTACAATAACATAATTATTATTGTAGGTTTGTTAATCCATCAAACATGATCACAAATATTTGAAAAATGAACTTAATGAAAAAGCCTACTTGAAAACCTTTAGCAAAATAAGAGAAAATAAAAGATGAAGAGAATAAATACAATAGCTCTTGTGTGGTTAGTTTCAAATGTGTGTTTAGGTTTGTATTTATAGAATATTTTGAAATACATTAGGTTAAAGTGGAATTATCATATTTTCCATAAAATGAGTTAAAACACTTTTAAGAAATAAAGGCAATACTATAAAAAATAATCCAAATCGTAATAGAAATACATTTTAAAATCAGATAGTCGACCGCTTGATTGATCTAACCAAGTGCTCGATCGATCGAATACATTGAACGATCTATCGAATATCTTATCAATCGATCCAATGATCATTTAATTAATATTTTAAAATTGGTGGATTAATGCAGTGATTTAATTCAATCGATCTAGTCATCTGTTAAAATTAATTCGATCAGGTTATATTACTCGATCGATCTAGTAGATTGAGTGGCCTATTTTCACATTATTCCTATTATGCCTAATATTCAATCTAACGTGTAGTATAAAAATATATACCTTATATGTGATCGTAGAGGCTCGATAGTTTATTCAGCTTCAAAATATTCTTCTAAGACACACCTAGAAACTAAAATTATAATTATACATTTTGCTCACAAATATAGCCAATACTAACATAAACCTTACAATTTCTCCATTTGGCATATTCGTGTGACACTCATTACATAATGCTCATAGGAAGAAAAAAAATTTCATAGTTGTACTAACCTACGTTCCAGTAAATTATCTTCGCTTGAATCTTGAATGCTCATATTTACACTAAAAAAACATAAACAACAAAAAAACTTATCTCGAAAGACTCATTATTAATTAGTTTAATGTATATAACAATAGGAAAGCGGAGAATGTTCAAAAGAAAATTATAAAAAATGATAGTAATTAAAAACAACTCCCATATATCAAAGTGAATTTTCAAAGTAATTATCCCCCTAAGTTAGCTTTCCCTTTTTGTAGATTGTCCATTAATGTTCTAATTTTTCTTCCCCTTTTTGTCATACAAATAAACAAAAATAATCATTAAACAATGAGAATATGTTGAGTAAACAAGTAGTGTATTTAATGACTGAAAAGAGGACTACACATTCTAAAAAACTATAAACAAACAGAGTAGAGAGCTAAAAACAATAAATGTTTCAAAGAATGAATAAACTCCCTTTAAGTTCTATGACTCCTCTAAATAAATTATATTAATTTTTTTTTAAAAAAACTTATATATATAATTTTTTTTGAATTGAGGACAATATACTTAGATT
Organism: Hippophae tibetana; assembly: GCA_037013495.1. Lineage (NCBI taxonomy): Eukaryota > Viridiplantae > Streptophyta > Magnoliopsida > Rosales > Elaeagnaceae > Hippophae > Hippophae tibetana. The sequence continues at coordinate 35,345,794 of CM072811.1, forward strand.
AATATGACTACAACAATACATACAAATGATGAAATTAATTTTTTTGAGTGTGTGACATACAAACATAGTAACACATATGGTGATATATTGATCATAATTTTCATAGTCAAGGTTATCTCATGTCTTAAAATCTCACACGATTAGTTATAAACTTTTAACATGACATACTTATGTGTCAAGTGAGTGTGTGAGTAGGTTCATGTCAATATCGATCACCAAATATGAAAAATATGTAAATGCACAAGTCAAAATATCTATTTATATAATGTACAACCAATCAAAATAAATATGAATGGAGTATGTAATGATCATGTCAATGTTAAAGCATGTATAATTCTCCCTTGTATGTATGTATATATATATTTTATATAATATATAGCCAATCAAAATACATATGAATGGAGTATGTAATGATCATGTCAATGTTGAAGCATGTATACTTCTCCCTTTGTATGTATGTATAAATATATATACATACATACAAAGGGAGAAGTATACATGCTTCAACATTGACATGATCATTACATACTCCATTCATATGTATTTTGATTGGCTATACATTATATAAATGGATATTTTGACTTATATATATATATATATTCTAAAGAAAAAATACTAGGAGATCTTAATCAATAGTGCAAATTCCTAAAGCATTTATAAGATATTCAAATCTTTAGGTATCAAGTGCCTTAGTGAATAAATCAGGTAATTGCCTTTTAGTAGGAAAAAAATTAAGGGATAAAACTTTATCTTCTACTAGATGCCTAATGAAATGATGTCTAATGTCTATATGTTTTGTTCGAGAATGTAGAAGTAGATTTTTAGAGATACATATAGTACTAGTGTTATCAGAGTAAAGGGGAATCATACCTTGTTCAAAGCCATATTCCTTAAGCATATTATTCATCCATAGAAGTTATGTGTAAAAGCTTCCATCATCAATGTATTCTATTTCTACAGTAGATAATGAGATAGAGTTTTATTTCTTGTTGTGCCATGATACAAGATCATTCCCAACATTGAAGCATCCACTTTAATGCTTTTCCTTACATCCTAATTTTCTGCTGAATCTGTATATTTACTAATTTCACATGTAGTATTATTAGTAAAACAAATACCAAAGTTTTTTATTTCAGAGACATACCTGATGATCCTTTTGACATGGTCAATATATGGTTCCTTAGGATCTGATTGATAACATGCACAAACACCAACACTAAAGCAAATATCATGTCTACTTGTTGTGAGGTAAACAAGCTTCCTATCATGCTTCTAAATATCATTTGATCAATACTCTTATCTGACTCATCCATTGAGATCTTGACACTAGTACTTATGGGTGTTCTCAAATGCTTACTTATTTCAAGTTCAATTTCTTAATTAAATTACATGCATACTTGGTTTGAGAAATAAAAATTCTACTTTTTAGTTGTTTAATTTCCAAATCGAGAAAGTATGTAAGCTCACCCATCATTGAGATTTCAAATTCACTGGTCATTATGTTCAAAAAATCCTCAACAAGAAAGTTAGAAGTTGGCTCGAAGACTGTGTCATTGACATATATTCGAGTTATGAATATATTTTCTTTGGTTCTTTTAATAAAAATGGTCTTATTAACTCCCCATCAAACAAAATATTTTTTCAAAATATAAGTTGTAAGTCTTTCACACTGAGATCTAGGGGCTTATTTCAATTCGTAAAAGGGTATCATTGAGTTTATAAACATATTCTAAAAATTATGGGCCAATAAAGCTTTTTGGTTGTTCAACATAGACTTCTTCACTAAGTAAACTATTTAAAAAGGGAGAATTTACATCCATTTAAAAGAGTTTGAATTTCATAAGACATAAAATGGCAAATAAAATCCTAATTGATTATAACCTAGCTATAGGAGCAAATGTTTCATCAAAATGAATTCCTTCAAATTGTTTATATCTTTGTGTAACTAGTCCAGCCTTATTTTTTTATCACAACATCGTGTTCATTAGATAAATTTTTAAGCACTCATTTAGTTCCTATGATGTTTTTATCTTTAGGTCTAGATACTAAAGTCCAAATATCATTCTTAGTGAATTGAGCTAACTCATCATGTATGGAATTTATCCAAAATTCATCTTTTAAAGCTTCACTAAAATTTTATTGGTTATATTTGATAAATATAATATAGATGAGTCATCTTACTTACTTGTCTCCTTCTAGTTTTTTGATGAGTCAATATGAAATTAGAGTCAATATTGTACTTTTTTACTTAGTATTTGTGTGTTTTATTCAATTAGTAGTATTTTTGGGACTAAAAATATTAAAATATGAACTCTTTAGTGAAAATGAGTGAAAATATATTTTTCAAGAATTTTATTGATTTTTTATGAATTTTTTTAACGTAGGACCAATCCAAAGATGCCACGTGGATACCATGCAAGAAAAAGAGTTGACCAGGCATTACCACGTGGATTCCATGAAAGCCAAAATGGCTAATTGGAGCATGTTGCATGTACTAGGTGATGTAGGGCTATCACGTGTTGACATGGCATTCATTTTGCTCTAAGGTTTAAATTAGGCTCAAATAGAATATGGACTGTCATATTAGATTTAGATCAAGGGCTAAGATGAAAAAATGGAAAATTAACAGTGCTGGCTAATAGTAATGTGACATGTCACACGCGAAAATCAATGGATGAATGATTGGGTGATACATAGTGGAGTAGACTGCTCGTGGACAATGCTCACTCAATCAGTACCATATGGCTCTCCAATGGTAATGATCTTTTCTTATCATTATATTACTTGTTATAATATATATACTTGCATATTCACTATATAGAATTCGTATCGATCAAGTTTTTGGTACGATTATTAGGGATTATAAATATTAAAAATTAATTTTTTATTTTATTTTATTTTAGTTACTTTTATTTATTTATTTTTTGTAATTTTAATTTTAATTTTAATTTAATTATTTAATTATTTTAAATTTTATTTATTTATTGATTTTTTTACATCTCTTTTATTCTATTATAAATATATTCGACTCTATTGCATGAGCTGTGTCTGTACGATAATTGTTTTACCTTTAGATCCTGAAATTGAGTGTACTTTGAGATTAATAAGAAAACAACAAGTTGTTATTTAAGTAGAAAAATGGCTAATCCATTATAAATAAATAATAATAAGCTAAATTTGTGCACTGGTCAGCTTTCTTCCTCTATGTGATATTACACAAGAGGTTTAAGCCCTTTAGGTTTTAATCCATCAAATAAAACATTGTATTGTTTTTTTTTTGTCTTAGTTCTGTCTAGCGATTCTAGTAAATAAATATGTCCAATTACTAATTCTTTAGCGATGTAAAGCCATCAGGTAGTAGACTGGCAAGAGGAATCTTATGAATGACATTACATCCTATCAATAATATAAAGGGGAATCTTTATATGAAGCATAGGAAAGATTCAAAGAATTGTTAAGGAAGTGTCAACACCATGGTATCATTGACTGGAACCAAATGGAGACTTTCTACGATGATCTCAATGCTTAAACAAGAACCATTATTGATGCATTTGGTAGTGAAGCTTTGCTAGCAAAATCTTACAAACAAGCTAATGATTTACTTGAGAAAATGGCTAACAATAATTATCAATGGCCAATGAACAAAATGGTGGTCATAAGAAGAGTAGCTAGAATGTATAAGGTAAATGATATCATAGCACTTACAGCTCAAGTGTATTCTTTGGTAATTCTCTTAGAGGCTTAAAACTTGCCAGCCAGTATAAACCAAGTCCAAGATTCATGAGTGTCCTGTGTCTTTTGTGGTGGAGCTCATTTTTTTTGATAATTATCCAAATAATCCAAAATCGGCATTCTTTATGGATAACTTGAACCGAAACAATAATCCATACAAGAACACATATAACCTAGGATGAAGACAACATCCAAATTTCTCTTGGAGTAATAATAACAATCAAGGTGGTAGTCAATTAAACTGTCAATCATTTCCACCATTTGGTTTCAACAACTATAACAATCATAAGCCCAAGCGAAGAAGCCATCTATTAAGGATAATACAAATTCTTTTATTGGGATAATGAAAAACTTCATACAGTCCATAAACACAAAAATGTCCATTCAAGAGACTTTAATTCAAAATTTAGAAACCTAAATGGGGAAACTTGCCTAGGTCATGAGTCAAAGATCTCAAGGTAATCATCCAAGTGACACAATTATAAACCTATGAAGAGAAGGTAAGAAGCATTGCAATACCATAGCCTTGAGGAGTGCTTAAATTCTAGAGAAGGAACATAAGACTCAAAAGGATGAGGAGGAACGTGAGACTAAAAAGGATGAGGAGGAATATGAAGCTAAAAAGGATGGGAAGGAACAAGTGGATAAACACATCATTATAAAAGAAATAATTCAGCCAAAAAAGAGAAATCTTTACAAACCCACTATTCTTTTCCCTCAAACACAGCAAAAGAAAAGTTAGACATGCAATTCTCAAAAAGCTGCACATAAATATACCATTTGTAGAAGTACTTGAAAAAATGTTTTTCTTATGCCGAATTTCTAAAGAAAATCCTATCTATGAAAAGGAATTTTGGAGATAATGAAACAATAACCTTAACTGAAGGTTATATTGCTATCCTTACTAGAAAACTACCCCAAAAATTAAAATATTTGGGTAGCTTTGACATTCCTTGACAATTGGGAACATGAACTTTGAGAAAACACTATGTGACTTAGATTCAAACATTAACCTTATGCCATTATCAATCTTTAAGAGATTGGGGATGGTAAATCCAAATTAGATCAATAAAGTGACCTCGAGGTGTAGTAGAAGATATGCTAGTAAAAGTAGACAAGTTCATCTTTCCAACGGATTTTATTTTATTAGACATGAAAGAGGACCGTAACATTTCTATTATACTTGGTTGTTCATTCTTAACAACCAGAAGAACATTCATTGATTTACAAAAAGGTGAGCTTACAATATGCAAGATGAACAATTAACATTTAAATTTTTTAAAGCATCTGAACCCCTTGATATTGATAATGTTAATGAATGCTTAAGGATATATGTTATTGATCAATATGGTAACTTAAAAAATGTATTGTGCCACCTACACTTATGATTGTTACATATGATATTGTGAACAATGAAATAAACTCGCCAAGAAATAACTCAATCTATTTAAATTTTGAAAGTATGGAATCTATTATTGATATCGTTGATTGTGTGAACTATTTGAAGGTTACACCTCCCATATGTATACTTAATGTGGTTATAGGATCTAAGCTCAAACCATCTATTAAAGGGCCACTAATTTTAGACCTCACACTTTTACCTTACTAGCCCCAATCAAGTGGGCAAGCAAAAGAATCCAATGGAAAGGTGAAAAGGGTGTTGCAATTACATAAATTATATGAGCTATGGTGGAGTGCTTATAAGAATGTCAAAAAGTACCAAAAGAAAACAAAAATATGGCATGATAAAAGAAGTGAGCACTGTGTTTTTAAACCAAAACATAAAGTATTATTGAATAATTCAAGACTAAATTTTTTTCCTCGGCAAACACAATAGTAAATTGACATAGAAAGATGTACTTAGGATTTGAAATGATTGTTTAGTCAAGGAAGTTAAACGTGATACTAATTGGGACACAACCTAAAGTTATTTTACTTATATTTTTATTGTTTATTGTTTTATAGGCCAATAAATGTGGAAAGTGATGGCATAACAAGATTAAGCATTTCAACAATAGATGTGGTGTGCTAAGGCTAAATAAGTTTTCTTTCCTTTTACTTTTTCATATTTATATATGCACGTTGAGGACAATGTGTATTTTAAGTTTGGGAGATAAAACTTCATTCTCTGCTTTAGTATTTACCATGCATGTTCAATTTTTAGGATTTTTTTACTTTTAGTATGACTTTAATTATGATTTAAATATAAATTGATAAATATATGAAAAACAAATACATACCTACTTGATATGAAATGTATGAACCTAGTCATTTATTTGTTTTCATGACTAGGATAATAAATGTAACATGCTCATTAAGATACTTACATTAATCATGTGTTATACTTGCTAGTTTTGATTAAATTGATTCAAATATTTATGCACATGTTCATGATTGATTTTGGTGTTCTTATTGAGAGATAATTTGAAGTGAGTTATGCAAGTTAATGAGATCCATCATGTTTTAGAATCTATTTGATCGTCCTCTGAGGCAAAATTCTAAATAGTATTTAGCAAGAGAGATGACTTAGGCCTTATTTGGATTGATTGGTCCTTTCAAACTAATCATTGTTAATATCTTTAGTCACCTATTTAAGCCTAATTAAGCCAAATTTTATGCCTAACCAATAAAGATTATCTTGACCCTTGTACCTTTAATTTGTATTAAAAAAATGCAATCATGTGTTATGCTATAGAGTCAGGTAAAATATAATGCATCATATAAAAAATAGAGAACTAAAAAAGAAAAATTCATAACACAATTATCCCTCTAAATAAAAAGAAAATAAAATTGAAAATAAGTTTAAGGTGTTGTGAAGTTACAAAAAAAAAAGAATGTAGAATAAAAGAAAATGAAAAGAATTATAAGATAATGTATATAAAGGATCAAGTAAAAGCTCAATTATAGTTAAAAGTACATGATGAATAAAAAGAAAGCTAAGGTGTGGAAAAAGCCTAATTTTTTTCTTATCGACCCCCACCTAAGCCTTATATTACAAGTATGAAAAGCCCTTATTGATCTTTAGCTAAGTACATAATTATATTAGTAAATAGGGATGTGAAAAATGGACCGATGAGACTTGTTCTAAGATTGAATTTATTAGTATGCTCATATAAGCTGATTTCATGAGTTAATTAGATGAACTCATATGTAACACACACATGAATTAATTCGTCAAAAACCTTTCATATTCTTGTATTGATGGAATATTGATTGATGAATATGTAAACCTCTTTTATCATAGAATTGTACGACTGTTGATGGAGATAGTTTTTGCTAAACATGCATGTATTAAAAGATATATATTTTGAATATATTACCCATGTCATTTTATCTAGTTAGACTTGACTTCACTTGAGGACAAGAAAATAGCTAAGGTTGGGGTATGATGACTTTATAAAAGTAGAGTATTTAGTGCAATTTTTTGCTTAATATATGCATTTTTTATTCAATAAGTGGACACTAAGAGAGAAGATGAGCTAATCAAGCATCATCACATGGATTCCATGCAAGAAAAAAGAATCAATCGAAGTAATATGTGTGTACCAGGTGATGCATGGTTACCACGTGTCGACACGATGTTTGTTCCAAGTTTTGTCGTGTTGTCAACGGGCGTGCCACATGTCGTCCTGTGGGTTCCACACAATCTATATCCACGAATCACAATATACCATATGATGTTGACCCAACATGTGTTGACCACAAAAAAATCCACCCCGTCATGCATCGTGCATTTATTTGTCCACTGATTTTCACATGCCAAGTGTTGCATTCATATTGGCCAGCATTGTTAATTTTTTTTATCTCAATCCTTGATCTAAAGTTTACCTAACAGTATAGTATCCATTGAGTCTAATTTAATGCCCTAATTTCCCAAAAACCCTAAGGAGCCAAAAATCATCAATTGTTTATGAGTTTTTAGAGCGAAGAAGAGAGAAAAATAAAAAAAAATCAAAAGAATATATAATTTTGGTGGAGATTGAAGAGGATATTGGTGATATAATTCAAAATATTGATTGTAATTATTCTTCTTGTCATTTATTTATCAATTTTTATGTTTTTATTTATGAAAAATATTAGCTTTGTAAACAAAAATATGTCTAGCTAATTTCTTAATGTATGGGTGTTATGAACCCAATTTTTTCATGCAATGATATAATATTTTCCCCAATTATGATTTCAATTTAATTATATTATATAATCTAAATTTTATGCTATTAATTATTTGGCCAAAAATTAATTTATAGAGGCAATTAACTAGATTTGGGAGAATTGTTCAATTATTTGTCTTGATTAAATAACATGCATAGTTTCAAGGTAGAGATGTATGATTTTTATGTATGTAATCCATAATTGATGAATTTAATGAGTAGTATACAATTTAATAGACATGAGAGTGTGATTAGATTAATTACTATATGGTGTGTATTTTACTTGAGAGATGAATACATGCTAGTTTTGATTCAATTGATCATGTAATTGATTGGTACTATATTGGGGGGATTTTAGTGATTCATATGTTTAGAAAATTAGAGAATTAAATATTTCTAGATATTTTCTCATATATATTCTTAGCTTCCAATTTTGAATAAATTAATTACTATTATTTATTTTTAGTTCTTTAAATTTTATTTTCTTAAAACATAAAAACACAAAAAATATTGTTATTTATTTTTTAGTTTTAAAAATTAGTTTCTAATAATATAATATTCGTGAAAATGATATTTTCTTATCATTATATTACTTGTTACTATATATATTATTGTATTCATTGCACACAATTTGTATCGTTCATTCACATGTTTGCATTAGTATCACCAATGATGTTTTCAGTTGGGTGGTTTTTGGCAGTACGTGTTGGCCTCTAAGTTTGAATATTGGGTATGGTGAACTCGTCATCCAAGACTAACTCTTCATCTATCTTATTAATTACCTCTTTGATGTCAGGAGTTTCTTCAATTTGTTCCTCAATTTGCATGCTTGTACTTAATGTTTTACTTTTGTCATCAGTCATTGGAGTACTAGCACCTGCATAATCTATAACAGCATTGATGGAATCCATCAAAGTATTAGTTCTCAAGTTGAATACTTTAAAGGAATGACTTGTTAATGAGTAACTTGGAAAGATACCTTCATCACTTCTAAAGTTGAATTTTCCTAGATTCTCACGATATCTAAGGATGTAGCATTTACTTCCAAACATTTGTAGACACTTAAAATTAGGTTTCTTATCTTTCCATAACTTATAAGGGGTTTGGTTTGTACCTAGACATAGGTAGACACAGTTTATTATAAAGCATGAAGTACTTATCACCTTAGCTCAAAACTTCTTTGAAATGTCATTTGCATGTAATAGGACCATTGTCATCTTTTGCAAAACCCGATTCTTTCTTTTTACTATCCCATTTTTTATGGGTTAATTGGTGCTAAGAACTCATGAGCTTTATCATGTTGTTTGTAGAATTCATCATATCTTTAGTTTTCAAATTCTTTCCCATGATTTGTACTTAGTCTCATTATATTAATTATTTTGTTGCCTACTTGAATCTGTACTTGAAGACAAAAGGAACTAAAAATTCAAAAGCATTAGATTTTTCTTTTATAAATCCAACCCATATAAAATAAGAAATTTTTTCAACAACAACCATAATATATTTCTTGCCACCAAAACTTTTAGTTCTCATAGAACCTATAAGGTCAATGTGAATTAACTCAAGTGTTCTGCTTTTGTTAACTCCTTTGATTTTCTTATGAGACTAACAAGTTTGTTTGCCAAGTTGACATGGTCCACAAAAATTTCTTTCAGTTTCAGAAAGCATAGTTAGATCATGCACAATTTCTTTTTTTCTCAGGTTAACAAGATCTTTAAAATTGAATTATCCCATCTTTTGATGCAACAATGAAATAGAATGATCATTATCTAAGCTACAAGTAGTAGTAAAAGGGCATATATCAATGTAGTAGTAATTATCCTAAGGCCTAGTTCCTATAACCACTTATTCACCTTTTGGATATGTTATGATACAATGATTGTTGGTAAATTGTACACTATAATTTTTGTCACAAATTTGACTGATACTTATTAGGTTAGCTTTCAGTCCATCAATGTGCAGTACATCATCTAACTTAGGCATGCCATCAATCTAAATTGTACCTTTACTAATAATCCTTTTTTTATTTCCCTCACTTAAAGTAACTATTCCCACCAATCATATGTCTAGAACAACCACTATCAAAATACTAGGTAATAAAAGTTTCAACTTTAAATGCTATATGGATTACATAACAATTTAAATCAGACTTTTTTAATCCAAACTTTTTTCTAGTTTTTTGAATTATATGCTTATTTTTGAAAACATGATTGTTATTTCTTGAATAAGATGCATACAGATTATCAGTATAATTATAGATTATCAAGAATCTACATCTAGGTTTAATATATCTCTTTATACCATAGTTGTAATAAATAGGAATAAATTTAGAAGTAAATACAAGAGATGTGTGTCAATGGTAGGGATCAGAAGGTTTTAAAAACATAATTGACTTTGAGGAGGTTGGTGTAGCGTGCTCATCTACATATCGTAACCTTCTCTTATTTCCAAAAGGCTTTTCATGATCAAGAATCTTGTTCAACCTTTTAGCTCCAATTTTTAGCCTTTTTACAGCTTCCATGGATTGTTTTAGCTCAATCACCAATTTTTATTTATCAAATACAAGCTTGTTATTTTCTTCTTTCAAACCTATAAGACTCAAATTCAGGGCATTATTTTGTTCTTACAGAATATTCTTTTAAACTAATATTTTTTTATGACTCTAGCACCTTTAAAAATAAACATTATATTCAGAAAAAAAAAGGATTTTAATTCCTCAATATCTTAGCTATCACCCTTAATAAGATAATCCATAACAAGGTCCTAAGAACACTAAGTGTATCTAATGACTTGCTCTATTACCAAATAAAAGTTTGTTTAGTTATAGATCTAAATATCTAGTCAGCATAAGTATGATAAATTAAAATTTTGTAAGCGGCCAAACAAACAATCACATGTATGTAAAATAATACAAAAATAAAAAAAATCAACACATTAGACTTATAGGTGTAAACAGCCTGGGGAACACCAATAACCTATGAGAAAAGCCATCGGTCTATCGGATCACCTAACTATCCACTATGAAAAATAAGTATCACTTATAAGGCTAGGCCTCAAAATATCCACCCAAGTAATGCCTCCAAGTAACCTACTCACAAGCCGCTACTTTGATTATAGTCTCTAAAAGATAGACGTTTAAATCTGGACTAGCATTCTGACAAACTCGGGTCCTACGAGTTAATCAAATCTATACTATTGTCCCCTAAAACGTTAGCACATAAACGCATGTGTAAGTGTGTGTTCTATAGTAAATTCAATAATAAACAACCCTAACTAGTTGATTTAAATAATATATCAGATAAAATGAAAATAACTAGCAACTCTAGAACAATCAGTTAAAAGCACAATAACACTATTATTATCGTAGGATTATTAATCAATCAAACACAATTACAAATGTTTGACAAATTAACTTAATGTAAAAGCCTACTTGAAAACTTTTAGCAAAATAATGGAGAATAAATATGAAGATAATAATAATAAGCATAATAACTCATGTATGGTTAGTTTCAAATGTGTGCTTAAGTTTGTATTTATAGAATATTTTGAAGTATATTAGGTTAAAATGGAATTACCATATTGTCCATAAAATTATTTAAAACACTTTTAAGAAATAAGGACAATACTATAAAAAATCAATCCAAATTGTAATAGAAATACATTTTAAAATCATATAATCGATTGCTCAATCTATCTAATCAAGTGCTCCATTGATCGACTACATTGTTCGATCAATCAAATATCCTTTCGATTGATCCAATGATCATTTAATTAATATTTAAAAATTGATTGATCGATCCAGTGAATTAACTCGATCGATCCAATATATTCCTCAATCGATCTAGTCATGTGTTAAAATTAATTCAATGAGGTTATGTTGCTTGACCAATCAATCTAGTCACTACTCGATCGATAGAGTAGCCTATTTTCACATTATTCATATTGTGTCTAATAAACAATGTAGCATGTATTGGATCATAAACATACATGATATGTGATTATTGAGGCTTGATATTTTATTTGACTTGAGAATATTCTTCTAAGACACACTTAAAAACTAAAATATAATTATACATTTTATTCACGAATATCACCAACACCAACATAAACCTTACAAATATGACATTGAACTCTAGAGAGGTTAAATATGATTCTTTTATCAGGTATTAGAGTTACTTGAACCTAATGTGATTAGATGAATTTGGGGAATTTAGAGACACCATATATACACTGACATTCTTGTTTATATTGATAAGAGTTTCTCTATGCTAACTCAAAATTTAGTTGCTAGTATAAAGAGGATCTAGAGTACATGAGGTCCCCCATTTATTTTAAAGGTGTACATAAGTTAATTTTAGGTAATTTGAATACTATTTAGAATCTATAAGTTATATGTCATCATTATAGTGGGTAAATTGGTTGATATAAAAATATTTTTTCTTCAAAAATCAAAAACTCTTCATTATTTTCAATGATGACAAATTTACCTCTTATTTATGGTTGTATATAAGATTTATATATATAAATTGTAGTCAAATTGAAATAATTAACTTAAAATGAACTTATGTGCATCTTAAAAATAAATAAGGGGCTCATAATGCACCTTTTAAAAAATGAGAGACTAAAATACATTTTTTCAAAAGTTAAGTGACCTCATGTGCTAATTTCCCATATAGAGCTCCCACATGTAGGTTATTTAAAAATTGCATGATCCATTAGCTTGTATGAACTATTTTGTGAGTGTGATAGATATGAGAAGAAATGACATAGCATCATCTACTCTATGTGCGAGAAGAAGATATTGGATTTTGGACTTGGATCCAAACGGATTGCTCGTGGGTATAATCGATTCAACTCATAACATCTTGACAAAAAAGTTGTAATAATTTAGTATGTGTTTTTTAATAAAAGGTATGTTAAAGAGTTATAACTTTTAAAAGTTAAATACTATGATTTATGTTGAAATATTGTGACATTTTCTTGAGAGATATAACTTTTGGATAGGTTGTTATTGTTAATAAATAGTTACTTTGATCAGAAAGAGACATGATTTTTATAGAAGTCACGACTTATCAAAAAGTTGTCACCCAAGTTGAATAGATGCATAGCATTTTATAAAAAAATTATTTACTTATGTCATTTAGAGAATAAGAAGACAAGAAAAGTGAATTCACTTTCGAAAGAAAAAGATAAAAGGAAAAAACATGATTTTCATTTTTTTTTACCAAATACAAAAGCAAAAATAGACTTTTGTATTATGAATTGGTAAGTTCTAATCATTTTATGTATTATAATTTTTTTCCTTTGGCTGTGTTGTAATTTCAAATGCATAAAACATTCAATATATGATTCATCTTTATTTATTGTTTAAAAGTATTCATTAAACATTGAAATATAATTGTTGTTATTATAATGTTAAATTATTCTTTCTTTATAAATTGTATGAAAATTAAATAGGCTTCTAAAGTTTCAGTGAATTGGTTAATTTGGTTTTTCACTTTCTCCAAATTAATTGTTTCTGTAATCTATCATCTTAGACATAAGCAATATTGTTGAAGGAGCTCTAATTGTGCATAAGCATTAAAGCACATTTTCATGAAGTCACAAAACTACCGCCATCACATTCACCATTTCTAAGTAGAAAAGTTCAATACGGATTCTTGAAAGTGACAAACATTTAATTAATTTCTTCTTTATCTTTGTCATGAGTAAAACTCTACACTACAATGCAACAGTTGTATTTATGAATAATAACATGACAAATAATGGGGAGAGAGAATAATAAGACTTAGAAATGATCATTTTCTTTTCTTTTATAAATTTGAATTTATATTTCTAAGTTTTCATTATAGACAAATACATCAACATTAATCCAAAATTAATGTATAATATGTTTGTATTTACTCAATTTCACATAATATATATATATATATATATATATTAGTTAATTTAAATGTTAGAAAATTGTTAATTTACACAATATTATATTAAGAGGGATTACATGTAATTATCCTATTAAAAATGTTATCTTCTCAAAACAGTGACACTTTGTACGTTAAAAATTTGTTAATTTCATTGATAGATTTAAACACTAATCAATATTATGAATTATGTGTTTTTAGTCCCATTATTTATGAAAAATTAATATTTTAAAATTAAAATTTACCTTTCTATTTAACTAAAATTACATTATTTTGAATAATTATGTGATCTAAAGTGTTCATATTTAATAATTATATATGATATTAAATGTGCTTACTTCTTATAATAACATGATTAATAGTATCTAATTCAAAAATTATGATATTAAAATACATTTTTTAAGAAAAAAATGTAACAATTCCATGGATAATATGACCTTAAATCCATGCACACACAAAAAAGCCATTGATAATGTCTTATGCAACATCAAAATGGTCCTGGATTTTCAAAAAGGCTGTGACACACTTCTACTACTCTCTCAATTTACTCTATCTATTTTTTTTTTCCTAATGCACACTATTGCTACTCAAATCAAACGACTTAATGTTTAGAAAACAAAGAGTCAAACTACTTAATTCCCCAAACTACCCTACAAAAAAAAATCATATTTAGCTAAACTGGATGGAATGTATCTTCATGATATCATCTAATGATTTCATTAAGATGAAAATTCAATCTAGATTAATACATTTCATTAGATGAAGCTCACTTCATCAAATGTTTAATGATCATTATTAAAAAAAATTGAGTTATGCATGTATTTATATTCTATAATAATCATATTATTTTTAATATATAGCATTGTATTTGTTTTATTTATATTAACTGAAATGAAATAATTGTGGTAATTAAAATAGCGTTATAAACATGGTTATAAACATGGCATGATCAACATAAAAGTCCAAATGTTATTCTTAATTAGATTCATGTTAAAGTAATAATGTTAGTTAGTTTTATAATTTTTAAAATTATTTGTTTTGTTTATAATTAGATAGTTCCATAATTATTAGCTACTTTTATTTAATTTTAATGTCTAAACTAACTTGAATTTTATGAATATGGATATTATGTTATGAAATTCATGGATATATACATTAATAAACATAATGAAAATTTGATTACAAGTGATATATCGATAAGCTTAAATTATATATTTATGAATATATATATGTATATATATGTGTAATATTTCTCATGATTATCTGGTTTTAAAATATTAATTATCTTATGTAGTTTTCAAATAAGGATCTATACACACTAATGGAGTCGGAGCAATTGAGGCACATGTACCTATTTGATTATTTTTTAAACAATTAATGAGATAGACTTCAGTAAAACAAGCTATATACTAGTGCATATCAACTTATTAGTTATAACATTATGTGTATGTAATTATATATGTGGGTAAGGTAAGCTATGTATTGATATTTAATTAACTTGATTTAAATGGTGTATATATTAATTATCAAGCATATATATATGTGTGTGTATGTGTGTTTGTTTGAAATATGAACTTTTTGTGATAAATTGAGAATAAATAAATGATGAAATACTTATTGTTATGAATTTAGAGTTAAATATTATATTTATATATTTATTGAAATTTTTGGCATGATATTTTATTTATACAAGTATTAATAAAGCAGGAAATAATAAATATCAAAATTAAAAAAAAAACATATAGTAGGTCAGTGACCATGCTATATGTATTTATAGGATAATCACAAAATGGCTTATTAAATATATATAGAATAGTATTTTTAAGTAAATAGAATGGAAAGTGACCTTCCTATAAGAAAACATTTAAGATGGTCACTTGCCATTCTATAAGATTTTCGTAGAAGATGGCTACTGATCATCCTATATGTTGAATTCTTTTAGGACGAATGATTATAAAATGACCAGTGGTTATTCTATAAGATTATATGATAATCAATTTCCAGATTTATGGGATGGTTACTAACTATCCTATTTTGCTTTTTTGTTGTAGTTCATCCTTGGTGACATGTGAATTGAATGCTTTTTCTAGATTAGACATTCTGAGCATTAACTTCCTAGATTTGGATCTAGAATGGATCAGCCAATTTGGTTTTCCTAAGTTCTTTGAGTGTGGACCTGGATGAAATTTTTGAGTACACTCCTAATGTACCCTTTACTTAACAAATTTTGTCTAGATGTCTTTTGGATAATCTAGCTTAACTCTAGTGGCTAAACCCTAGCCATGCTGGCTCTTCTTAGGTACACTCTAGGTAGTCAATACTGACTTTCTGAGTGCATATGAGCTTGAGTGGAATTTTCTGTAAGTTTTTCACATATAGAGCTAAAGTGGCTTCTAGCCCCCTAGGATGGGAAATAGTAGCCTAAAAAGTGACAATATGAAGCTGATGTTTCTCTCAGTCTGCCCAAGTTTTTTCTTACAAGATATTTTATAATTGATGAGATTCTAGATCTCCTCATACCAAGAACATTTGGAATCAATTTTGTAGCAAACACTTGCTTTTGGAATCCTTACTTGAGGGTAGCTAGCTCTAAGTAAGTATGAAAGTACTCTGGTTCTTTGAAGCTTCAATTTCCATGGACACCAAAGTGATGTGCTCTTGAGGCAATGTTTATTCATTTTTATAGGATGAACACTTCTAGATCCAAAATATACTTTGGTGGTGTACCCTTCTTATTTTTCTTATATTATCATAAGGAAACAAGTAACTTGGATCCATGGAAAAATGAAGCTTAATAGTTTAATATCCACCATCTAATCAACATTTGATTTCTAGAAGGATTGGTCAACAATTTCTTTGGAATACCATAATTAATCATGCTTAGCTCAGAGAAATTTAGGGTTATGTGACCTATTAAGAAGTGCCTTCATTTATAATTTTTATAGTGACTTGTGTTGTGGATAAAATGTTAGTCATATAGAGTCACAATAAGAAATCGCTTCTAGTTTGGCACAACCTAGATGGCAGCAACCTAGAATATTCATTTATTAGGTGGTTATTTTGGATTTTGTCACTCAAAAAGTGATGTACTTGTTCCATTAAGTGTAGTTTGGATGCCCTTAACATGAATCCACAATTTGGAGAATGGAGAGCTAGGTGGTACCACCTTGAAAGAAGTGTTTTTGGATAATTCTACCAAGAAGTTGGTGATCCATCAAGTCAAACTCGACAAAAGTGGTAACGTCTTAGATTGCATGGCCTAGGAGGCAATGATCTGAACAAAGTATCCATTTGGTAAGACCTGTTCTATAAAGGCTTAATCTTATGTGAATCTATACTCTCTTAAAATGATGTTTATTTGACAACTATAGTTATGGACATCCATCTTAGAATCAATAACATCATAAAAATGGTTATTATCACCTTATTGTACTAGTTGTCAAGCCTTGGGGTGGTCTCTTAAGATAAGCCAAGAAAATCTAGCTTGGAGTGCACTAACAAGTGCTCAAAAAGTACTAAAATTACCATGATTTTATGCACATTAATTTATTAAAAATATATATATTTATATAATTTTATCATATATTTATATAAATCTATCTTTTCGGAATCACAGGTATTTTTTCTTGTTTTTCAGGTATTTTCGCTTTAAAAAGTAACTTAAATATTGAAAGAAAAATATCGGAGGCAATACATCAAAAATATATCCATAAATTAAATGAGAAAGAGTCAAAAAATATGGAAAAATTGGACAAAATGGGTCAAAAGAATAAAAAAGGAGGAAATCGTGCACGCAACCGCCCACCGCGCCGGCCAACGCACACAACGCACCCAATCACGCCAAGAAACGTGCGTTCCACGCCAGCACAATGCCCAATCTGTGCGCGCCCCCACTCCATTCCCTGCGTACCCGCGCCTAGTCCGCGCGCGCCTACGCTCATCAGCATCCAGTCCGCGCGCGCCAAAGTCCATCTACGCCCAGTCCGTGCGCGCCTTTGTGCCCATTTTCCGCAATCCACGCGTACCCCCCACGTCAGCATGACATCATTAATGATGTCATCATTCACTACTCCGCATTTCCACTATTTTTAATCATTTTTTCACCCATTTTTTCTTCCTCTACTCACCTACAAATACCCGCATTCTCTTCCGTTCAAATCACACATAAAAACACATCTTATCTTCTCGTTCTTTCTCTCCATTTCTTAGTTTTTAGTTTTTCCTTAGTTAGTTTTTCTTAGTTTTAGAGTTCTTCTCTTTTTGAGAAGAACTAATTATGTTTTGTTCGATAAATGGAAGTGCAAATTCCATTCGGAGGTTTTCCAGCAACAGAGTTAGCATCAAAGTATTGTAAGGATTTTATTTTCTTTGTAATTATTTTTTATATTTTATTCTTATGTGTTATATTTAATTTGTGTGTGATTAAATTTAACATTGGTGACTATTTGTAAACATGATATAATAATAACGTTGTTATGCTTGTGAAAAATTAAATAGGTAAAAATCTCCAAAATGAATTGATTTTATTTTTATTCAAGATTTAATATTAAGAATGTTAGAGAGAAATATATTATTTTTCATTATAAACTTAAATCTGAAAATTAGATTTTAAGATTTAGTTATTCGGTCTGATTTAGAGTAGTATTCTTTTATTTGTTGGTACAATAACCCGGTAGTTCAAGTGAAGCTCTATTTCAAAAAAAATTTATAAGAATTATTATCTGAAAATATATTGATAACATGTTTTTAGTAGTAGTTTTAAAACTTGAAAGTTAGTTCTCGAATAATTAAATTCTTAGGTTTAATTTGAACACCTTGAATAAAGTTTAAATTATCTAACCCCACCAAAGGTGGCATTTAAATGGTTCATTTTCAATCTCTAAGAAAAAAAGGAATTAATTTAATTAACCAAATTAGTTATCAACCCCACCAATAGGTGTTAATTGATTTTTTTAGTTAACAAAGAATATCTAACCCTACCAAAGGTGGTATTCATATAAAAAAGAGAGAATCAATAAATATCAATTTATATCTTTAATAACCTAAATAATATGAGAAAGTATAATTACTTAGTTATTATATCCATAAATACTCCACTATTATAAATGGTAAAATTTGCATCAATATTTATTGAATTTGTATCTATGTTTATTTTTATGATATTAGATTAGAAACACAAAAACCCAAATATCGTGACAGCATGTTTAGGATTTAATTTCATTTTTAAAATTTTGAATAATAAATTAAAAACCACATATATTCCTTCCTTAGATCGACCTTGGGAGTATACTTATCATTTTCTACGAAATGATTCGTGCACTTGCGAGAATTTTATAAATATAAAACCAAAGTATTGGTAGGATCGGTGATGCCGGTTTTGCTCATCATGCACATGCTTGCACAAATGGAAACCATTAGGGGATGGTTAGCATCCTCACTTTCCAGAGTTATAGAAGCTTAATTCCAACTAAGGTATAGTATATTAGGTCAATTTTCTTGGTTGGTTTACCTAGCTTGTTGGTCTACTTGGCTAGTTTACTTGGCTCGTTAGTCTTCTTGGATGATCTACCTAGCTTGCTAGTTTAGATTGCTGATTGGGAACCTAGCTTGCTAGTTTAGATTGTTGATCTTCCCAATCACACTGCATATTGAAGTACATATTGTAGGTAGATGACCATGTGTTTATTTTGGGTTCTTGGAGCCTTTGTGCATTTCCTACTAGCCCCTTCCTGGAATGGAAGAAGTTAAATGCTTATTTGACTGCTAGTTAGATTCTTGGTAGACCAAGTCGATGGGTAGCTTTTTCCAAGGTGTAAACTAATCAAGTTCTCGGGTAGCCATGGTATCTAGTTACATAGTAGATATAGGTGTATTTCTGGGTTCCATCTAGCTTCTCATGGGGATAAGGTAGGACATCCTCAAAAACACATTGGGATCAATGCTCATAATTTAGAGGATATAATGGTGTTTATAAGAGGAAATGGGTGATGAACACAATGAAGACTCCAAAGAACACGATGAATTTTATTGGATTGTTCATCAACTCAGATAAGTTAAAACACCAAATTTATTTCACATAAATGGTGCTAGATATTGAAATAGATTTTTATGTTCACCTTTTTACCACGTATCTACCAATTCACTCTTGAAAATGATGAACAAACACTCAGAAGAAATGACCTTGTAGGGTGTCAAATCTGCTTTAATGCCTAAGTTATATTAGAGAATATGTACTTTAGAACATTATTATGAGGTTATTTATGGAAGTTGAACGGATATAAATAAGCTCTTAAGAGGTATATTCAATTCTTATTATATCTAGTATTATTTAATTTATTTAATAGATAATTATTTTATAGAAAGAATATATTATGAACATGCATTATGTTCAAATTCATACCTATCTATGTACAATTTGATTATGCATTGATTATATCTTTTTTTACTAATCAGTGAATGTTGACTAATTATAGGGTGTTCAATCAATAAGTTAGATATTATTTAACCTAGTATGTTTTATTGTATTGTTATATATCCTCTTAGTATAAGAGCAAAATATTTGTATATTAACAAAACTAATGGGCCTTAAGTATAGCCTCTCAGTATACAATGAGATTATTTCTCAAGAACGAACTTGAATTATATATTGACATAATATTCACATCTCCTTTCCTCACACATGTGAGAGCACACCATAATTTTAGTCTCATCAGCTTTCATATATTTTGTTCATCATTAACTTCGCCATTTGGGGGAGCTCCTGACTGATGTATTGGAATTGTCTCATGTCTGTTCAACTCTATTCATGCTCAGAAACCTTCACAAGCAAGCTCTCTTTATAAAAGGAAATTTGAACAGGCAAACTACGTACCTATTCCTCTTGCCATTGTAAACATAATTTCCTCTGTTAGGATCTTAAACTCTTTAGTATCAATAAGTTACATGATTCAATTGAAATGAGATATTTCATTAGTCATCGTGATTTTTGTGAAGATATCCCATCTTGTTCCTTTTTTTAAATAAATTGATATGGTACATAATGATTCATAGATGGGATAAGTAAAATTGTATGAACAATTTCTAGAGATCGATACAATTTTTTATCGGAGATTAATATTTACCTAGTTGATGGTCTTTGTCTATTTATTGAAGGTAATAATATGATCTTTGTCTATTTATTGATGTTCTTCATTATGTTAGTTACTTAATTTTAATCCTGAATCTATTAATTGTCTTTTAAAATTAAAAATTACTCTTTCATTTGTTAAATCTAATAGTTCTAATTTATGTACAAATAATTCAATGTTCATAGAGTATTATTTTGATAAATAATATGTGTTGAATGTATATTATTTTGTCCTATTTGTAGTATATAAGTAGGTTTTTCTTGTATACATACAATATATTTATAATCTTCAAATAGTAATATCCAAACATTAAGTTGTTGAATTCTTCTTCCTCTATTCTCATTTTTTTTTACTAAAATAGTCCTTTAATGTCCTAGAAATAGGATGGTCTATGATGCTTGTAATAACTTTAATATAATCTGTATAAATATCTAATAAGGTGTTAAATCTTTTAAAAAATTTAAGACAAGTTTCATAATCTTCATTTTTAAAATATTCATTTAAATGATAAAGATAACATTTATCAAATGTTTTTAATAGAATTATATTTTTATCTTTGATTTCCATTGGAATTATTAGTTGTTTATTTCTAAAAACAATTTCCATTTTCCTGTTTTAGTAATATTATGTCTTGCTGTAAGCAAATATTTAAACATTCAAGATTTTTAATTAGCTTAAATTTATAATTATTATACCTAAATTTGATTGGTCTACCACGATTTTTCCTTCTGTTCGTCTTCTTTTGTTAAACCTATTATGCCCTAGCTTTCCTCAACCCTTAACGCCCTCATAGCAATGGTAAACCTTTTACATCTGTACATAAATGGTATCCAATAGTTGACTTACTAAAGAAGAGTAAATGAACTCCATTTTATTCATAGAATAATAATTATTACAACTTAAGGCCAACTAAAAACCTTGAAAGGGGTGCTTAGTCGCTCATAATTTTGGGTATAACATTATTGGTTTTGAGATTTCTACATAGAGAGGTTTTCTATGCTAGAGTGTTTTAGAGTATAAAGCTCTGGATTTCTGTATGTTCGTGTGTTTTTTATAATGATAATAAGGGTTCCTTTTATAGAACAAGGAATCCCTATTTATCAGACTAAAATTATTATTTTACCCTTATTTTAATAATTCATTTGCTTTTATACTTTAAAGGGTAGCCACTACTTTTTTCCTTGGCACATGCTGCCCACTAAGATGTAGGGTCTACATTTTTATTTCTTTTGTAGTCTTCTACTGATAGTTTGTTTTCTTATTTTTCTTTGTCATTTTCTACCGAAAATTCCTTTGATGATGTTGATGATGACGCATCTTCATCTTCTCGGTCTTTGATGTAGAGAATGCATTTGTGTTCTTTTTTGGCATAGAAGTAGAATACCTTCCTTGTTTCTTGACCAATTTCTAGGTTGTTGCAATTAAAATTGGTTTCATATTTGATGATTTTTTCACCTTCTTCTTCTGACAGAGTCATGCTACTGTGAGAAATGATGATGACTTTATTAGTTGAATAATTGACTTTAATCTTAGTAGAATTGTCAATCTTCCAGAGTTTATAGTAAATTTGGCTTAGCATTTGACCTCTTAATACACTGAATTCTTCTGTGTTGAATTCCTTTTCTGGAAGTGCCCTTGGTGTAGGAACTTCTCTATTTGTGTTGGAAATCCCTCTCTTAATGAAGGGGTAGGGACTAATACTTTATTCCTCATTCTAATCCATTAATGAACTAAAAATTCTAAGATAAACAGGTTTATCACCTGCTTTAATTTTTCTTCTGAAATTCTTGATTGCTCTTTTAAAATTTTATAGGAAATAATTTAATTCACTTAAATTAATTCCTAGATATATATTTTCTATTAGTCCTCCAATATATTGAATTTACTTCCTGTAGGAAATTTCTTATCTGTAGTATAGAATTTCATATCTTCAATATGTTCTTGGGTAGAGTTTCTAGCCAAATTATAGAGACTCAACCATTGTGGTTTGTTGAGGTTTCTATATTAGTCCTTTTCATATTCAGTTATTAGAGTAGTTCTAGGAGATGTTTCCTTGAATAGTATTGAATGCTTTACTATTTATTATGTCTCTAGAGAAGATGTTTCTCTAAATAGCACTGGAGGCCTTGCTATCTTTCCAAGATTTTTCAATCTGCTTGGAGCTATTGGTTGTTGTTGTAGTGTTGTAAAATACTTTCTTACTATCTACTCTAGAATTATTAGTTTTGGTGTTTTGTAGTTGGCATAACTACCTTCAACTTCTATTCTGTTGGTAAAGGCTATATGAGTTACTCCACTAATTCCTAGAATAGATTTGTTAGTTTCTGTCCAGTTGTTCTAAATTCATGGTTTTGGGCCATTATAGTCCACATAAAAAAAATTCTTCTTTTTCTACCTCATCTTCCCAATTGAACTTTGTGGTTTCAGAAGTTTTTTGTGAACTATTAGGTTTTTCCTTTTCAATGAAGGTTTCTCGTTTGAGCTTCTGATCTCTAGAGGTTGTTTTGAACAATTAAGTTTTTCATGTTTCTTTCCTATCTCCATAAGAGATTTCTCGAGATATAGCAGCTCGAGTTGCTCCAATAGGATTTTTATCTCCTTTTCATTTATCTTGATTTTTATATCAAGATGTTCCATACATGAAAGCATAAAAATAGTTAGAGGTGCTAATTCTCTGGTAAGAGCATCAACTAGGCTATTTTTATGTCTTGGAAGATGTTCGATATCAAAATTGTAATGATTGAACCATTGTTGTCATCTAACTAGTCTTCCTTGTTTGTAATCACCTACAAAAAATAACCAAAATTCTTGTTATCTGTTCTAACAATGAATTTGGAGCTTATGACATATATTACAAATTTCTTAATAGTTTTTTAACATCTAAATATTCTTTTTCATTACTATGGTAATTTAATTCTGAACCTTGGAAAGATCCTGATGTATATCTACAAAGATATACATCTTTGTTATCTACTTTTACTTTAAGAACTACTCCCCAATATTCTTGTGAAGCATCTATTTCAATTATCATCTTATCATTTGGTCCTAAATGGTATAAATTTGGTAAATATTTTACCTTAGCTTTTACTTTATCCATATATAGAGTATCTTCATTTGTCTATTTTTAGATATGATCTTTTTTCAATTTTGCTTGTAATGGTTTTCTCATTTCTGCAAGTTTAATGATGTATGTTTCTACATATGTTAAACATCCTAAAAATCTTTGTAATTAGTTTTTATCTTTTAATTCACTAGGAAAACCTTGAATATTATTTAATATATGGGATTGTAGATTATGTTTTCCATCTTCAATTTCCAACCCTAAATATTTAATTTTTTGTTGAGCAATTACTACTTTCTTTTCAGAGAGTACAATGTCTTCTCTTCTACGTTCTTGTAAAATATTGATAATATCCAAATAATGTTTATCTAATTCATTACTTAAAACCAAAATATCATTTATATAAACACAACAAATATCTTGTAATTTCTTAAAAATGTTATCCATATATCTTTGAAAATATCTGAAGCTTGTTTCAATCCAAGTAGTATAACTGCCCATTGGAATTGTCCTTGAGGGCAACTAAATGTTGTTAATTTTTTAGATTCTTTATCTAGTCTTATTTTCCAAAATTTGTTTTTGCAATCAAAACTGGAGAAGTATTTCTTTCCTTTTATTAATGATAGCAGTTCTTCCTTTCTTGGAATGAAGTATCCATCATCAATGGTTTCTTTATTCAGTGCTTTAAAGTTTATTACCATTCTCTTTTTTCCTCTTCTTTTCTGAGCTTCTTTTTCAACTAAGAATGCTCGACTAGAGTGAGGTAAATTACTTGGTATTATGCCTTTTAATTCCAAAAGTTGTTGAATTTGTTTTCCAAATTCAATCCTATCTTCTGGAGTATAAATAATTGGTTTTACTCTTATGATCTTGTTAGGATCTCTTAATTTTATGTTGACTATTGTTTTAGATTTATTTATTTTTGGATCCAAAGAATTTTTTGAACTGACTATTTTCAATAGTTTTATAATGCATGTTAGGGCTTTGTCTTCTTGTATTTCATTGAGAAAATAATTTTGTTTTTCTTCTATATCTAATGAAATATTTTCTAAATCAAGTTTTATTGGTCTTCTATCTTACCATATTTTCGCTTTTTATGTTGTTGCATAAAATTTGGGTTTGAGATAGTTTAAAGCTTTTCTTACTTTAGAAACATAGATGATATCTTCTCCTAAGGTTGTGAGACTTATTTTTTCGGAATGTTATGTGAAAGGTTGATACAAGTTTAGGAAATCGTTTCCTATTAACAAATCTACTCCAATTTCTTGTTGATATATGGTAGGAATGTGAAAGTTTTCTCCTTCTATCATTATATCAATATCTTTTAATACCTTATTGAGTTTTATTGTGATATTATTAGCAATTCTTATAATTAAATCCTTTAATGCTTGTTTCCAGTTGTCTTTTGGAAATACATATCTACTAGCTACACACATACTAGCTCATGTATCTATATATGCATGTAAATGATAAGTGTTATAGCCTTTAAATTTTAGTCCTACTTTAA
Organism: Hippophae tibetana; assembly: GCA_037013495.1. Taxonomy (NCBI): domain Eukaryota; kingdom Viridiplantae; phylum Streptophyta; class Magnoliopsida; order Rosales; family Elaeagnaceae; genus Hippophae; species Hippophae tibetana. The sequence continues at coordinate 35,371,293 of CM072811.1, forward strand.
TGTAAGTATTATTTGGATTTGTAATACTATACAAATCATTCATCTTCTCATAAAAAATATTCATAATTTGAGTGTTCATATTCTGAATCAATTATTTCTTCCTTAATTTCTTCCAATAGATAGATACTATTAGTATCATATATATTAGATTCATCGATTGCTTCTAATTCTATTTTGAAAGCTTCTTATAAGATTTTTTCTTTTTGTGTAATTTCTTTTTTTATGTTGAAATTTGCTTGGACATTCGTTAGCATAATGTCCTTCTTCATTATAGATTCAACATTTTCATTTTTTTCTTTCCTGAAAGACATTAATTCTTTTTTTTCAGAAGATTTATAATTCTTTCTTCTAAAATATATTTTCTTGTAGTTTTATCTATTAAATCTCTTTTAATATTTTTGGAAATTTTATTTTCTGAATTCATATTTTCTATATTTATATTTATGTTTATAAGATTTTATATTACATCCATATTTCTCTCGTATTCTAAAATCTCTTGTATCACAACAGATTTTATCATTTTCTCTTATTTGTTTATATTTTTTTCTTTCTTGGCATTTAATAATGATTCAATCTTTAAGGTTTCTTACTCTTACTCCTAGAGTATCTGGTATAATTTCTCTATTCCTTTGTTCCCAATTTTCTGTTAAGGTTTTATATAATGTTTCAGTTAATTTTTGAAAAAACATTTCTTTATAAGTTGTTTGCATGGTAATACATTTCATATTCACAAATAAAAGAATCTATGTAACACACGTTACAAATTTCCATATTTGTTAGATGTCATTTAGCTTCATTGATTTCATTTTCACTGGATTCAGTGATAGTCCTTCCTTTATCTTCTCTAATAAATTCTTTGTATATTTCATTTATTACTATATCAGAGTAGTCACTTCCTGTGGAAGCATTTCTTTGCATTAACAAATTTTGTTGATCTATTAAGTTTGAAAACCAAACTTTAACATTTCTTGTCATTTTATGTGTTATAAGCACTCTACAGGTTGAAGGATTTATTTGGGAAGTTTGAGAAGTTTGTATGAGCACACTCATTCCACTAGCCCATTCATCAAAGGTGTTTTTCCTATCTCTTATACAATCTAAATCTAGAAGCTCAGATTTATAATTATCATAGAGTTTGAACTATGGTGGAATACTACCACTAGTTCCCCAATGCAACCCTTCCTCTATTTTAGGTGGTTATTTTTGTCTATAAGTGGTATCAGGTTGTTCTGTTCTTTGCATATTTCTTTCTCCCCTATGTGGGTCAGATGTTGTTTCTTAGTAAGGGACTGGTAATGAAATTGGTTTCATATGACCTTTTGAGATCATGTTTTCTAGTTTAGAATCAGTTTCACTAATTATTATCATATCATCCTCTTCTTTGTTAGTACACAGTTTTTCATTATAATGTTCTTCTATTTCTTCATTTGTTAATGTCAATAAACTGACTAATGTTTCTATATCTCTATTTTCAGGGTCCATGAATTTTCTTTCTAATTCTTTTCTATATTCCATTAAATTGGAATTATCTCTTTATTCTTAGATTGTTCCTCATTTTTCCTTTTCTCATTTTTAGGAATCAGGGAATCTGATCTCCTAGGTGGTTCTTCTTTTAGTCCTTCTAAGGGATCATATTTATAACCTATTATTTCATTATTCCTATGTATGTTGTATACATATTTTCTTAATTATGAAAATTCCTTATGCATATCTTCTTATAGTTTATTATATCCATATTTCATTACTTCCTTTAGTAATTCTTTTTGTATATCTATTATTTCCTATAAATATTTTGTGTTTGATTCTTGGATTAAATCCATTTCCTCTGTTAATAATTGTACAGTTTCAAATAATATTGCTTAATTTTTTGCTACACCTATTAGGCTTCCATTTACTTCTAAATGCATATTTTTTTTATTTTATCTCTAAACATTATTTTTTTATTTTATCTCTAAACATTATTTTTTCCTAATATACAATCATGAACTAATGCTTTCATTATTTTGACTTCATTTTCTAATTTTTTCACTTCTTCTTGGTTAGAAGTTTCTCTTTCATGGTCTATAAAAGTAAACCTTGGCATGCTATTAGTTTTAATAACATTATTTTTTCTTTCTGTTATCAAGGGTTTTTCTTTGATATCTAATTTTCATTCTTCTGGTATTTCAAAGTCTGTTAGTATTTCTGGTTTTATTATTTGTTCAAGTTCCTTAAAAAAATTGTTTATTTCTATAAATTCATTTTGTCCATATATTGAACTATTATGACTATTTGTTAAAGAATATGCTACTAGATAATGTATTGAAAATTGATGATTTTCTTCTTTCATTAAATCTTTTCTTTCAAATTCATAAGATAGACTTAATACTTGATTTAGATTTTTATCATGTATATTAATAACAAATCTAGGATATGCTATAAATTTTAACTTTTGATATCCTAAATTATCATAGATCATTCCTAATAAGACATCTTGCCTATTTATTATTCTGTTATCTAATAATGCTATTTTTATTAGTGTATATATGTTTTCTCTAAAATGAGCTTTTATTAATATTTGAATTCCTCCTAAATGGATGTATCCAATTTTTTCTTTATCTTTATGAGAAATTTTTTATAGCTTGTTTAATATAGTTTCATTATCAATTAATGGTATATTATATCTTTATTTTACATCTCCAATCTTAATACTCATTTCTTTGTGTATATATATAGTTTTAAAAATATTTTTATTATAAAACAAATGTTGAAAATATATAATAAAACTTCATCGTATATATATTCAAAATATTACAAAAATTAAACATATGTCTCTTGTACATTTATAAAAAATGTATTAGAACATAATTTCATAACACTAAAAAATATATATTTGTAAAAGAAATTAAAGGATATATTATGCAAAAAAAACTTTTTATAAACTATTGAAATTTGAGCGGACACACTTTAATCAAAAGTTATATGCTTAGGGTGAATATTTTAATCATAACTTCATCCTAATTATGTGACAATCTATTAAAAAAAGGGAAATAGTAAAATTTGAGGGACACATTTTAATAAAAAAGTTATATGCCTCATAGATAGAGAAACTTTAGAGAAATTTGCTTATCAAGAATATTTGCATAATCAATCTACAAATTATCAATCGAGGACTTTGTGTTTTAAATTCTAAACTTCTTCTTCAACTTAAATTTTAAAACCAAATTATCCTAAATTTTGTATATTGAAATTTTGTGAATTAAAAGAGTTTATATTGTACACTTAAACTTATTATTGGTTAAGGAACGTTAGTAATATTAGATTATAGTAACTAGTTATACTTTTGATAGTTAATTAATTATGTTAGTTATCATAGTATTGCTAGCTATTATAATTTATTAGTTTATTATATTAAAGATTGAGTGCTTGTAAAAAGTTCTATATGTACTTGTTATACATTTATTCTCTTATATAATTCAATACAAGCATTTTTCATTTTCCTCTTAGCTTTCTACTCTTGGTATGCTATCAGAACTAAAGGCCTGTATTCAAGACCCAATAACTTCAATTGTTGAGTTGCAAGTGTTTGATCTGAATGGTACATAAAGTCAATACTTATGTATAAGTGATAAATATATACAAGTATAATTGGTTATTATCCTAATAACTTAAGTTTTGGGATAGTGAACTTCCCAACAATTTCTAATGTGGTATCAGAACTAATGGTTACACCTTCACAATTCAACTCAACTAGGCAAATATGTTACTGAAGTTGTTCATCAGCCTTCTCAAAATGTCGATTCAAGCTTGAGTTCATCACATTTTGTCATTCCATCAATTAACATGAATTTCCTAATCAAATTAGATCTAACTAATTTTCTTCTATAGCAAGAGTAATTGTTGTCTCTCTTCTCTGCATATGGTCTTCAAAGGATCATCTATGCGTTATATCCTATTTTGCTACCTACTATGTATGATTCATATATTCTAAATCTTCATTATGTGAATTGGTTAAGATTGAATGGTATAGTGAATAGTTGGCTATTTGCTTCTGTTTCTACCAGTGCTTCTATTCATCTTGTTCAACAAGGCATTATAACTCAATACTCAAGTACACTTGAGAGGGCTTTCTTAGGTTTTTCACATGATCAAGTGATGGACTTTTGAATTTAGCTTCAAACTTTGCAAAATAATGATTCTACTATTGATGACTACTTTCAAATCACCTATTGGTAATAGGTGAAGTAGTTGATGATTGTGATTTCATCATAGGTGCAATTCAAGGTTTGGATCCTCGTTATAGTACCTTTATTAGTTCTTTCTCAATGAGACTTTATCATTTCAATTTTGTTGAGCTTCAAAACTTGCTTATGTAACATGAACATATGATTTAGCACTAATTATAGTTTTATGATCATATTGAGTCTTTTTAAGCTAATATGACTATTCTTGCCTTCAAAGGACCTTCACCTATATCAAATCCCTACACACATCCACCTAATAGGCCAAAATAGAATCTATATGATTTCCTTCAACATAATTTTCAAATTGTTGGAAAGACACGAGGTCTACCCAATTTTGGTAAAGGCAAGAAGAGTTTTTCATCTTTTGGCTTAACAAGTCCATTTGGTAATAGACCTATGTGCTAGAACTATAACAAGCTTGGACACACTACAAAATAAATGTTTCAAGGTTCGAGATATTTTTTCTAGAAAGTTTTATCAACCTTTTACTTTTATTGCCTCAACCATTTCATCTATAAATTACTTAGAGCCTTCCTTAACAATCACAAATCAAAGGTTGCTTAACTCTTGTGTAACTCACCACCTCACTTGGAATGCCTCTAACCTGTGACTATTGTTCTTATTTAGGTAGATAACATCATATTCTCTAACTTATGACTATTGTTCTTATTTATGTCGATAACATCATATTCATAGGCGATGTCAGTGCCTATCTTAAAGAACTTGCTGCTGTATTGAACAATTCTTTTGCATTAAAGGAACTTGGTGACCTAAGTTTCTTTCTTGTTGCTGAAATTCAGAGCAGTGATGGTGTATTATACAAGAACCAATACAAGTACATTGTTGATTTGTTACTAAAACATGGCCTTGACTCTACCAAGTTTGTTTCTACCATATTGACCTCTGGTGCACCACTATCCAAATTTGATAGTAATGTATTGTTAGATGCAATTCAGTTTAGGTAGGTGGTGAATGCATTACAATATTGTGTGTTTACTAAACTCGATATTGCTTTTATTATGAATAAGTTAGGCCAATTTATGCATGAACCTATTAGTGTACATTGGCTTACAGCCAAACACATATTAAGATACCTCAAGGGGATAATGTATCATGGTGTTACTTTGCACAAGGTTGTAGATTTTACTCTAACTAGTTTCTTATATTCTAATTGGGCAACATGCACTTGATGACATGAAAAGTTTCTCATATTCTAATTGGGCAACATGCACTTGATGACATGAAAAGTTTCTCATATTCTAATTGGACAACATGCACTTGATGACATGAAAAGTACCAGTGCCTATTGTATTTTCTTTAGTGATAGCTTGGTATCTTAGTCATCCAGTAAACAAAAAGTTGCTACTCATTCATCTATAGAGGCAGAGTATAGAACATTGGCTAATACTTGTGCTGGGTTGCTTTGGATTCAATCAATCCTTATTGAGTTGAAAAGCTCTCTTCCATATGCTCCTATTTTGTTCCGCAATAATATAAGTGCTTAGTACTTAACAACCAACCCTATTCAATATGTTAGAATGAAACATATCGAACTTGATTAGCATTTTATTCATGATCAAGTGATTGCATGTGCATTGAATGTGCAATTACTCTTATTCATCACATTGTAAATACATGGGCAAATTAAACTCCTTCCAAATCTTTACAACCCAAACTCATAATTATTCCATTCTAAGGCATTTTTTTTTTTTGAGAGAGGAAGGTAGTAATAGTTATGTTTATGGTAGTTAGTTAAGTTAGATGTCATAGTGTTACTAGTTATTATAGTTTATTATATTTTAAATTTAACACAATTAATTACTTGTAAAGAGTTCTATATAAAGAATTCTATATACACTTATAATACATAAATTAAGCAATATAATTTAATATAAGTATTCTTTATTTTTCTACTAGTCTTTTACTCTTTGTAAAATATATATAAATTTATATCTATTTTTATACTTATATCACTTAAATTTTATTATATATTAATATTATTTAAAAAATTATATTATTTATGTAATATTATAAGATATTAATCATGTTGTTTTAATAACTTTAACCACTTAAATTTTATTATATATTAATATTATTTAAAAAATTATATTATTTATCTAATATTCTAAGATATTAATCATCATTGTTTTAGTAACTTTAACCACCAGCTCTATTAAAGCTGATTTTGTTTTTTTCTTTTACCTTTTTCGATCTGGACTCTACCAAAGCTGAATGAAAATGATTCGTGAGTCATGAGTGGCGACCATTATTTTACAGAAACATCAAGTCACATGAATATCTATGTCTCTTTTAGGCTATAAAATAATGTAAAATAATGCTTTCTTTGTTTTCTTCCCTCTCGGGCATATTCCCTTTTCCTCTTCCAATCTTCTGCCTCTCGGTCTCTGTCTTTAAGTCATTAATTGTTTTACTGTGATAAATTATTTTTTATTTTATTTTTAATTAATTTTATAATTATTATTATTTATAAAATATATAATAAAAATAAAAATAAAACAAAAAATTGATTTTTGTTATTGTGATTTTATTTTATTTTTTAAAAAAAATAGCTAAATTATTATAAAAAAAACTAAAAATTAAAAACTAATAGAATAAAAACTAAACCGCTATTATTAATATAATTTAAAAAAATGTACAATCAATTACCATTTCTTTATTTCCTTTTAGTTTTTTACTTTTTTTAGGTCTTGTTTTATATATATACTTTAATGGTTCGGATATCTTAAGCCAAACAAAATTTGTAAGCATATGCAACCTGCATTTCAGAATTAGTATGGCTTAATTAACATGTCATATCCTATTTTTCACTTTTAATCAGAGTTTCATATATACTTGAGGATGAGAATGAAATTATTACAGCAAATACTAAAGAATAATATTTTTTAATAATTTACGGGATAGGATTCAAAGGAACAAAGTACAAGTAATTGTTTAAAACGACTTAATTGTAGAGGTGTCAAAGTTAGCTTGATCTTAAACTAGCTGCAATTCGATGTAATTAATTTAAATTTTAAATGAATTGAAGTAAATTAAATTTATTTTTATTTGAGCTAAATAATTTATTTAATTTTTTTATTAAATTTTTTTAATTAATTATTAAAAATAAATAAATAAAAAATAAAAAATATTAAATAAAATTAAAATTTCATTCAACTTAGATATCAAAATGAGAGAAACCATTAGTAGTGGTGGTACAAATGTAAGTTCATAACAATAATTCATAATTATCATTATTATGTTTTTCATATAATTTTTAATTATTTATAATAAAAGTATAATAATTTTCTTTTTCATTGTAGTGGATACACTTACCTCATATTTAATTAAAAAATATTTGGTAAAAAAAATAAAAACTTATCTAAAATTATCAAATGAGTCACTGATCTGCTTATTTAAACTTATGAACTAACTTTATATGAGCAATGAGCTGAGTTAGGCTTAAGAACACATTTGACATCTTTAATTATGAGATAATTTGGGTGACGAATGGCTACATAATAAAATTTGGATAGCGATATTATCATAATATATTTTTTTATTATTACAATAATAATTTATTAATAACAATTTTATCTTATAGTAGTAACACTAAGGTGTAATTAATATTAAGGATAAACAAAATATTTCATACAACTTATTATGACAATAACAAAATGGACATTTTGATGTTTGAAATGTTTTTTTGTGTTGGTTTTGGCAAGCTCGCAAATGATCTCGTCAAGATACTCGCTGACATAATTGGTAAGGTGGCAAATGAGATAGTTGGTGCATTGTAATGACTATTATCCTCACTATGGTAGTTGTTACCTTCACCAATGTGGTCAATGAGTAAGAATGCACATTTTAATTTGGGGTTCAGATATCAACAGTTATTCGCACCGTCAATTTGGTTTTTCCATGATTAATTTTGGGGACGAGGACGAGGACGGGGACAATTTTGGGTATTATATAATCATGAAGTAGTAGTTTCAGGACGGGTACAATTATACTGATATCCGTCTTGATTTATACCCGATATATATTATATTTATTTATTTAATTTATATATTTATTAAAAAAGTTTTGATTTTGAGTATTATTTATAACCCATCCCGCCCCATTTCTTGTAATGATTTTCGAATAGTTTTCATGTATGGATTTTACACTTCGGTTCTAGGATAGTTATATCAAAAATCGTTCCCACCTATCCTCGTGTTCATTCCTATCAATGAGGGTTCTCGACGTTGTTGGCAAGGGTCTAAAAGGCTAAATCTTCTATAAATTCCTTTCTCATTCTCTTCTTTTCTTAGCTAGAATCACTAAGGGGGGAAACTCTACCTATTTGGCACTAGATTTCCCCAGTCATTTTTTGGTCAATTTTTCTCTTAAGTGTTAGGATTGAAAAATAGTGTGTACATTTGCATGACATAGGATATCAGAGAGGGTATCTCTCAAAAATCGAGTTAACTGTAAAAAGATATGAAATTAAGAGTTAAAATGCTCATTGGCTAGTGAAGAGCTGCATCATTTTAAGGAGTATCTTTCAATATCGAGTCTTAGTTGGTAGTTGTAAGGATGTAATAATTCACATAAGTGAGGAGCCTACGTGATAGTATATTGGGTGTCAACTAGGTGTTCCGAGGTCGTAACGTGGTGCATAGGTGAGGAGCCTAGATGTTTTTTTTCCTTGTGTCAACTAGTAGTTATAAGGATGCAATAATTCCCATAGGTGAGGCCCTTATGTTAGAATGGGTGTCTCAAAGGGTAGAGGTATGTGAGTTTATACTTTTTATCGAGTGTATATTGTTGATTTACTTTTTAGTTTGAGTATGAGCCTATGAGGCATACCATTACTAGTGTGTTTATTGCATATTATTCTTTCTTATTTGTTAGTTATTTTGTGATGTGTTCACTACTACAAAAATGACCTTTTAAGTAAGTTATTAATAGACTTAAAACGAGGGGACTTAAAATTTAAAATCAGTTCTACTCGTGAATCGACTTTAAATTTTAAGTTAGTCTTACGTGTTAACCGACTTTAAATTTTAAGTCGGTTCACCTATAAAACTGACTTAAAATTCCATATTCCCTTTTAAACATATTTTGGTTATTTTCTGCTAGCTAGCCTCACTGCATGTTTTCGATCACTTAATATAAAAAAAATCAAAATATGTTTAAAAGAGTTTTTAAATACATTCTGTTAATTAAAAAATTAAATATTAATTAATTACTTAAAAACTAAATTTATAACAAAAAGTAACTTATATATAATACATGCATATATATATAACTTAATTACAATATCATTAAATATTATAAGATACCTATGCTATTCAATATCATCATATTCTTCTTCTAATTTTTCTTGTGATATTATAATTTCAAGCATATGTTCTACCCATTCTTCTCGTAAATCATCAAAAATTTGCATATCATAACTTGACTTGCTCCAACCAACTATATATGTTAAAAGAGTATATTAGTAAAAAAGATTACCACATCGACACGGTAGTGATATAACAATAACCACATCTCTTCGAAATCATATTAGCATTGTCTTAATCTTTTTCTATAAAATATGAAGCTATTTGAAATCAAACTGATATTTTTAATACTATAATAAACTCTAAATATGACGTCAAGTGTAACACAAATTTGTTACTTGGGTTGGTTGAAATTTAGTGCCTAGAAACTAATACTTTTGTATTTTCTTGGAGTGAAACAACAATTATTCTTGAAGATATGATAATTCTTGGTGGATTTCCTGTACTTGGCTTGCCAATGACTACTCCCATAAATGATCGCATCTAAGTACATACTATATCTTATCTTTTCCTGGTTGTTCGATTATTTCACCCATGTTTATTTGTTCTTGAACTGTTTTTTATAAATAATAAAGTAATAAAATATATCATACATTATTACATCAATATGCAAAAATCACAATAAAAACTTTTGTATCAAGTTAAATTACTAATCAACTTATTGAGTTGTTCTTCTCCTTGTTTATTCATAGACTTTATATTCATTAAGTGGTTCCAAGTATGGAAACACAATTAATTTTTATCCAGTTTGAAAGTTTTGTATTTCTTTCATGTCTTATTTGCAATTTTGTAACACTTATTTATCCAATTATCAGAAACTTTAAAACGATTCGGTAAAAAATATACATTATAGAAGAGATATAATGCAAAAAGGATATAATATATATAGTTGATTATAAAATAAAATAGATTTATATAAATTATTTTATATATCTTATACTTTTCAGCATCTTCAACCTTATACTTTTACATTTAACACATGGGTATCGAATCATACTAATTTCATTATTATTATTTCTGCGGTCAAATTCTAAGAAAGTTTCAACTCTAAAAATATAATCCAACTCAATTCTACACTTTAACATCCAAGATTTATCCATTTTTTATTGATGACATTAAACATATTAAATATGTATCTAATAAAATAAAATTGTATTAATCACTAATATATTTTATATATTTTTATATATGAAGTCATAAATTATTGAAATATTCATCAAAACATCATATAAAAATAAATACATAAAATCCAAACAATCAATAAATTCATTATAACATTAAAATATATAATATATAATAATTTATATACATATATAAATGCATGTAATAATAATAAATATTTTATACATATATATAATAATAAATATTAATTAACTCATTATACATTATACATATATATGTGAACAAATACATTTAATGTACATGTAAATAATTTTAAAATAAATTAATATATATAAAAAATATAACATAAAATTATTAAAATAAATAAATAAAAAATATATTCTTCTCTTCTAAGCTTCAACAAAAAAATACACAATCTACATCATACAAAAATATACACAAATAATCAATAACACATAATATACATTAAAATAAAATAATATGAATAATAAATGTAAAATAATTCATAGAAATACTTACAAGAGTAAATGAAGTGACAAGATGAAGAAAATGAAGGAAACAAAGTGTTTGATAAGTGAGAAAATGAAGGAAAATGTGTATGAAAAATTTGAGTATTATGCTAAAAAAATAGTGGATCTAGAAAAGAAATTGAAGAGGAAGAAAACCAAACTGATGACGTTGGAAATAGTGGTCGAAAAAGGCCAAAAAAGGAGAAAGAAAATAGAGATAACATACGGTTTTTCTCAGTAAGGAAAGAGGAAAACACGAGCTAGCACTATCAATAAATGGGAAAGAGAAAAAGATAAGGAAAATAAAAGGTAGCATCGGTTGACACGTAGAACTGATGCTATACGTAGAATTTTAAGTTGGTTTTACGTGTTAATCGATGCTACATGTGGCTTAAGTTTGTTGACACGTAGAACTGACTTAAAATCTTACGTGTAGCATTGGTTCTACATATCAACTGACTTAAAAAATTACAGAAAATAAAATAGTAGCATCGGTTGACACGTAGAACTGACGTTACACGTAGGATTTTAAATTGGTTCTATATGTCAACTGATGCTACACATAGCTTAAGTCGGTTGATATGTAGAACCGATGCTACACATAGGATTTTAAGTCGATTCTACATATCAACTGAATTAAAAAATTGTAGAAAAATAAAATAGTAGCATCGGTTGACATGTAGAATCGACACTATATGTAAGATTTTAAGTCAATTTTAAGTCAATTCTACATATCAATCGAGACTACACGTGGCTTAAGTCAGTTGAAACGTAGAATCGACTTAAAATCTTATAGGTAGTGTTGGTTTTACGTATTAATCGACTTAAAAAATTACAGAAAAATAAAATAATAACATTGGTTGATACGTAGAATCTACTTAAAATTCATTATAAATAAGTTTTAAGTAAAAAATGACTTTAAATCCCGACTTATATATCCTTTATTGTAATAGTAGTTGAATTAAATATATTTTTATTGTTTATAGGATGTATTATTTACTTAATTTATGTTATGACATGTGGTTTGTCAATTTAGAATAGATTTGTAAAAGATTCTATGAATTGCCTATCTAATTTTTCTTATAAGTCCTATATATCTATTTATATCATAAATTTAATTTATTTGCGTGTAATTATTTGTACATATTAAACTTTAACTCTACAAGAGAGAGTATTCCTTTTTAGGACAACTCTTTACGGCAAGTGATAGTGTCGAAAGAGAGAGAAGAAAACGAATTGCTCTTGTAATGTAGAAAAATTTCAAAATATTAATGTTAAATGTAAATTTGTCCTAACGATAAAGGAGGATGATTATAATTTTCAATAATTAAAAAAAATTACTTTAATCAATGTTATAAAATAAATTTATTATATACTCTTTAATAATCAAATTATTTTCTATTTCAATCTCCTACTAATTATTTATCCTTTAAAAAAAATTATATTAAATTTAAATTTTATTGACTTATAATACCAAGTTATTACATATTTTAAAAATAATAAATAATTTTAATTTAATGACAAAATTGATTAAAACTAATTGGAAAAGAAAATTAAAGTTTCTTATAATTAACTCATATATTTTTTACTATTATAAAAAATTCAATATATTATTTTATATTATAATTTATTTAAATTAAATTATAATTATTTAAATTTATATTAATCTCGTTTAATATTCTTAAAATGTTATTTTTGTGTATTTTACAAATTAATTTTAAATGTAGAGTAAACTAATATAAATTTAAGTTTAATTTAAATCCCGACCGACTCAAAGTTAACCCAAATTTAAGCCATCATTAAACATGTTTTACGTTCCATATCTATGGAGATTTGTCATGAGTCATACATAGGTCGTAAAAACGTTTCCTTTTCGTTATAAAAAGAAAACGTTTTCTTTTGAAAAATATAAAACTTTAAAATAAATTAGAGAATAAAAGGGTGTGAACCACGAGATTCATTTTTGTCTCACTGAGAGCTTTTCACACGTCACGTTCACATATCTTGTTTCTCTCTCTCTCTTATTCTTCTACGAAACGTCTCCTTTCCTATTACTCTTTTTTTTTTCTTTTTCCAAAAACAATATAACTAACTCTAAATTCGTGGACCACTCTATGCATTCAATCCTCCTCTCTCTTGCTTTATCCTTCATTTTCCACCCTATTTCTTGGAAACTTATTTCCCAGAAACTTCTTTTTTTTTGTTCATTGATCTTCAATTCTCACTATGGAGGATGCTAATGGTGATCTCTCTCTTCTTCTTTTTTAATAATTTGTTGTCCTCTTTTCTGGGTATTTTGTTTTAGTGCATTTGTATTACGTATGATCTAGTTTTGAATTATCATAATCAGATTTGGTTTGGAAAGTAACTTAAGATCAATTGGATACGAGTGTTCTCGTTGATTGTATTTTTACAAGATATGATTTCTCCATGATTTAGACATCTGCTTCTTATTTTGTTCGAATTTGTTTCTGGCCACGTTTAGATTTGTAGCTTGGAATCTGGGAATTAATCGTGTTACTGTTACCCGTAAGTGCAAGCGTCGATCTAATTCTTGCTCGTGACTAAAGGGAAACAGAAAAATTCTTCTGTTATGTCTTTTATTCGATCATAGATCCCATCAAATTTGTCTGATGTATGGTGGATTTAGAAATTGATATCTTCGAACTTTCTTTTTTCTTTTTCTTTTTTTCCTTTCAAATTTAGGAAGTTTCTTGGGAAGTTTTGTACTGTTTAGTAGCCGTTTTAACAACATTCCACGAAAACGCATACGATTTACACTTCATAAGATTAATTAAAAATTAATATTTTATAATATACTAGTATTCATTTGTTTAAAGATGTCCTTACTGATTCATTTGAAGTATAATGTGCAATTCTACTTTTTATTCTTATTTACTGAATGATTTATGCTTGGGTTACATTACACAGAGCTTTAATTTTTCCATTTCAATATTGTAGAAGTTATGGCTGAATGGATCCAATCCTTACATTCTGTTTTTAATGATCTGTGTTTGGCATATTGTTTAATTGTGTTAACTTGAAATGAGTATAGATTTTTGCTTATTTCCAAGAGCATTTTGGGTGATTTAGCACTCTGATTTGTGGTTTGCCCTATTTTCATAGTTTTGGAGACCAACGACGGAACCATCTCTGTGGCATCTGCATTTCCCGGGCATCAGGAAGGTAATGTTGAGTGCACATTTGGTCAATAATATACGTATGGCAGTGTGATCCATTCTTTATCAAGTCACATTTTGTTGCCAATTAATTCTGAAACTGTTCACTTTTATTGTTGGAAAACATAGTTATGTTTGTGTTACATTTTGTATGATTTGAAATAGTGGGATCAACAACTTCTATCCTCAATTTCATGGAAGATTCTTATACCTTTACTTTCTTTAAGGATAGAGCTTGTAAAATCATCAAAAATGTTCATTTATCTCACTATGATCTGTTTATCTTTTGGTTTTTTAACCAGCTGTACAGGATAGAGATCACAAGTTCTTAACACAAGCAGTTGAAGAAGCGTACAAAGGGGTTGAATGTGGAGATGGAGGCCCTTTTGGTGCAGTAGTTGTTTGTAAGGATGAAGTGGTAGTAAGCTGTCACAACATGGTTTTGAAAAATACTGACCCAACTGCTCATGCAGAGGTTACTGCTGTAAGAGAGGTTAGACCAAGATATATCTATTTTGTCTCATTAAGTCTTTTTGGTTGTTTAATAAATAATAATGTTGCATGTGTCTGACATTTTTTATGTGTTTCGTTGGAACATTCTAGTTGATCCCAGATTCTAAGACACATCTCTTTCTCACTCTCTCTTTCAATTGAAAGCATTATTGATCAGGTTGCACCATAGTATGTTCTTTGTTAGTTTGTGTTGCTGCGTAAAGACTTAAAGTTTCATATATTCTGATTAGGAAAATATCTTTTCTGGCATCATTTTTATGTTAGAAAAAGGACTACAAAGTAGTAACCTTCATGCTAGGAAAATATCAGTTTTATTTTCTAGCTGATTCATATTTTTTTAATTACTCAACTTAAATAAGATGAAAACTGGAGGAGAAAGGGTACCTTCATGGAACATGTGGTGATGCTTTATCAAAGTTCTTGTACCTATCCTATGATGGTTCAAGTATAAATATAATATTTATGTGTTATGTGCACGTACTCTTTTATTTCTTGTTTTTTTGCACGAAAGTGACTGCATTTTCTTTTCGTCAGGAAATGGACTTTCCTAAATTTGTCAAGCTATATAGTAAGAAAATAACCAATAAGGATACAAAGTTGAGATATTATTTGCAGAGGATCAAGGTGTAAATTGTTTCATTCTGAGGTGCACCTTTTCTCTGTGCCTTGTGCTTATACTTGAAAAAGTGCTTCCTTGTGATCTTCCCCCTAATTTGTCTTTGACTCCATGTTATATTCTAATCCTTCTAATTAACAATCTATCTACTAGTATTGCAAGTGTATTGTGACATTCCTAAGAACATTCGTTTAGTTGCCTTTGTTGTTTCCTTTTTGTAAATTTGTAATAAGATCTCATGCTTGGGATGGGCTCGTTTTTGCAGGCATGCAAAAAGCTTGACAAGATTGAGCTTTCCGAGTGTGAAATATATGCTTCTTGTGAGCCATGTCCAATGTGCTTTGGTGCCATACATCTTTCAAGAATCAAGGTCGATCTCTAGATATTCCATTCTTATTCATGTGATTGATACTGTTTTTTAAAAATATCTAACAATTTCAAGGTTTTGCTTCTTTTAAAACAGAGGCTGGTATATGGAGCCAAAGCTGAAGCCGCCATTGCAATTGGGTTTGATGATTTCATTGCGGATGCAATAAGAGGCACATCACATTATCAGAAGGCCCATTTAGAGATCAAGAAAGCTGATGGAACAGGGGCAGTAATTGCTGAACAAGTCTTTGAGAAGACAAAGGAAAAGTTCGCAATGTACTGATTCTATTCCCTTTTTTCTTAATGATAAATTGATCACAAATAGTTATGAAGGACTTGCCAATTCCTAGTCAAGAAGAATTAACTTACACAAAAAGAAAATTTGAGGACGTTATTTGAATAATTTGATTGGCATTCTTCCCAACTTGGTCTTTTCTTAATACAAGTTCAAATTATGGCTGAATGGTATTAAACTCTTAATAAAATCCCCATTTTCTTTAAGTGAAATTGCTAAAGCTTGGTAAGGAACTTGGCTTGATCTTGACCCCTCTACTATTAACCATTGTATTCTCTTGAGAGTTTGAGAGTTTGAGAGTTCTCAACATAGCCATGGGTCACCTTCATTGCAATCTGCCATGAGCGTTGCTTCTCGGCATTGATCACAACTGACATACTCCATTTTGCTAATTTGTCTTCCATTATTTAATTAGCTCTCAATTTCCTCAGAGTATTTCTTCTCTCCGGTTCATTCGATCTACTTCCTACATGATATTTGTTTTATTTCTCTGTTGGAATATGTGTTTTGGCCTGCTTAGTTGACTGGTTTGAGGGGTTAATTTGGTTGATTATGTTAAAAATTATCACTAAGAAAATTCAAATCTTATTTAATTGTACGAATAAATGATACACAAATTTAAATGATTTAATTTTTCAATATGAAAAATGTACTCAATTGAATATAGCGTATCGCGGAAAATTCATTATCAAAATATTATCAAAATCTAAATAGAGAATATAAATATCAATATTTATACAATACCAAATCCCAAATATACCTAATTGCTCTTAACAGTTATACGACAATACAAAAGCAAGATTAAAAAAACGAACTTGCAGCTAGACAAATATTACCGCAAAAAGACCTAGTTGAGCAGATCTTCAAATGGGATAAATAAGATTGTGCAAACAGCAAAGAACTGGCTCTCGGCTTGTACGTGGGCTATTCAAATTGTGGCATGATTTTTCTCAGTTAGGACATCACCAGAAGTTAACAATGAACCAGTTAGTTATGTATCACCAATGATCCAACCATTAAAAACATTATCAGATCACATTCTTACCCTTACCTAGGATAGCATAGTTAAATCAACATCATTAATTAACCTTGAACAAGATAGCATAGTTAAATCAACATCAATTTACCTTAAATTAGTACAAACAGTAGAACGTATTGACTTAGTCAAACCATCAACGGTTTTAATAAGTAACCTACTAGTTATTATACAAGACTTAAAACCTGAACCAATAGTCAAACATATATTTCAAATTGATCGTAAACTAGTCATCATTACTGTAGAATCTATAGTCACAGAAATAGCTATAATTTTACATTATAAAATATTCCCATCAATTAGTGTTTTGGATGTCATAGAAACTGACTTTGATATGCTTTTAAAAGATGAACCTGTAGAGTAATTAGCTAGAGAACCAATAGCTTTAACTCCACATCTCAAAATATTTTCAGAAATTAGTTCTAGAGAAGTCACGGAGGCTGACTTTGATAAACTATTAGAAGAAATTGATGAACCAGTTAAAACAATTAACATGGTCAATATTAAAAAGAAGTTACCCGTATAGGAAACTTCAGATGGTTCAGTTGAAGCTGAACATCCTCCATTAAGACCTATTACAATCCCTTACCAGGATAACCAGGTAGAAGCCTTCCCTCTTAAGAACCCTCTAAGAAAACCAGGCAACAAACCTTAAAAATATTATTACCCAAAATAATTTTACCAACATCAACCTAAATACTTTAGGAAAACAACTTATAAGGATAGAGAAAAATCTAAGAACATATATTCCCTCTACCTCTTATCAAAAGTTAGATAGCAAGATTAAGAACTCTATCTTTAAACCTTTCCAGGTCTCCAAACTAGCCTAGGAAGAAATAACATCAAAATTTGAAAAACTTCAAAATTGGAATAATACCCTTAGATCCCAATTAGAATATCAATTTTTAAACAAAATAGGAATAGTTTTTCCTGAGACACCAGACTCAAAATCAACTCACAAACCATTTCAGGATCTTAGTATTCTTAGTAAACTAGGATCTGATATATCATTTGAGCATAGTTCCCAGGAAACCTTTTCTGAACCAACTCCTCATATTCAAAAATTAGCTTGGCAAGAACCTAGTCCAGTTAGGTACCTTTACACTATAGGTACCTAGCCTAGTCAAGTTATCCAATCCAAGTATAACACGTCTTCTATCTATGTTTGGAACATTGATGAAATGATTGATCATGAGATATTAAATATCTTACAGCAAATGACCATGGCGTCAAATGCTTATAAAACCTAGATTGGTACAATTGATAAAAAAGTTGTTGAATTATTAATAGCTGGCTTTTCAGGCCAACTAAAAGGATGGTGGGATCACTATCTTTCCAAACAACAACAGTTAGATATCTGCAATGCGATATTGACTGATGAGTGTGGTATACCCATACTTTCACATCAAGGAGCTCCTATACAGGATTTCATTTCCACATTACTCTTTACCATATCACACCATTTCATGGGAGATCAATCCCATTAAAAAGATAAAAATCCTGATCTTCTTTCCAACATAAAATGTAGGAAGATGAGCAATTTTCAAAATTATAAACATTTATATCTAGAGTTATGTTAAGAGATGACTATATTCAACCATTCTGGAAGTAGAAATTCCTAGCAGGACTTCCTCCACTCTTAGGTGAGAAAACCAGAAACAAAATTTGTAAAACTTATAGGAATCACATCATCCCATATGATCAACTAACCTATGGCCAATTGACCAGTTTTGCTCAAAACCAAGGTCTTCAAATATGTCAAGATTTGAAAATCCAAAAACAAATGAAATTGGAACTCAAAGTTTCCAAAATATAAATTGGATCATTCTATAAACAATTTGATGACAATCTCTTTATTGAAAAAACTTGCCAGGGAACTTGCAGTAAAACTATTTCAAAACCTTATAAGACATTTTCAAAATCCAGAAAACCATTCATTGAAAAAAGAATGAATTTTTATAACAAACCTTATAATTTTTTTTAATAAGGAATCAAAATAGCATAAAAAAGCCTTTAAAAAATTTAACGAGTTTAAATGTTATAAATGTGGCAAGAAAGGTCACAATGCTAATTATTGCAAAATGTCTAAAAAACTTCACGAATTACAACTTGAAGAAGACATCTTTGCCAAAATATCTACCCTAATGGTAGACACATCCTCCTCATCTGAGTCTGATCAATGGACAGATGAAGAATCAAATCCCCATAATGATGAATTTGCAACCAGCAATTCAGATTCCTCTGATAAAAATATCAATGTATTAACTAAGGAAGAAGATAAACAACTTCAAGATAAAATTCTTAAGTTAAATGATCCACCAATAACCAAATTATATGTAGACTACCTAACTACATCTTGGGAAAAATCAACAAAAAGAAACACTAAACTTCCAAATACCAGCACAAGCTATTATAATCTCACTATTGTTCTCGAACGAAAGAACAAAATCATCAAACCAGAAAGTCAAATTCAAGACTTAAAATTGGAAATCAAAACTATTAAACTGGAACTCCACCAGTTTAGAGAAACAAAAAGAACATGATATTAAGTTTGAGCTACTTAATAATGGAGAAAAAATATCAACTTATGTAAGTGATTCTGACGATGATCTTACTCCAAAAAAAATTCAAAACTTGAGAAAAGTTACCACCAAGAAATATAAAATTAACATAATCTTAATATTCCCTGATAATTCCAAACTTGAAACCATTGCTCTATTGGATATAGGATCTGATCTTAATGCATCACACCATCAATTGTTCCCAGAAGGTTTTACAAACCAACTGAAGAACGACTTAATTCAGCCAATAAATCTCAAATGAGCATTATTGGGAAAACTAAGGTATCTATTCAGAAAGGATCATACCTTATCAAAACTCCATTTGTTATAGTATTTGATATAGGCTACTCTGTCATATTAGACACTCCTTTTATGGATATCATTACCCCATATTCTGTTAGACATGACAGAATTTCTTTCAAAATAGGAAGAAAAGCATTTAGCTTCCCTTTCATCGAAAATTCAAAACTAGAGATCTTAATCTCATCAAAGCCCATTCAATCTCTCCAAAATATATTTCTATTCTTATAAATCATAGGGAAAAGGAAATTATCTATCTCAAAACCAAATTTCAATCTCATACTGTTGAGAAAGATCTTCAAATCCCAGAGATCAAGGATAAAATCTCAAAATTACAAACCTCTTTTAAAAAGGAAGTTTGCTCTGAATTACCCACTGCTTTCTGGGATAGGAAAGAACATATGGTAGACTTACCATACGAATCATCCTTCAATGAAAAGGATATTCCTACAAAAGCAAGGCCTATTCAAATGAATGGTGACCTTGAGCAATTCTGTAGAAAGGAGATCAACGATCTCTTATCTAAGAAACTCATTTCAAAATCCAGATCATTATGGAGCTGTGCAGCCTTCTATGTCAACCAAAGTTTGATATGAAATCAGGCTTTTGGAAAATGCAAATCGAACCGCAACATAGGTACAAAACTTCATTCATTGTTCCATTCAGACAGTTTGAGTGGAATGTTATACCATTTGGGCTCAAAAATGCACCTTCTGAGTTTCAAAGGATAATGAATGATATATTCAATCCTTACTCGGAATTTTGTATCGTGTATATCAATGATATACTTATATTTTCCAAAGATGTCAGACAACACATTAGACATCTCAAAACTTTCTTCCACCTTATCAAGAGAAATGGATTGGCTTTATCAACCAAGAAAATGACTCTATTTCAAATCAATATCAGGTTTCTTGGACATAACGTATCCAATGGAACAGTTATTCCAATCGATCGATCACTTCAGTTTACTACAAAGTTTCTTGACAGGATTATCGATAAATCCCAACTACAAATATTTCTTGGTAGCTTAAATTATATCATAAGTTTTTGCCCAAATATAAATAGATTGGCAAAAACATTTCATAACCGGCTTAAGAAAATTCTTGAGCCATAGATAGAAGAACATACAAAAATTGTGCAAAAAATAAAAGCACAAGTCCAAAACATTCCTTGTTTACATCTTGTGGATCCAACACTCCTCAAGGTAGTAGAAACTGATGCCAATGAACTTAGTTATGGTGGGATATTAAAAAAAGTCCAAGATAATAAAGAACACATTGTTCAATTTTTCTCTGGCCATTGGAATGATTGCCAAAATAATTATTCCATTGTAAAAAAAGTACTCTCCATAGTACTATGTATTTCTAAATTTCAATCAAATTATTAAATCAATTTTTTTACTAAGAATTGAGTATAAATCTGTAAAAGAAATTTTATTAAAAGATGTTAAAAACATTGCATCAAAACAGATTTTTGCCATATGGCAAGCATTATTAAGTATTTTTTATTTTGATATTGAATTTATCAGAGGAGAGAATAATTCATTGCCAGATTTTCTAACTAGAAAATTTCTTCAAAACATGTATAAAGATGAATAAGAAAAAGAAAGATAAGGAGAAGAGGGAACCTCTAAACCTTACCATCACCACCCTCTTATCGGCTAAACCTATTATGACTATGTCTCAAGCAACCCAAACTAAGCATCATCTTCCCAACCTAATTTGGAAGAAAAATCACCCCAGTTAACCCCTGAGGATTTAGAACTAAATAATCGCATCCAACAATGGTTGCAAAATATGGATTCTAAGAAAATCAGAATGGAATTTCGTTGTATCCCATAATTAGGGGGACCAACTTACTCATCAAATTTGGAAATTATATCTTCCAAATCAAAATCATTTTCTCAAAAATCATCTGAAACAATTTCTATTCCAAAAAAAAGAGTAACATCTTCAACATATTTTCCTCCGAAAGGAGAAAGGGAAGTTATTCCCATAACAAAAATCACCTTTGTGTGTTTTAAGAAACATCCAACTTAGATGGTTACTATTTTAGAAAAATATAATTTTTTGACCAAAACCCTTACTTGGTCGTTCAAAAAATGTTTAGAAAAGGGATTTTTTACAGGCCAACATTAAATTCAAAAACTCCTCAATACTATCAAAGTATTATGGAAATTACTAGGAGTGTGGAATTTAAACATTTCCATTATCCCAAATCTTTAGAGGTGTAGTTTTCAACTGCCAAACTTCACAAGATCATATCTCCAATTGATTGGAAGAATGATTTATCAAAATAGTTGACTTTTCCAATCAACGCTTCGTATTCCATCCCACAATATACATCGTATAACTATTAGGACTATTACTAGGCATGGTTTAATGCTTTTCTAATCCAAAATAAAGATAACCAACATTCTTGGTTGTTTTTCTTTGTGAATAAAACTATTAATCCATCTCAATTTCCATCTTGGTTTTCAGAATAGTGGAAATTATTTGGAAACCTTAGTGTCATTCTGATATCACCTGTGAAAGAGAGTTATGAATCTTTCCAAACACATTATAAACCTTACACAGAGGAAGCTAGATTCCCTCCCCTGTGTATATTTTTTTCAAAATTTTACCTTCCTTGGGTATGTCAATGGGTATTAAACCCGTTGGCAACGGAGGTAATAATCATTACCTGTTCATTTTAGATCAAATGGTGGTCTTCATTCACAATCCCAAAAACACTCTTATTACATGTTATTGAAAAATGGCTACTTCGAAAGGGTCACAAAAACCCCCGGTGAAGGAAATACAAGCTTCTTCACTTTTATTAGCACAAAAGGCACACATTAATGCCTTAATATCACAAGCCAAAATCCAGGAGGAACTCTTGGAAATCATCAAACAACTATTATCTGGACAAACAATCCAAGTTCAGAAAGAAGAGCTACCAGATTCGGATGAAACTCAATCACCCGATAAAATAGTAACTCCATCACAAGCATCAGAAGAGGACCTAGATTTAGAAACCTCTACTGTAGACTTAAACTTTTGGACCGCTAAAAATTAGGTCCTTTACATTTTATTATCAGGCCTACGTGTCCATTTCTATTTATTATTGGGCCTATGTGTCCATTACTACTCATTATTGGGCCTGAGTGTCCATTACTGTTCATTATTGGACATGTGTGTCCATTACTATTTATTATTAGGACTACATGTCCAATACTGTTCATTATTAGACCTGTGTGTTCATTTACTATTCATCAGGCCCGTAATTGGCCTATTAGAAATCGTCAGAAAAAATCCAAGGGTATTTTTAGAAGACAAAAAAAGAGGAAACGGTGCCGACAAGGTTACTATTCAATTAACCAAATAGTACCTGACAACATACTATTCTATTTACTGTCTAGAATTATGAAGCACCTACTGTTCAAATACTGTAGGCATCTCCAACAGTATCTAATGGTAGACAATCTACTATTCAATGAATAGTTAAAGCATCTGCACAGTCACATCACTCGGTTATTTAAGAAGAACTCAGTCAGAAGAGAAAAGGCTTCAATTTTTAGGATTTCTCTCTACACAAACCTCTATACTCTCTCTCTGATATTGTTTTAATTTATAACCTTAATTTAGTTTAATCATAAGTAAGTTTGTTTAATTTTTAGTTTGTTTATTTCTTGTTTTAAGTTTTATTTAATTTACGTATTTTATTTATTTGTAACTTAATATGAACGGCTAAGCCGCCTAATTTATTTAAATACATGTTTTAGTTAACATTCTTAAGTATTGTTTGGACCTTGAATAATAATATATTTCACTTTGTGATTTACTTATATGATAACGAGTAAGGTTGTTACATTTCTGCATTCGATCCGATCGAAGGGTTGTAAGTCTCATTGTTAAGCCATGTGTTGGCATTTGAAGGAAAATAGTACCTATGCCTGCCGGTGGTTTAACAAATGACCTATTTTAATATAAGCTTAAGAGAGTCATAAATATTATATGAAAAGATAGAACAAGAAATGCATGTTAAATGTTCCATATATGATAACTTAGTATATTTCTGATACTTCATCTCATGTTGTAATACATGTATATTGATAGTTAATGGTAGACAGTAATTTTGAAGATTAAGATTCTTGTTTAACATTTAAAGATATTATATTGATTATTAGTTTCTCGCTATATTTTTACAAGAATTTTATTTTGTTTTAAATATGTTTAAATCAAACTTTCTTGCATCATCTCCTATATTATCAAAATCATCATCTTCTTTTTTGAAGAACAAAGATACCATTAATAGTGATGAATTCACTATTGAAAACTTTTCAAAATTGATTGATTATTGGAAGATTCCAAAAGTCAACAAAGATCGAATTTATAAATCAAAGATGATGAATCTTTTCAAAATTGATTATATCATTAAAACTGAGGAAACGAACATATAACTTTCTTCACCTTTTGAAACTATTCAATTATTTTCAAAGGCATCATTACAAAAACATTTTGAAAAAGGTTTCAAATATGTTCATATCGATTTAGTTCAAGTTGGACTAAGACCTTTACCCAGAGACAGTTTAAACTCAACAATTCTAGCAGTTCTTAGGGACGCTAGATTTATAGATTTTAAAGATTCTTTATTAGGAACAGTTGAAACGAGCCTAGGATTAGGACCCGTATCCTTCAATTGTTTTCTTAATTTCTTAGTTTTCTTAAGTGACCCACACATATTAAAGTCACTTACATTACAAATTCAAACCCATAATTCTAGGATACTATCGAGAGCAATTACAACAACCTTAATTTATAGGGTTCATTATAATGTTATGATGTCTGCTTGGGATACTAAACACAATCAACAATCCAAAAAGGGAGAAACCATTCTCCTTCAAATAGATCTTTCTAGGTCTAATATTACAATTCCCAAACCCATTAATTAGAGTCATATGGTATTTCCAAATATATGGCTTCTTAAGGGTGTGACTCAGCCAGAGTCTAAACCTAATCAAACCCTAGAACCTGTCCAAAATACAAAGCTTAGGGAAATTATATCATATAAATATGGTAGTGTCAAACTTAGTTTTGATAGGCCTACTAGTTTGAGATATTCTTCTAGTATCTCTAAATTTTCATCTGTGGATTTACCACTCAAAACCAAACCTAGGTCATATGCCTTAGATATCCCAATGACAAAACTCATAGTAGTAGACTTTAGTATACCAGTACCCCGATCGGACTACATTGTTGACAAAACTTCTAAGATGAGTGATTCACCTCAGTTATCTCATTCTTTATCACCAACTCGGTCCCAAGCCCCAACTATACTAGCTAGGACCAATAAGATAAATGTAATAGTAGAGCCAAAAAATCTAGACATAGAAATCCTACGTCTAGATATAGATGCTCCCTGTAATAAAAAAATGAAAAAATGGTTTTAATAACATACTCTGAAAATTCTAGAGCCAGTATCTTTAGAAAACATGCTAGGTATGTTAAAGAATACTAGCAAAACATATTATTTCTTGAATGGTTTAAAATCTATACGTAAACCAAAGGATATCAGTTCTCAATCAAAATTAAATTGGATATTACCTCAATACTCATGGAAAAACTATCACTAGATATTATAGTTAATCGTAAAGCAGTTAGCATAGTTGAAACATTACCAATATCTCTATATAACCCTAAAATAGTTAACATATAGAACTTTATCGACATTGAGCGTATAGTTACACTTATAGTTCAAACCATAGTTGACCCTAAACCAATTGACATTATTATAGAACCATAGCCATAGTATGTGAACCTATAGTTATAGATCCAAAAATCAAAACAATTCCTTTTTCAGAAATTAATACTCAAGATATCACATTAGAAGATTTTGAAAGGTTATTAGATGATGATTATAGGGATATATCACCAGTTGAACCATTTAATTCAATTAACATGGTAAACACCAAAAAGAAAACACTTATTTGGGAAACCCCAGATGGGTCAAATGAGGCTAAACATCCTCAGTTAAGACCTATTACCATTTATTATGTGGATAGTAAGGTTGAAGCCTACCCTCTTAAGAACCCTCAAGAGAACCAGGTAACTAACCTCAAAAAGATAGTTACCCAAAATAACTTTACCAATATCAGCCTAAACATTTTAGGTAAATAGCTTACTAGGATAGAGAAGAATCAAAAGGCTGATCTTTCCTCTACATCCTACCAAGCCATAGAAAGTAAGGTTCAAAACCCTTCTAGGTTTCCAAACCAACTCAGGAAGAAATATCATCTAAGTTTGAAAAACTTCAAAAATGGAACAATACCCTTAAGTTCCAATTAGAAGACCAAGCTTCAAAAACCCAACACAGGATCTTAGTGTTCTTAGTAAACTAGAACCTATTACTTATGATGAGGATAATTCCCAAGAAACCCTTTCTGGACCAACTCCTCAAATACAAAAATTAAATGGCAAGAACCTAGTCCAAATAGGTACCCAACCTAGCCATGTTACCTAGCCAAAGTATAATGTGTCATTTATTTATGTTTGGAATATAGATGGGATAATCGAGCAAGATATATTACATGTCTTGTAGTAGATGACAATGAAATCAAATGCTTATAAAACACAAATTGGTACAACTAATAAAATAGTTGTCGAATTATTAATAGTTGGCTTTTCAGGCCAATTAAAAGGATGGTGAGATCATCATCTTTCAAGAAAACAACAGTCAGATATCTTCAATGCGATATTGATTGGTGAGTGTGGTGAACCCATACTTGATCAATATGGAGCTACAATTCAAAATGTAGTCTCTACATTACTTTTCACAATATCACATCATTTTATGGGGGATTCATCCCATTTAAAAGATATAAACATTGATCTTCTTTCCAACATAAAGTGTAGGAAGATAAGTGATTTTCAAAATTATAAAAATATATTTTTGATCAGAGTTATGTTAAGAGATTACTCTACACAACCATTCTGGAAAGAGAAGTTCCTAGTAGGACTTCCTCCTCTCTTAGGTGAGAAGACTAGAAACAAAATCCGTGAAGTATATGGAAATCATATTATTTCCTATGATCAATTAACCTATGGTGAATTGATCAACTTTGCTCAAAAACAGGGTCTTTAGATCTATCAAGATTTGAAAATCCAAAAGCAAATGAAATTGGAGCTTAAAATCTCTAAAAGAGAAATTGGAATATTCTACAAATAGTTTGATAACAACTTCTCCATCGATCAAACCTGCGGTGGAAACTGCTGTAAAACCATTACAAAACCGTATAAGAAATCCCATAAAACTTATAAGATATTTTCAAAACCAAGAAAACCATCCTTTGATAGAAGAATGATTTTTTTACAAAAAAAAAACTTATAAAAGGAATTTTAATAAGGAATCAAAATCTCATAATAAACCCTTTAAAAGATTTACAGAGTTTAAACGTTATAAATGTGGTAAGAAAGGTCATACTACAAATTATTGCAAGTTGTCTAAAAGACTTCATGAATTAAACCTTGAAGAAGACACCTTAAATAAAATTTATGTTTTAATGGTAGATGAATAGCTTCAAATTAAAATCCTTAAGATAAACGATCCGAGTATAACAAAATTATATGCGGACCACTTGACTAGTTCCCTAGCCAAAGCCCAACCATTACCAAAACATTCTGAGCTTCCAAGCACTAGAAAAGGATATTACGACCTCACTGCTATTTTGGAACGCAAAAATAAAATTATAAAACTAGAAAGTTAAATTCAAGACTTAAAAATTGAAATTAAAACCATTAAGCTAGAACTCCACCAGCTTAAGGAAAAACATAAAGAATATAACCTCAATTTTAAATTACTTGACAAAACTGGAGTCAAAACCTCAAAATTAAGTGAGTCAGATGACGAACTTGAATCTAATACCCAAGAACTTAAGAGCATGGAAAGAATTCCAAAAAATGTTCTTCAAACTCTTAGGGAAATAACCACTAGGAAATACAAGATTTATACTACCATTGTATTCACTGATCAATCAAAACTTGAGACTATAGCCTTGTTTGAAATAGGTATCGATCTCAATTGTATTAAACCATTAATCATTCCCAGACAATTTTTTCAACAAACGGATGAACAACTTTCCTCAGCCAACAAATAAAAAATGCATATCATAGGCAAAACGTAAGTTTCAATCCTTAATGAATCATTTCTTATCAAAACACCTTTTGTTATCGTATCCGATATAGGCTATCCAATCATATTAGGAACTCTATTCATGAATATTATTACCCTATATCTTGTCAAAAATGATAAGATTTCCTTCAAAATCGAAGAGAAGACCTTTAGTTTTCATTTCATCAAAAAACCAAAAACTAGGAATCTCAATCTCATTAAAGCCAATTCAATCCATCAAAAAGAGATTTCTATTCTTATTAAGCATAGAGAAAATGACCTTCTCTATCTCAAATCCAAATTTCAATCTTATACCGTTGAAAAAGAACTCCAAATTCTAGATATTCAAGATAAAATCTCTAAATTATAAAACTCATTCGAAAAAGAGGTTTGTTCTGACTTTCCTAGTGCTTTATGGGCAAGACAAGAACATATGGTAGATTTACCATATGAATCATCTTTCAATGAGAAAGATATTCCAACAAAAGTAAGGCCAATTCAAATGAATGCTGACCTTGAACAATTTTGCAAAAAATAGATCAATGATCTCTTATCTAAGAAATTGATATCATCATCCAGATCATCGTGGAGTTATGTGGCTTTCTATGTCAATATATTAGATGAGATCGAAAAAGGAACCCTTTGATTAGTCATCAACTACAAACCCCTTAACAAGGCCTTAAAATGGATTAGGTACCCTATTCCAAATGAAAAAGGATCTTCTTCAAAAAATCTACTCTTCATCAATATTCTCAAAATTCGATATGAAGTTAGGTTTGTGGAAAATTCAAATCGAACCAAAGCATAGATATAAAATGGCATTTACTGTTCCATTTGGACAATATGAAAGGAATGTCATACCCTTTGGGCTAAAAAATGCACCTTCTGAATTTCAAAGGATTATGAATGACTATTCAATCCTTATTCAGAATTTTGTATTGTGTATATAGATGATGTACTTATATTTTCTAAAGATGCCATACAACATATCAAGCATCTCAAAACCTTCTTCCATATCATCAAAAAGAATGGACTAGCATTATCATTCAAAAAGATGACTCTTTTCCAAACCAATATTAGGTTTCTTGGACATAATATGTCTAATGGAACCATTATTTCAATCGAAAGGTCTCTTTAGTTTACTACCAAGTTTCCTAATAAGATCATCAACAAAACTCAACTACAAAGATTTCTTGGAAGCTTAAATTATGTTTTAAGTTTTTGTCCCAATATTAATTGAATGGCAAAGCCACTACATAATAGGCTCAAGAAAACTCCTGAGCCATGGACGGAAGAACACACTAAAATTATGTAGAAAATAAAAGCACAAGTACAAAACATTCCCTCTTTACATCTTGTGGATCCAACACTTCCCAAGATAGTAGAAACTGACACCAGTGAACTTGGCTATGATAGGATATTAAAACAAGTCTAGGAAGATAAAGAACTCATAGTTCAGTTTATCTCTAGCCATTGGAATGATTGTCAGAAAAATTATTCCAATGTCAAAGAAGAAGTACTAGTAATAGTACTTTGTATTTCTAAATTTCAATCAGATTTATTAAATCAACAATTTTTATTAAGAATTGATTGTAAGTCTACAAAAGAGATTTTATTAAAAGATGTTAAAAAGATTGCATCAAAACAATTTTTTTCCAAATGGCAAGCATTACTAAGTGTTTTTGATTTTGATATTGAATTTATCATAGGAGAGAACAATTCATTACCAGACTTTCTAACCAGAGATTTTCTCCAAAACGGGTTTAAAGATGAGTAAAAAGAAAAAAGAGAAGGAGAAAAGGGAACCTCCTCCAAACCTTTCCACCAAAATCCTCTCATCATCAAAACCAATCATCACCTGGTCCCAAGCGGCCCAAACTAAACCTGTAGAAGTAGAACCATCTTCCAAGCAATACCTGGAAGAATCATCACCACAACTATCCCCATTGGCTGAAGTTCTTTATCAAAGGGTCCAAGATGGATATTGAACCAAAAGGAATCATAAGATTCAGAAGCATTACAAGAAACCTATGCTAGTATTCCAAGATTAGGTGAACCATTCAGAATAGAGGCCCCAGCCTCTAAAGGTAAAGAAAAGGAAGTAATGGCTTCCCCATCAAAAATTTCAAAAAATTTAACTGGAATAATTTCTATTTTAGAAAGGAGGGTAACAACCTCTACCTATTTTCCCCAAAAGGGAACAAGGGAAGTTATTCCCAAGTCTATTTCAAAACCAAATTCTGAGTATTTTTTTAAAACAACAGACTCAAGTTGTTACCATTGTTGAAAAGGGATTTTATGATCAGAATCCCTATTTAGTAACTCAAAAATTATTTGGAAAATGTTTCTTTTACATGCCTATTTCTCATTCAAAAATACTACAATACTATGAGAGTATTTTGGAAATTACAAGTAGTGTTGAATTCAAACACTTCCATTATCCAAAATCATCATAGGTGTAGTTTTCAACTGCTAAACTTCATAAAATCATATCTCTAGCATATTGGGGAAATGATCTTTCCAAAGCACTTTCCTTCCCAGTCAGTATAGCATCTTCCCTTCCATATTGTACAACATACAATTATTGGGATTATTACCATGCATGGTTTAATGCATTCCTTATCCAAAACAAAGATAACAAACATTCTTGATTATTTTTCTTTGTTAATAAATTGGTTAATCCATCCTGATTTCCATCTTTGTTTTCTGAATGGTGAAATTATTCAAAAACCTTCATTCTATCCTTATTTCACATATAAAGGAAAGTTATGAATCCTTTCAGAAGCATTATAAACCATCATTAGAGGAAGCTAGATTCCCTTCTCTGTGTATATTTTGTTCAAAATTCTATCTTCCTTGGGTTTTTCAATGGGTCTTAAAACCTGTTACATCTGAGATAATTACTATTACTCATTCATTTTAAATCAAATGGTGGTTTTCATTTACGATCCCTAAAACTCTATTACAACCAATTGTTGATAAATGGCTTCTCCAAAAGGGTCATAGAGAACCCCAAGTGAAGGAAATTCAAGCATCTTCACTTTTATTAACATAAAAGGCACATATAAATGCCCTAATTTCTAAAGCAAAAACTCAGGAGGAACTTCTGGAAATTATTCAGCAATTATCACAATCATCTTCTGGCCAAACTTCTGAAGTGAAGAAAGAAGAAGAATATTTCGATGAGACTCAATCACCAAATGAAATAGTCTCACCTTCATCAAAAGCTTCCCCAACTGATCTAATATATTTAGAAATAACTAGTGAATATTTTCTATTTTGGACCGGCAAACCCCATTCATAATCTGGATCATTTGATCCAATACTATTATTGGGTCTGCATGTCCATTTCATTCTTTGGGCCTACGAGTCCATTTCTATTCATTGGGCCTACGTGTCCATTCATTATTATTGGGCATGTGAGTCCATCTCTATTCATTGGGCATGCGTGTCCATTCACTATTACTTTGGACCTGAGAATCTATTTCTACTATTATAGGCCTATGATCCTATTTTCCTTAATTTTGGGTCTCCAAGTCCATTATGGGCTAAAAGCACATTTATTTGTAAAGGTCCATCAAAGACTTCAGAAGCAATCACTATTTTTTTCACACAAAAAGACAAAACAATAAATGGTGCCGACAACAGAATGTTCATTTCACTCAAATAGTGCTGACAACGCATTATTCATAAAACAATATTAACCTATCTAGAGTGTCACAAAAATTACTATTCAATAAAGTAAGGCATCTCCAACAGTACTTGGTGGTAGACAAACTAATGCTCAAAGCACATTAGTCAACTCGTAACATTATTAAGTGGCAGATAAAGAACTATACATTAAATAGTAATATCATCTCTACACAGTACATCACTCGGTTATAAATAACAAGCTCATTTTCAGAAAGAGACATTGCTCATTTTACACATCACCTCCATACTGATCCCATACACCCATTGCTTCCATACCCAATCCACACCACTCTTATATATATATGGGAGAAAAAATGGGCTTTTAATTAAAGTTAAAATTACACAAAGACCCTTTACTGAATTTACATTTTTAAACCACTTTAATAACAAATCTATACCTTGACTTAAAAACAGAAACAAAATTTTCAAATATGAAATTTCTCAAAATATTAATTTTCCATTGCCGAAAGCCCTAAAGGGAGAGTATTTATTGTTAACCTCATGGACTTGTTAATGGAATTGGCTTGATTAACATATCAATTAGATTCTCTATAATGATTATTTTATTTACAAAAATAGTTCCTTATGATACAAAGTTACGAACACTGACATCGATATGTTTGGTTCTTTCATGATACATAGTATTCTTGGTCAAGTATATCGCACTCTAACTATCATAAAATACAACAAAAATATCTTGTTGTAAGCCCAAATCACATACCAGACCTCTAAGTCAAATGAATTTTTTAATACTTCTGATGATGTCATATACTCTATCTTTGTGGTAGACAAAGCATCTGTAGACTATAAAGTAGCCTTCCAACTAATGGCACAATGAGAAAGAATGAAAACATAAATTATCATAGATCTTCTTTGATCTAAATTACCAGTATAATCAGACTTCACATAACCAATAACACTATAACTAGTATTAAAAATCCCATCATATACCAAACCAAAACTAGAAGTGCCTCTCAAATATCGAAGTATCCATTTCACTACTTGTCAATAACCTATACCATGATTACTTATCTATCTACTAACAACACTAACTATAAATGAAATGTTTGGATGAATATAAACTATAGCGTACATCAAACTAACAACGCACTAGCATGTCTAACCTGTGACATGTATTGTTCTTCTTCTTCTGACTATTGTGACAAATCCAAAGAAATCCTAAAATACCCAACTAATAACATACTCACAGGTTTAGACTTATTCATATCAAAATGTTCTAGAACTTTTTCAATATAACTTTCCTAAGAAAAATAAAGCTTGCTCATTTTTCTATTCCTATAAATTTTCACACCCAAAATTTTCTTCATTGAACCTAAATATTTCAACTCAAACTCACCACTAAATTGAGACTTTAATTTTTGAATCTCAAATATGTTCTTAGAAGCAATAACTATGTCATCAACATGTAGTAATAAATAGACAAAGAACCATCATGAAATTTTTTATGATAGACACAACTATCATAATCACTCTTAGAGTAATCATAATCAATAATAAAAGAATCAAACTACTTATACCATTGCCTAGGAGATTGCTTCAACCCATATAAAAAAATTTCAATAAATAAACATGATCTTCCTTACTTGAACTAACAAACCCCTCTAGTTGATGCATATATATTTATTCCTCAAGCTCATCATGTAGAAAGATGTCTTGACATCAAGTCATTCTAATTTTATTCAAACAGTGCAATCATAGCAAGTAACACGCTATATTTCATAATGAGTGAAAATACTTCATTGAATTCAATACCCTTTTTTTGACAATATCCTTTTGCAATACCACGTGCCTTGAACCTAATTGTTTCAACCTCGGGTATACCTTCCTTTTTCTTGAAGATCTATTTGTTTCCAATAATCTTCTAACCCTTAGGTGGCTTCACCAATTCCCAAGTATAGCTCTTGTGAAGTGACTCAATCTCTTCATTTATAGTAACCAATCACTGAAAAAACTCATCACAAGTGACAACTTTATGATAACTAGAAGGTTTGTGCACATCAATGGACTCTACCATAGACAATGAAAAATAAACTATGTTTGCACCTGTATACTTATGAAGGCGTCAAATCTCTCTTTATTCTTTACCCTTAGCGATAATGTTTGGTTGTTCATGTTGCTCTTCAATTACATCATGAGCAGAATCATCTACCTCATCCACAGATTGCTAAACTGAAGTGCTCTTTTTCACTTGATTAAGAGTTCCATTCTCAAGCTCCACCTGTTCATTAACAACAGAATCTTTATCTATAACAACAAACTCTTTTTTCTTCTCCTACATGTAAACCTTATCAAACTTAACATCTATGCTAATAAAATATTTAGGTGAGTTGGGTTCAACACACCATAATTTATGACCCTTCACCCCAGTAAGATACCTCAAAATATACATGTTAATGCCCTAGGCTCAAGCTAACGGTCATTAACATGAGCATAAAAAAGATAACCAAAAATTTTAAAATTAGAATAATTAGCAAGAGTACTAGATAATACCTTAAACGGAGTCTTTAACTCAATTGCAGTTGATGGAGATCGATTCACCAAATAGCAAGTATGGTTACAAGCTTCAACCCAAAATAATTTATCCAAACCAACTTGAAAAAGCATATAACGAGCTCTTTCCAAAAGAGTTATAATATGTTCTACAACTTCATTTTGATGTGGTGTATTATACACAAAACGATGTCTCACTATGCCATTTATTTCGCATAACTCATCAAACTGACCCTCACAAAATTCCATGCCATTAATAGTTCTTAACACACTCAATCTTCTTGCATGTTTGATTTTCTATACAAGCCTTAAAATTTACAAATTTTGAAGCACATCATTCTTGTTTTTCATAATATACACTCAAACATGATGAGAAAAGTCATCAATAAAAGTCAACATATATTAAGCACCACCCTTAGACACAACATGAGAAAGATGTATTGAATTTGACCATATGATGATTTTCATAGACACAGTACTCACACAAATGAAGCTTCCCAATTTTCTACCACCAAGCAAAGCTCTCTTGCTCAAAATAGATATCACTGCCTCACTTATATGCCCTAACTGCATATGCCATAAGTGATCGGTGTAAAACTGCAAGTACACAGTATCGTAGTTTTATAATAAAATGATAAATAGAGTATCGTCCTCAGGGATTGATAACTTACTTTTGACAAATACCAAAATTATATTAATCTCAATTTTATCTAGAAAATTCACTTAGATTGTTGTAATTAAAATTTAAAATAAAATTAATTTAAAGAAAGATGCACAAAAGAAAATAAAGATATTATTTAAAGATCAAATTAATTGGAAGAAAACTTCTAGGAAATAGATTTCACCTAATCTCTCTATATGTTTTACTCATCTAGTTAATTTAATTTAATTCTCTCTGTTTTTTAGCAATCTCCAAAAATATCCAAAAGTTTCTTTCGATAGTCAATTGGAAAAAATCTTGTTCATTAATTTACACGCGAATATACAATTTAATAAAGTAAGAACTCATTAAGACTAATGATTTTTAAAACTACACAGATTCATACAAGTCTTTTAATCTCTATATTTACTTACATCGAAATATTTCATATATATCTTATAATCCCTTCTTTCGATAGTAAATCACAAGATTAATATCATTTAATTAAAATTATTAAATTAAGAATAAATCAGACAAACATGAATAGAAAATAATTCAAATTAATTTAGAAAATCAAGTATAGTTTAGAATTAAATTACATATTTTTTCTAAAATAAAGATAAATTAATTTATATTAAAAATTAAATTAAATATAAACGAATTTATCATAATTTTTTTTTAGAAGAATTGAAAATAAATTAACTTAAAAAAAGAATTTTTGCTTTTTTGATTTCGAATTTTTTTTCTTCCTTGCCGCTCTACCGCTGTTTCTTTTTTATTTATTTTTTTATTTTTCTGCGCTAGCGGCTTTGTTCTGCTTCTCCTCTTTTTTCTCATTCTGTATGTATATATATATAATAAATCCAAAACCCTCTCCTAATATATATCTCCTTCTCGGCCTTTTGATTTATATATATATAATAATCCTGCTGTCCACGCCACTTTTTTCTTTCTTTCTTGCCATTATATATATATATATATATATATATTTAAAGACATCATAATTTAAATAAATCTTCGTTTAAATTTAAATTCCTTAAATAATATGTTTTTATAATTTTAGATCTTCATTATTTTCAAATCTACAATAAAATTAAAATAATAATAATGATGTCTAAATTTAATAAAAAAATAAATAAAATTATATTAAAATTAAAGTTGAGAAGTAGTAAATTATATCAAATTATACAATTTTAAACTTTGTTTGTCCTCAAGTAAAAAAAACAAAAGAAAAAACAATTATAGATAATGTCAACAAAACCACATAGATAACTACTATCACTCACCAAGTCATGATCTAAATTTAGATTTTATCACTAATAACTTACTCTTTTTACATACAAAATAGCAAGAAAATCAATCAAAATTTCTCAATTTGTCAAGCAAGAGTTTAAACATTTACTTCAACCTAAAGCCAAGTCATTAAGTGTGTGTGAAATAGTCAATTTAATTACAACCTATCAACAAATTCTGATAAAAGTAGAACAATTGAAATAAGAAGAATTCTCTAAAAACTTAACTCCATAAGTCTAATTTTTAAAAATCTTCTCTACTAATGTAATCAAATACCAAATTCAGAGATCAAAAGGTTTTTAATCAGGGTTGTAATGAGAGGTCATAGAATGAGGATCAATAAATAAATGAATATGGAAAATCAAAGCAAACTGGGAAAATACTTGGTAGAAAGAAACAATAAAAAAAATATCCACAGAATTGACATTGTAGTTCTTTTTCGACAATATACTCGTACTGATGACAATATTGTTATCATACTCAATAAGTGGAGTACTTTTTTTTTTTTACCTTTACTCAATAAGTGGAGTGCTTTTTTTATACTTTTCTTCTTCTTCTTCTTCTTCTTCTTCTTCTTCTTCTTCTTCTTCTTTTGTGTGGTTGACTTGACACTCATAGTCTTTACTAATTTCAATCATTTTTATCCTTTTTTTTATTCTTTCTTTCTTTCCTTCTTTTTTTTATCTTTAATCAAATAGATAAAATATAATAAGATTATTTAGTTTGAACTAACTTTCTCTTTAAATGCAAATTTCTATCAAAATATTTTCTCAAAATTGAAGGTAAATTTATGATTTTTCAAGCTCAGAATGAGAATGATTTATGTAGTTAAAAGAACAAATAAAGCTTATATAAAATAAGGCTCAAGAGAGTTGATTATGAGAATATACCATGCAATGATTGCGTGATAATTAGGACAGTTGGGAAAGCTTTTTGGTTACGAAAAAAATTGCCTAGATCATTTCTCTAATATTTTGTATCAATTAAGATTTCGTTTTAATGATCCATCAATGGATTCTAAAGCAAAGCTAGATTAAACTTTTCCTAACTCAATTAATTCAACTCTTTTTCTTCATAGGCAAAATGGGGTAGAGAAAAAATTTACCATGTGTTCAATTATTTTCAAGGATAAATATTTAATTGTACATGTTACAATAATAAGGTATATGTCATTTGTAAATAAATGTCATCCTATAAAATTTTATAGAGTCTAAACTCATAATAAGTGTACTTATTAACTTATTTATATATATTTAATATTTTTATTTAAGTGTGAATTATTTTATTTTTACGAATATTCATTATTTAAATTTTCTTTAAAAGTAAGTTTTATTATCTTTTAACAAGATTTATCAACTTAAATTTTTTAATTGTTTTAGGGATTATTATAAGAATTCGATCTTAAAATCTTATTACTCAATAGCATAAAGAAGTGTGAGAAAAATATTTTTCAAAAATTTAACCATGTGAAAAGTAGATCTAATAATTTATTTATATTTTTTTTTTAAAATGGGCATTTCAATCTACTTACTTTGGAGTATCTAGGTGATGCACTAAAAATTCATTAGATGTTTTAAAATAATTATTTTAATCCACTTGTTTTTAAATGTTGCACTAAAAGCTACCAAGTTTTTTAAAAATGATTATTTTAATATTTTTCTTTTAAATAAAATATTAGATTTTATCATATTTTCTAAAAATAAAAGGACTAAAATTTTTCTATTAAAAAAATTAAGTGACTTTTGATACTCTTTCATAAAATGTTATATAATTTATAATACAATACTTAAAAATAAATAAACTAAAATACTTATTTAAAAAAAGTAATTAATTTTTAGTACCGCTTGAAATAAAATAGATTTAAATATAAGAAATGAACTTAGAATGCACTTCTTCCTAGTAAGTTGTAACATGTA
This sequence comes from Hippophae tibetana, assembly GCA_037013495.1. NCBI lineage: Eukaryota > Viridiplantae > Streptophyta > Magnoliopsida > Rosales > Elaeagnaceae > Hippophae > Hippophae tibetana. The sequence continues at coordinate 35,409,544 of CM072811.1, forward strand.
AAACAGAAATACAACATACTATTTAACTTAATTAGTGCAAATATCTAAAACACGGTTAGTTTGTACAAAATAAGATAGCTAATATTAAAATTGATTCCAAATATATAATCATACTTAATGCTAACCAACAATATATTTAAGCAACTAATTTTGTAAAAGATTAAAGTTATTAATTCTATTTAATTTTGTTATTCTTTATTTTAGAAAATATATAATAATATACGAAAAAAGAAAACTGAAAAATGAAGCTATTAGTTCTATTCGATTTTATTGTAATTTATTTTTTAAAAAATAAATATGAGGACACATAATGCAATTCCTTAAAAATATATATGGTTGGATTAGATAAATAAAAATAAATATACCAAAAAACATTTCAAAAAAGAAAAAGGATATAATCCTAATTATCCATTTATGAAAGAAGATATATAGGATAGATTTCTTTAAATATATACCATAAATAACATCACTATCACTAGAACTTTTTCGGTATTCCATAAGCACGTACTCTTTTAGATAGATAGGAAGGAAAAAAATGCAGGTATCTCCATAAGTATTTAAAAAATATTTCCACCATCATCTGTATAAGGTTTGTAGCCAAAAGAACAAAGCCAATGCAAATAGCAATAGCCGCATTTATATTAATTGCTATTTCTTCGAATTAACATATTTGTGAAATTAACATGGGAAACACATATTTCAAATTCCATTTCCTCGTTCTTTGCATGGTTGTTATTTTTCTTCCTGTACTTTATTATCTCCAATTCATGTGTCGTTGTTCTCATCTTTTGTTTCAATCAAACAATAACATGAATAATATATCATGCTACTTTGCCAATGAATTTGTGGCACAATGTTAGGTGAGGAATTTCTAGAAGGTTACGGAAGAAGAAGATAGAGGTAATGGGGCTGATTTCATATAATTTTTGATATCCTCACTTCAATTTTCTAGCTACATATATAGCAACCAAGGCTAACTACTTCAATTTTCTAGCTACATATATAGCAACCAAGGCTAACTACTTCTGACATCTCCAACCCAATTCGAAGGTCCCACAATCACGCGTTTAACCTGCCTCTTGCGCCTTGCTCCCACGTTCTGCACCCGTGCGCAACATCTGCTCGACGCTGCACCTCATAACAATTTCTATACGTATCAATTCTCCCCCCTTTTAGAATCCTTGTCCTTAAGGATGGAGCTGGGTAAGGTGTGATAAAAAAAAGTGAACATCATTACTTATCATCATACTAGTCATATGTTCAACAGAATGTGTTTTGAAACCATCAATCCAGCTATAATCAACTTTGTCACTAAACCATTCCCTCTGGGCCAACTTAGGGTCTGCTTGATTATACTTAAAACTTGTGGTCACCTTATAGATGAGTCAATCATATCTAACATTGTAATCAAGGGTACTATTTGATAGGTTCCCCAATTTACTCCATTTGTGAACAACTGTTGTGTTTCCCTGACCAGTGCTGATTCTATGCGTTGTCTTGACTTTTAGGTTGGCATGTAGATTAGGAATGTGAGCATCACGTAAGCCCCTAGGTCCTTTAAGCTTATTGTTATATTATCCTTGGAATTCTTATTCTTGCTGGAGTTATTACAGGTAAGCAAGGATATCATTTCAGCAAGTCTACCATTTAACCTCCCCTTGCTATTTTCTTTTGCAAGTAGGTCTGCTACTGTAAAATTCATCATGTCAGACATATCAATTCCTCTTTGACCCTACCTTATCCATATCAAGGCATCACTCTGATCTTTAGCACACATTTGGTTATTGACCAGAAATTCAGAAAGGGCATTGTCACGTGTATATCTCATGTTGGTAACTGTTAGGATCTTTCCACATAATTCCTCCTCTTGCTCGAATGAGGTCTCAACTTTAAGCATTTTCTTTAGTGTTTCCATGAAAATGCTTGTTTTATCTCCATTCCAACCCATAATCCTATTCAAATTCAAATCCAATAAAGCAGTAACCACAACCATGGAAAATAATGAGGAATCCTTACACCCAATTGCAACAACCATGATAGTTTGCTGAGTTTTCCCATAGTAGGCAGAATACCCTTCCTTGGTAATCTCCTTTGGTTCTCTCCTCCCATTAACAATAAGAATTTGGGGCTGTTTGTTAGAATTGTTAGGCTCTACATTATTAGATATTGTGAGCTGGAACCCTTGTAAGGCCATTTTCCACCTCACAACTTTACAAAAAAGTTGTACCCAATGAATCATAAGAGTCTTGAATCATCTTAATCCATTTCCCAACCATTTTATGTGCTTCACCATCAGGAGCTTGAGTACTTCTGTAGGAATCTTTCAGTTTGTCATTCAAAATTATTTCAAAAACCATGCTCAACACTCCTAATCCATTAGGAAGTGTCACTGTGAACTTTAGAGCCAAAATCTCATCATCTTCAAAAGTTTCTTGATTGAGATATGGAGAATTAAGCTCCACCAAGGAATTCAGAACCCAAGAGTTAGGTGGATGGTCAGGTTGAGTAATCCCAAAAGAAGCTAATCCAATTCTGATGCATAGATTTCTAATGTCCTCAACTGTATCCACGCACAGAAGCAGATAACCTCTACCTTCAAATGCTATTTGAAAGTTCTCATAACATTTTAGAATTTTAGCTTGCTAGAAATCAGATGGACCTACCTAACAAATCTTTGAATGGTTGATGGTTGTTGATATTTCTCAGTTCTTTGTTTCTGATCAAACAAAAACCCTTTTTGATTTTAACCTTTGGAGTGTGTTATGGAATGAAAGGGAAACTTCTATCTCTGCTTCTGAGAGTTGAAACCCTCGCCAGCTTATTAACATGATCGTAGAGCAGATCAAGAGAAAATTTGGAACTATAACCAGTGCATGAGCATATCGTTTTTAAGTAACATTACCTTTTTAGTACCATCGATGCCAGAGGTAGGACTCATACAATTTTACCAGATTAATGGTCTCAGGAACATAACACAACTCATGCATAATATGTATACTACTGGCATGAATTTAATTTTCTAACCTTAAGCTTGGAAGATTAGTCCCTATTTTCTGAGTGGAGGAAACATCTTCCATGGAAATTCCTATCTGGTTGTCAAAAATTGGTAGAGGCGTGAGTTTGAAGAGCTGATTAGCCCAATGAAGCTTCCTCATGTGACTGTCTCAGGATTCTCTGAGTAAACCCTCATCCTTGTGAAGTGGCTTTGGTCACATGTCGTGATGGCCGACAACGACTCTCTAATCGCCATAGTGATATAATTTCTTTCTTCTCCGCTCGTATGCATCTCGATTAACTAACTGATCCATTACTCTGATTTATTTTAGAGAGCTGGACGAAGAAGAACCAAGGTGATCCTGGGTTTCTACATGTGTAGAGGCTATAAGGCCAAATGATGGACCAAATCTAAGCCCATTATGGGGTCGTTCAACTGAGGGGGAGAGACTACACAGAAAATGTAGGTTGGCTTCTTGGGTTGGCTCATGGGCCAATTCTAGGAGCCCAAACACTGGCGATCCATAGAGCCTTATCTTAGGTTCTGTATAAGTCATCATTCCTTCTTCTTGTAACCCAAAAATGCAGTTCTTGTTTGTTCTGAGTTCTGAGGTTTGTAATTCGCTCATCATGATAGAATTAGAGGGTGGGGCTTCAGGTTTCTCGAAGATCTCAGGTGGTGCACGAAGGTGTGGTTCTTGTGAGCGGTGAAGGTTGTGAAGAGCTCTCAGCTCTACTTCAGCCGCTTGTAACATAGTGATGAATTGCTCTGATATGGACCTAGATTGTGCGAAGAAATCAGATTCCTCATCAGAGGTTTCTGTGTTGGATCGGTTCCGGTCGACCAAGGTTGGAACCGGATTTGATACCATTGTTAGGTGAGGAATTTCTCATAGGTTAGGGAAGAAGAAGACAGAGGTAAGGGGGCTGATTTCATATAATTTCTAATATCCTCCCTTTAATTCTCTAACTACATATATAACATAACCAAGGCTAACTACTTCTGACATCTCCAGCCCAATTCGATTGTCCCCCACTCACGCATTCAACCTGCCTCCTACGCCTTGCTCCCACGTCTTGCACCCGTGCGCAACATATGCTCATCGGTGCACCCCATAACGGTTTCTATATGTATCACAAAAAAGCATATAGTACACTTAAAAATATAAATATTATAACAAAATAATTTTCATTGAAAATCATCACCTAAAAATAAGATTATTCATGTTTTATCACTAAAAATCAAAGAAGAATATAGAGAAACTTATTTAAAATCATAGCTATTAATTAATTTTATAGTTGAATGATTAATTTTTTAAATCTATGTATTTTTCTTAAATAACCCTTTAATTTTCTATATACTTTTTCTAATAATGTGATATCAAATATGATTAGAGTTAATACATATAATTTGGAAATCATAACTACTATATATAGTTAATAATTGCATTTTATTTTAACTCATCATTAAAATATACATTATTCTTAAGTTTCTACGTATTGAAGACTAACATCTTATTATATACATTATAGCACAAATTATTCAAATATTAATAGATCATTTTAAAATGTACTAAGCTTTATATGATAGTCTATAATTTATAATTATCTACGGATAAACTTAATGTTAAATTAATTATCTAATAATAAAATATTTATGATTCGAATTTTAATTCTATATATATAAGCATTTAATAATTTTAGCTAATAATTTATTTTGTAATATTATGTAAAATGTTTTAATTTATTATATGAGTAGTATTTTGTTTAATTTGGTGGAAGGAGTGGAAGCAAGAAGAAGAGACTTGAGTGAAGCTTCTTTTTTGTAAATTACTTCATTTGAATTTATAATTCTAGCTCATTTAAATTGTAGTTGCTGCAACGGTTTGTGTAACTATGTGAATCCACTAGAATCGTCATCCATGTTAATTGGATAATATATGTCATGACAAAAATTCTAAATAACACCAAAAGTGGAATTTTTATAGAGTTAAAAAATTTCTATTATTTTTATAATTTTCTTCACGACATGTGTCGGTTGTGGCTAACATTCCTCCTTATCAGTCGTTATTCCATTGATTACAATTCACAGTACCAACTATATGGTAAAACTGTTACTGTTATAACTAATTATAGAATGTCTAGATTGTACTATATATATAATAAAAATTAATATTAGATATTTTTTGATTTATTAATTGCAATATATTTATATTTTATACATATAATTTATAAATAATTTTATAAATATTAGGCCAAAAAATTTATTTTTGAAGAATTAAAATAAAACATATATCCATACTCACTTATCTATAAATCTAAACATTATAATTTGTACCATACCACCTATACCTGTTTAAAAAATAATTATATCAAAATAGTCAAAACAATCAGAATTATTTTACAAAAAAAACTACTAAATAAATATTAGAAATTTTTTTTTTGGAATTGTTGGCACAGGTAAATTTTTTTTCTTTTTAAATGCAATTTTTTTCTTTATATACCCAATTATACAACTTTACATTAATAAGATATAACTAAAGTATATTGCTTATAGAATGATTGGATAATAAGTGGGCTTATCATGTGTTAATTATATTTGATATTATAATTCATTTATATTTCACTTATATTACATTTGTATTATTTCACTTGTACTACACTTTCATTATTTCATTTGTGCTACACTTGTACTACATTTACTATTTCACTTGTACTACACTTACTATTTTACTTGTACTACACTTGTACTACACTTGTTACAACTCTATAAATAGAGTTCTCTATGTACATTCTCAAACATACCAATACAACATTAAATCATTCTTTCTTCTTATCTCTCTATACTCTTCACATGGTATCAGAGTCTTTTATATAACTCTACAATTTCTATCAAAATTTTGCCTCTCTTCATCACAGCTAACTCGGCTCATCCTAAACTCGGTTCACTCTCAACCCGGTTCATCTCAACTCGGCTCACTCCAACCCGGCTCACCTCAACTCGGCTCACTCCAACCCGGATCACTTCATCCCGGATCACTCCAACCCAGCTCACCTCAACCTGGTTACAGGCTTGTTTTCAACTCCTCTTTTCATTTTTAAGGATATCTCATTTATACTATTTCTATATATTTGCTTTATATTTCCTCGTTTATTTCGTTAAAATGGACCAAAATGATGTCCCAAAACCAATCTCTACCACCCTTGATGATACTAACTACCTAGCCTGAGCACAAGCAATGAAAAGTTTCTTGAAAGGACGCAAGCTATGGCATTACATAACTGGTGATATCTCTGTACCCATCCAAGAAACCACTGAAAACAACTCCTTATTTGCTGATCGCCTTAAAGACTAGGAGAGTAAACACCATCAAATTATTACCTGGTTCTATAACACCACCTTACCCTCCATCCATGGTGAATTTGGGCGTTTTGACACTGCCAAAGAAGTTTGGGAATTTCTTGAGGCTCGCTTCACTACAACAGATTTGGCCAACCAATATCAACTTCTAACAACTCTTCATACCAAACGCCAAAGGGCTGATCAAACCATTAACCAATTTTTCTCTGAAATGCATACTATTTGGGATCAACTCGCTCTCTTTAAACCAACTTGGACGAACAAGATTGATGCTAAGATGTTTGCAACTTACCGTAATCACCAGCGTCTTGTTATTTTTCTCATGGCTCTCTATGATCGATTTGAACCTGTTCGGGCTTCCTTACTCCATCAGAGTCCTTTTCCATCCTTAGATACTGCTGTGACCGAGCTTCGCTCTGAAGAAACTCGAATGGGGGTTTTCAAAGTTCATCATACAAATTCTGTTCTTGCCATCCCTTTTTATCGCCCTAAAGAAGGTTCAAAAGAGGACTTCAAACATCAAGGCTGCACCTACTGTCACAACCCCAATCATGAGCTTCTTACATGTCTCATTCGGGTATGTATATATTGTCACAAGAAGGGTCCAGGACACTTTAACAGAGATTACTTTCGGAATCCTTCTCAACATTCCTCACGGAATCCCTCTCAACATGCTTCAGGTAAAAATAGTAACTCATCTATCACTACTGCTGTTTCTGAGGATAATCATGACAAATTTACCTTCTCTACTCAAGAACTTGAAGGTCTTCTTAAACATGTTCTCTCACAATCTAATAATCCTCCTCCTACTGCCGTGTCTCTCACATCAGGTAAATCTTTATGGTATTTTGATTCTGCTTGTTGTAACCATATGACTCATGATACTCACATATTCTCTCCCACACAATCTTCCATCTCTAAACCTTTAATTCAAACAACCAATGGTTCACATATGCATGTTAATGTTATAGGACAAGTTTCCACATCTTCTATATCACTTTCTGACACCTTTCATATTTCCAACCTTACTCTAAATCTTAGCTATGTTGGTCAATTATGTGAACTTGGTCTTACTATTACTTTTTCCTCTTCTGGTTGTCATGTGCAGGATCCACAGACAGGACAAATCCTTGGGATAGGCCATAAAGTTGGACGATTATTTGAACTTATCGACCTTCATCTACCCAATTCTCCTCATACTTTTGTTGTTGCTTCTACTACTCCTATCAACCTATGGTATGCTCGTCTAGGTCATACGTCTATAGGACGTCTTCGTCCCTTAGCATCTTCTGGTAAATTAGGATTTGTTTCTATTTCTAATAATATAAATTGTTTGTCTTATCAATTGGGAAAACAACCTATTCTATGTTTTAATAAAAGTGATTCTACTTCTGTCTCCCCTTTTGACTTAATTCATTCTGATGTTTGGGGTCCATCCCCACATCCTACTATGGGGGGATGTGTTTAATTTTTCATTTTTATTGATGATTATTCAAGATTCACATGAATTTTTCTCATGAAACATAGATCTGAATTACCCAAAATTTATTATGATTTTGCCCAAATGGTTAAAACCCAATTTTCTCAAAATATCAAAGTACTTAGAGCTGATAATGCTATGGAATATAAAGAAACAAAGTTTTTAAATTTTCTTTGACAAAATGGGCTCAATATTCTTGTCCTGACACATCTCAACAAAATGGAAGAGCTAAGCGAAAACATAGACATATTCTTAATACTGTTCACACTCTCCTAATTTCTAGTTCTTGTCCCGAACCCTTTTGGGGTGAAGCAGCTTTTACAGCTGTTTATACCATCAATCGTGTTCTCATGCCTATTATTCACAATCAATCCCCTTATGAGCGTCTCTATAGTACTTCTCCATCTTATGAACTGCTCAAAGTGTTTGGTTGTGCTTGTTTTGTTCTTCTTCACCCTCATGAATGCAATAAATTAGAACCTCGTGCTCGCCTTTGTTGTTTCTTAGGGTATGGAATAGAACACAAAGGCTATCGTTGTTAGGATCCTATCTCTAAACGATTGCACATCTCTTGTCATGTAATCTTTTGGGAACATAAAATATTTTTCTCTATTTCCTAATTTCATGTCTCATCTCCTACCTCACTCTCATTTTTTAATGACCCAACTATTGATTTATTTTAGGGGTGAGCAAAATATCCGATCAATCCCAAAAATCCGATCAATCTGATCAAATCCGAAAAAAATGAGTGGTTTCGATTCAAAATTGGATCTGATTCGGATTGGATTTTATCAATCCGCTCGGATTCGGATTCAGATTGAAAATATTCAAATCCAAATAATCCGATCTGATCTGATATATTTATATATTATTTTAAAATAAATATATAATAATTAATAAACCTAATTATCTAACCTAATTTATTAAACCTAGCCGCACATCTCTTACAAAACCTAATATTTTCTCTCTGCCTCCATCCTAATATTTTTCCAGCTGCTTCCATCTTTCTCTCTACCTCCATTGCTGGTTTCAAGTTCTGCTTCTCGCCGTTCTGCTGCTTGCCATTCTGATTCTTGCCATTCTGTTGCTTTCCGTTCTGTTGCTTGTCGTTCTGCTACTTGTTGTTCTGCTGTACGTTGTTCTGCTACTCGCTGTTCTGCTGCTCTCTATTCTGCTGTTATCTGTTATGCTACTCTGTTCTACTGTTCACCATTATGATGTTCGTTGTTCTGATGCTCACCGCTATATTGTCTCCGTTCTACTGCACGCTATTCTACTGCTCTCTATTCTACTATTATCTGTTCTGTTGTTCGGCGTTCTGTTGTTTGTTGTTCTGCTGCTCACCGATCTACTGTCATCATTATGCTACTCTCTGTTTTGCTGCTCGCTGCTCTGCTGTCCCAATCGTTGCTCGCTGCTCGCTGCTCGCTGCACGCTGCACTCTACACTCTGCTCGCTGCACTTTGCTCGTTGCTCACCGGTCGCTACTCTGCCGTTGATGTTTGCTATTTGATGTTAATTTATGTAATTGGTATTTAATTTTTTGGAGTTAAATTATGTAATTGATGTTGAATTTTTTCTTTTTTATTATTTTTGTTGAATTATTTTTAATCATGTTGTCTATTTTTAAATTTGTATGAAAAATATTTTTATTTTAGATTTTTTTATTTTATGTAATTTTTCATTTTATATGTTGAAATTATATTAGATTTGGATTTGTTTGGATTGACATTTATAACAGTTCGGATCATATTGATATTTCATAATTTGCTTATTTATGTAATTTTTTTAATAGATTTAAATTAAAATTTTGACCCTAACCAATCAGATTGGAATTTAAAGCGGATTCAGATTCAAATAATTTTCGGATTGGATCGGATTCAGATTTGTTTGGATTGGCATGTACAACGGATTGGATTGAATAATTTTCGGATCGGATTCGGATCGGATTTGGATTGATTTAAAATTAGCGGTTTCGGATTTGTTCGGATTGGCATGTACAGCAGATCGGATTTGGATTGAATAATTTATAATTTGCTTCGGATCGGATCAGATTCTGATTGACCTAAAACTTGCGATTTCGAATCAATGCTCACCCCTAATTTATTTCCTCCTGACATTCATCCATTACCTTCACCATCGTCTACTACGGCTTCTCCTGATGTGTCTGCTCCTTCTGTTGATCCTACCATAACAACATATTTTGAAGACCAACTACCTGATTGTCCAGAGTCATCACTTCGTCGTTTTACTCGTGTAAGTAGTCTTCCTTTTCATCTTCATGATTACCAATGTTTCTCTACTATTTTGTCTCATCATGAACCCTAAAACTATAGAGAAGCTAGTTCTAACCCTCATTGGCAACAAGCTATGACAGATGAATTACAGGCATTAACAAAAGCACATACATGGGATCTTGTTGATCTTCCATCTAATAAATTTTTGATTGGTTGTAAGTGGATTTTCAAAATCAAAACTCATTCAGATGGGTCTGTGGAACGATATAAAGCTCGTCTAGTTGCAAAGGGTTTTACACAGGAATATGAAATCGACTATGAAAAAACTTTTGCACCTGTAGCTTGCCTCACCTCTGTTCCAAGTATCATTGATGTTGTTGCTGCCCGAAATTGGAACATGTTTCAAATAGATGTCAAAAATGTTTTTCTCAATGGAGATATAACTGAGGAAGTTTATATGAAACCTTCTCCTGGATACACTCATTCACCTCATCAAGTATATAGACTTTGTCGTGCTCTCTATGGCCTCAAACAAGCTCATCGGGCTTGGTTTGCCAAATTCAGCTCTACACTTGCTCACTTTGGTTTCACTTCTAGTTCTTATGACTCCGGTCTCTTTATTCGGAACACTCCCACTGGTGTAACACTTCTACTCCTTTATGTAGATGATATGATCATAACAGGGAATGACTCTAATGGAATTATTGATCTCAAGTAGTTTCTGAGCTATCAATTTGAAATGAAAGACCTTGGTCGTCTCCACTACTTCTTGGGCCTAGAAATCTCATCTGATTCTTAAGAATATTATCTTTCTCAAGAAAAGTATCATTTTGATATTCTTAATCGGGTTGGCCTTACTGATTGCAAAACTGCATCAACACCTCTAGAAACCAATGTCAAACTTACTCCATTAAATGGTACTATTCTCTCATATGCCACATTATACAGACAACTAGTAGGCAGTCTTGTTTATCTCACAGTCACTCATCCTGACATTGCCTATGTTGTTCATCTGGTTAGTCAATTCATGTCTGCTCCACGGTCTACCCATTATACTACGGTTCTTCGCATTCTCCGCTACATCAAAGGCACCATGTTTCACGGTCTCCACTTCTCCTACAAGTCTAATCTTCTTCTTTCCGCCTACTCTAATACTGATTGGGCAGGTGACCCAACTGATCGCCGCTCTACTACTGGATAATGTTTCTTTTTTGGAAACTATCTCATATCTTAGCAAAATAAGAAACAATCCCTCACTTCTCGATCCAACATTGAAGCTGAATATCGTGCTCTTGCTGACACTACTTAAGAACTTCTTTGGCTCCGTTGGTTACTTGCTGATATGTGTGTTCTCCAATCAACTGCAGCTATCCTATATTGTGACAATCAGAGTGCTATTCAGATTGCTCACAATAATGTATTTCATAAACGAACAAAACTTATCAAGATTGATTGTCATTTTGTTCGTCAACATGTTCTTCAAGATACTATTTGTCTCAAATCAATATCCTCCATAGATCAAACAGTTGACATCTTCACCAAATCTCATCTACCAGGCAGATTTCAAGAATTAGTTTCCAAACTCAAGTTGATTGTTTCTCTTCCTCCTTGAGTTTGAGGGGGGATGTTAAGTTATATTTGATATTATAATTCACTTATATTTCACTTATACTTCACTTGTACTACACTTGTATTATTTCACTTGTACTACACTTTCACTATTTCACTATTTTACTTGTACTATTTCACTTAGTATTTCACTTGTACTACACTTATTATTTCACTTGTACTACACTTACTATTTCACTTGTACTACACTTGTTACAACTCTATAAATAGAATTCTCTATGTACATTCTCAAACACACCAATACAACATTAAATCATTCATTCTTCTTATTTCTCTATACTCTTCACATCATGAATAAAATGTTATGTTTGTGTTGAGAAATATGATATATGAATATTTTTTTCAAATTAGATGAAATTGATAGAACATATTTGTATTTTTTTCTTTTAGAATATAACATATTTGTAATTAATCAATGCAATATGTGTGTATGCTTACTACACATATCTAGATGGAATCATGGATAAAACTACACTAATTTTCACATATTTTATGGATATATGAAGTCCAAATTAATGATTTAATTAATTCGAAATATATAAGATTAGATTTTTTTACCATTTTCATAGAAGTGTTTGATATTTTTAAAACAATAAAAATAATATTTTTTATATGACCACCATATATTTTTTACTATTAAAGAAAATCTTACATATTATTTTATATTTAATGTCACTCAAATTGAAATTCATTTAGTTCAATATTGAATATCATTTAATATCATTGAAGTGTTATTTTTATTTTATAATTATAAGGGTGTAATTTTTTTTTGAATTTTGCTGAATTCAAATTAATACAGTATACTTTTTTTTATGAAAACCTCTTAAAATATTACACTCTGGTTTAATTTTCTTAAATTTTATACCAAATAGAATCAGAATCACTTCTATATATAAATACAATTAGATTTGGAATCCAAGTGCAAATTTCAAAATCCAAAATCATATTTTTCTTTTAACACAACAATTATAGATTTGATTTGAGAAACTAACATGGAAAACACAAACTTCAAATTCGCTTTTGTGGTTCTTTGCCTGGTTATTGCTTCTGGTAAATTTACATTCTTACATCAAATGTGTTAATTGTTTCTTATTTTTATATTTTTTGTTTCATTAAAGAGTAACATGTATGAGATATCATGCTACTTCACTTAGAGAATCATACATAAATTTAGTTAACAATATTGATTCAGTAAAATTGAAAATTCGCTGGGTTTCTTTAATTCTATTTCTAAAATTCTCTAAATGCGCTTTTAACAAGTAAAAAGAATTAATATTTTGAGATAGTTAGCTCAGAGGGATGGGATTGGGGTGGGAAACAGCCAATGGCGTCTATAAATTTTTATTGTTATATTTAGTTCATTTTATAATTTGATATTTTTACTATTACAAATTAAAGTTTCTAAGTATGTTCGTTAACTTAAAATTTAAAATCGATTCGTATAACAAACTATTAGTATTAATTATCATTTAAACTTATATACATTTAGCATTTGGGGTTTATTTTTTCCTAGAAAAATATTCTAATTACCCCTTATCTTGTTTATTGTTATTCAGTAAATAATAATAATAATTATTGTTATTCAGTAAATAATAATAATAATAGGATAGCGATATTATTAGTAATACTTTTATGCCCTTTCATTCTGAAAGTTACAGTATGGTTAACCCTAATAATATATGAGCTAATTAAGCTAAGGACAATAGACATTTTCGGAGAACATCCAAAGGTAGCTTCTCCATTAATAATTAACCCCTCTCTAACATTAATCACGTTACCAATATTCCTCAACAATCTTCCAAACTCTTCGTTATAAAAAAAAAAAAAAAAAAAAAAACTTAAAATCATTCCAAACTCTCTTTTGATTGAAGGAGAAGAATAAGAAGAGAAAGGATCAGAAGAAGAATAAGAAATTAAGATCAGTTTGGTAATTATTATTCATTGAAAATTAAAAAATGAAATGGCCATTGGTTAGCTGGATTCTATCTTCTTCTTCTTCCTCCTCTTATTCTACCTCTTCTTCTTTCTGTTCTCAATACAATAATGACTCCTCATATGACCAAACAACAGAGAACGAAAACAACGAACAACAACAACAACAACAACAAAGCGACGACGTTTCATACAAACCAGAGAACGAAATGACCGGCTCAGCTTCACCCTATATTGAATCGATCCCTAGCAGGAAAGACAATAATACTTCTACCAACATTATTAATTCTCCTCCTCTTAAACGGCGGCGTTTAAAAAGTAAAAGAAATGTTTGGACTCGAGAGGATGAGATGGAGCTTCTACATGGCTTTCTAGATTATGTAAACACACTTGGTCACCATCGAAACGACATCGTTTCTTTTTATGATAATATTAATCCTGAAAATTTAAAGCATCGGTTTAACAAGAGGCAGTTAGTCGACAAGTTGAGAAGATTGAGAAGAAAGTACTATAATATTGCGAGTAGAATCAACTCGGGAAATGAGTTTTCTTTCAGGAATAATTCACATGAGAAGGGCACTTTTGTACTTTTACATAAAATATGGGGCAGTAATGGAGTTAATAATAATAATAAGGTGAAATATAATTGTGAAGAAAATATGGAGGATACAATGATGGGTTTTGGAGAGAGATCAAAGAGAGTATTGAATGAAGGGTCATCATTGAATAAGGAAGAAGAAGTTGATAAAAAAGGAATGATGTTTGGTTTGGCTAATTTGAATCCAATTCCAATATTGGGATTAGGAGGGGAATTAGGATCAAGTGTTAAATTTGGGAATAAGAATGGAGAAATATTGGGAGATCAGAAGTGGATAAATTACCAGGTTTCAGAATTGGAGGATTACTCAAAGAGATTAGAGTTGGTTCAACATCAAGTTAAGGCTGCTTTAGAGGACTTCAAGTCCATGGGGCGCACTACTACTTGAATTTTAGCTTTTTTGTCTTAATTTGGTTACATTTAATAGAGGATTAACTTATTCATACAATTTTATTTTTAATGTCCGACAAAAAATGTGTTGTAAAAAAAAATATATGTTACAAATAAAATTATATCACGTAATTAAATATTTAATATATTATGTAAATATAATTAATTTATAATTAAAATAATTATGATTAATTAGATAAAGAGTATATTAGGTTGCTATACCTCTATAATCTTACGTAAGTTTCTTTTAAAAAAATGTTTATTTATTATAAAATTTTGATAAATTATAAACAATATGATATATTATTATTGATAATTATAATTATTTTTAATAAAAAATTATTATATTAATTATAATTATTTTTAATAAAAATTATTATATTAATTATAATTATGATATATAGAATTGTTTTAAAAAAATTGATTCAATAAAATAGAAATAATTTTATACCATATGGAAGAAATAAAAACACACACTTAATTAAGACTTTTAAATCTTATCCTAATACAAACATACGTATAAATTTTATTATGTATTGTAATATATATAATAAGAGTATTTATTTTGTGTATTATATTTCTTCTCTCACCTTAACTTATTTTTTCAATCTTTGACTCTCGTGAAGAAAATCTTAACAAGTACACCATGACAATGATATATTGTTTTATTTTGATTGTACTTTCTTAAAGTTTTCTCGATTTGCTAAAAAGGTTGACCCATGGTAAGCAATGCAGCCGACCATTTAGGATCTCGATCAAAGAGATGTCTTGATTGAATGAGGTTTTTTTTTTTAAAAAAAACAATTTAATAACAAAAACAAAACTTCTTTTAAGAAACATTCAAACACATCAAAAAATACAAATCATATAAATTATAAATTATAAATTATCATTAATTATTTTATAAATTTAAATTTATATTATTTTTATTATTATAAATAATTTATTTCAAAAAATGTTTAAATTTTTTACTATATCATTACAAACATAACACTACACAATCCTAACATACAAAAATGACATAACCACCGTACAATATTATACTCGCAATTAATATTATAAAATCTAAGGGAAAAAAAGAAAAGAATATTTCTTAACGACATGTACATGTTACATCATCATATGAAGTAGAACTTGTTAAGAGATATTTTTTATTTTAATTAATTTTATATTTATGATATTAGTTATAGTATTATTAATTTTAGTTTTTAGGATTATACTTAATTCATAAACATTTAATTATTTTCTCTAAGTTCAATCATAAACATTTATTATAATAAAGTGTTTACATATTTTCATGTATAAAATAAATTTTTAATGTTAACGAATAAATTCAAATTCTTAACATCATCAATTTAAAAAAATTACAATATGACATAAGTTTTTAATTTTTGTTAGAAAACTCTTTTATTATGTCTATATAATAAATTTTATCAGTTATCTTTATTATTAATTTTTACGACTAAATAATTTAGTAAGATATTTTTTTATTGTAATTGATAAAAAGTATTAAATATTATTTATTTTATCATTATTTTAAAATAAAGTAATAGTTATAATTATATAAATAATAATTAATATTCATGTATGCTTGACTGCTTGTAGTTTTGTTTGAATTATTAAATATAATATATTTAAAATTAAAAATTTATATAGAAATTATGAAATATCATATAAATGCCTTATAGTAAGTTAATTGCTTGGGCCGCTCTGTTCTTGTTTGCTAATTAATGTATGTATAAAATTAAGTCAACTTTAAAGTTCGATTGTCATAAAATTGCTGATTTTAACAATATACATAAATATATTACATTTTTTATTTATTAAATGATATTTAACATAATTAAAACATGTAAATTAAAACGAATTTTTTTAAATTTTATTATATAAATCACAATAATATATAATATAATTCATGCACAGAACATTATCAAAATTAAAAAAAAGTTTGATTTTTCCCCCTAAATAATATATAATATGGTACGAACGTTATCTTGAGTCAATAGCAAAAAAATAAAGGATAATAATTACAATGTATATTTTAAATAATAAAAAAATATTAATTTATTGAATAATATTAATTTATTTATTATAAAATTTTATATCTTTAATTTTAAATATTAAAACATTAACTACAAATTCTAATCTAATTATATTTACCCCAATTGAAATGTAATAAAATTAGATTTATTGAAAAATAGGAATAGAATAGAATTGATTTTTAAAGAAAAAAGTTAATTCTATTCCTATTTTAAATTTTGATTTCAATTTTATCTCAACTTCAAATATAACTTGTTCTAAACCTTAAATTTTAAACCATAAATCTTAGACATTAAATTCTAAATTTTAAATTTTATTTAAAAAATAATAATTTTAATCTTAAAAATTATTCCATAAATATAATTATAAACTCTAAACCCTAAACTTTAAATCTAAAATCTTAAATCTCAAAATACTAAATCATATTTAGAAAAATAATAATTTTAACCCTAAATCTTAACTTATAAATATAACTCTAAATTCAAAATACAAAATCTTAAACCCTGTTTTAAAAAAATAATGTTAAGACTAAACATGCGACAAGGCCTAACTTCTGCTACCACCTCTCTACCTCTTTTTCCCGATCTTCTTATTCAAAATCCAAAACCCATATCAACAATTCACAAATCCTCCTCAAAATACCAACCATTTCAGTCTCACTTCTTCACAACCCACCATAGCACTCAACTTTCATTACAAACTCCATTGACGTCTCAAAAGAAGATAAACCCAAACCCACATCAGAAAAATCCAATTCACCCCAAACAACCTTTCTGAAACTAACCGAAGAACAAGAGAGTTTGATAAATGCCTAATTGAAGAGAAATTTTCTGTATTGAATACTGGAATATATGAATGCAGATCTTGTGGATACAAATATGATGAGTCACTGGGTGATCCATCTTATCCAATACCACCAGGATTGCCATTTGATAAATTACCTGAAGATTGAAGGTGCCCAACTTGTGGTGCGGTGCAGAGCTTCTTCGAGAGTAAGAGTGTGGAAATAGCTGGATTTTCACAAACCAACAGTATGGATTAGGTGGGAATACCCTCACTTCTGGGCAAAAGCTTGTGCTTATATTCAACACGTATATCCATCCCTGCCTAGAAAATCTTCTTTCCTGTATAACTGCTACCAAAAACAAATTACAGACAAACAGTACTTTCCTTGTTTATCGCTTTATATATACAATTTTAAGTAATTCAAATAATATATTAATAATCTAGATACTTTGGATATTAAATAAAAGGTTGAAATAAAAATTAGAGAATCCAAATCTATCTCCATGGCCCTAAATCTGACTGCAAACTCGTGTAACTGACCAACAACTTAATTGACAGGAATTTGAAAGAGGCTTCCAAGAGAAATTCCACTTATCACTAAGCATTAGCCAGATTCAGCATAAGATTTTCCTAATTTTTATTTAAAAAAAATTAATCGATAAGCACACTTCAGTGTAGGAGAGTTGATGGAGCAGGTAAGATTGCTACATTTACTTTGAGCATGCTATTTTGGTTATTATTTTCATAGCATAGAGACAATGAAAAGTTTATTTCATAGGAAAAAATATTACTGTAACATATTATATAATCGACGTTAATATTAGTTATTGATATTGTCACCAATTTTTATATCTTTTTCTTTTTTAATAAAAATAAAGAATTAATATTTCATCACATATTTTTGTAAAAAAAAATTCCGGGTTGTTCTTGTATTCATGGTAATACTTAAATAGTTTTATCTAGGATCCCTAAATTTTTCCTCTTTTATATGATATAAAAAGAAAAGAAAAAATGACTACTATAATAGAACTCTGTAGCCAATCCATTGCAAATAATAAACAATTTCATGTAACTACACTACCAAAATTTAAAAAATTAATATTCTCAATAAAATAGAATCTTTATATAGAAAAATAAAAGAAAACAAAAGAATATAATAGGCAGCAAATGGCATTGAAAATAGGAATTCGAACTTGATAGGACCTTTTAGTTTTGTTAAAGATTTGGTGATCAATAGGAATTATCACTTGCCTTTTTTGTTTTTGATTTTGATTTAACGATCTTAAATTTTTTTTATTATAAATTGTTATTTTAACGTTAGGAAAACTTGGTAAGGTAGTTAAATATGGATATTTATATATATAAAACATCTATGATGTTTAACATATTTTTACTTATAATTTTTTTGAGATTTGTTAAAAATGCTATAATACCATTATACTTTGTAGTTAATATCAATTATTTCCGTAAATCAAATAGTGTCAACTTTTTCATTTATATTATGTTTATATTTCTATGATTTTAATAACAAACTAAAAGCTAGTTGATATTAGTAAGTGAGGCTTTTTTGGACCATGTAATTATTTAATGCTAGTTGTTAATTTCTGTAATTTTTAAAGATAATTTTTTTAATTTTATTATCATAATAATATTATGTTATTTCTATCTTCATCTTTATGTTTATTATTATTATAACTTGATATAATCAAATACTTAAACATTTAAAATCTTTAATCGACTTAAAAGTATAATTATTATATCTGAACTTAATGGGTTCACCACTATCTTCTCCTCTATTCGTCTTGTCTTATTATACCGATTATGTCTTAGCTTAACTCAAACATTAATACCCTCCAAGAGCTTTTTGCATCTGTATATAAATGATGTCCAATTTAGACTTACTAGAAAAGAGTGATTGAACTTCATTTTATTTATAATATAAAAATTATTACAATCTTAAAGTCAACTAAGAACCTTAAATGAATTCTTAGCCGCTCATAATTACTGGTTGAGATTTTTGGATAAAAGGGGTTAATAGGCTAGAGATTATGTGTTTTCAAATTTTTTTGTGTTTTCTCAAATGAAAATAAGAGTTCATTTTAAAGCATAAGGAATCCCTGTTTATAATATGAGAATTATTATTTATCCTTACTTTAATAATTCATATGCTTTATTACCTTTTAATATCAACCATTACTTTTTCCTCAGTACATGATGCCGACTAAAAATGTGGGTCTATATCTTTATTTTTCTTTGTCATCTTTTACCGATGACTTCTCCTTTTTATTCTTTCTTGTCATTTTCTACTGACAGTCATTTGGATGATGTTGATGATGACACATTCATCTTCTCGATCTTTGATGTAGTAAATGTATTTGTGATCTTTGGTGACTTTTCTGGCATAAAAGAAGAACATCTTTCTTGTTTTTTGACCAATTTTCAGGTTATTGTTATTAAAATTTGTCTTATATTTGGTGACTTTTTTACCATCCTCTTCAGAAAGAGTCATGCTACTATAAAAAATGATAATGACTTTACTAGTTGAGTAATTTATTTTGATCTCAGTAGAGTTATCAATTTTTTTGAGTTCATAATAAATTTAGCTTAACATTGGACCTCTTAATACACAAATTTCTTCTGTGTTGATTTCCTTTTTTAGAAGCACCTTTAATTTGGAAACTTCTCAGTTTGTGTTGGAAATTCCTAGCTTGATAAAGTGGTAAGGATTGTTACATCTTTCCTCATTCCATTCCATTAGTGAATTGAAAAATACGAGATAAATAGGCTTGTCACCTGCTCTTATCTTCTTTCTGAAGTTCTTGATTGATTTTTTGGAATTTTTTTGAAAAATAATTTAATTCATTTAAATTAATTTCTAGATATATGTTTTCTATTAGTCCTGTATGGAAGGATTTATAAACAAATATTGGATTAGCTCATTTCAAAATATTGAATTTACTTCTCGTAGGGAATTCCTTTTCTATGGTGTAGAACTTCACATCTTCTATGTATTCTTGGGTAGATTTTCTGGCCAAGTTGTAGAGACTCAACCATTGTAGTTTGTTGAGTTTTCTATATTGGTCTTTTTCATCTTTAATAACTAATGAATTTATGGGGAATGTTTTCCTAAATAGCATTGAATGTCTTACTGTCTTTAATGTTTATAGGAAAGAAGCTTCTCTAAATAGTACTAGAGGCCTTGCTATTTTTCCTAGGGTTGTCAACCTACTTAGTGCTATTAGTTGTTGTTATAGTATTGTAGAGTAATTCTTTACTATCTCCTCTAGAGTTAATAGTTTTAGTACTTCATAATTGACATAATTGCTTTTAACCTTTATTCTGTTAGTGAAGGTTATATGAGTTACTCTACTAAACCCTAGAATATATTTACTAGCTTCAACTCAATTGTTATAGATTTCTAGTTTTGGGCCATTATAGACCACATAAGTCTTTTTTTGTTCCTCCTTTTCTACTTCATCAGCTCAATTGAGCTTTCTTATTTCATAGATGTTACTCTCTTTTAAACTGTTAGGTTCTTTCTTTAGAAGTTTTATCTTCTTTAGATTGAATTTTTGATAAAGATTCCCCTTTAGAGATTTTGGACTTTAAGAGTTGTTTTGAACAATCAAGTTTTTTTCTGATTATTTCATGTCTCCATAAGAGACTTCTCGAGGTATAACATCTCGATTTGTTCCTATAGGCGTTTTACCTACTTTTCCTTTATATTAATCTTGATATCAAAATGTTATATTCTAAGTATAAAAATAGTTAAAGGTGATAATTTTCTAGTTAGAGCATATGCTAAACTATTCTTATTTCTTAGGAGATATTCAACATCAAAATTATAGTGGTTGAACCACTTTTGTCATCTGACTAATCTTACTTGTTTATAATCACTTGCAATATTAGTTATTGAAAAATAACCAAAATTCTTGTTATCTATTCTAATAATGAATCTAGAATTTATAACAAATATTACAAATTTCTTAATAACCTTCTTAACAAGTAAATATTCTTTTTCATTACTGTGATAATTTAATTTTGAACCATAGAAAGATCTTGATATATATCTACAAAGATATTTATCTTTGTCATCTACTTTTTCTTTCAAAAATGCTCCCTAATATTTTTTTTAAACATCTATTTCAATTATAACTATATCATTTGGTCTTGGATAGTATAAAGTTAGTAAAGTTTTTACCTGTGCTTTTATTTTATCCATATACAGAGTATATTGGTCTTTCCATTTCTAGATATGGTCTTTTTTCAATTTTACATGTAAAGATTTTCACATTTTAGCAAGTTTCTTGATATATATTTCAACATAGGTCAAATATCATAAAAATATTTATAATTAATTTTTATCTTTTAATTCACTAGGGAAATCTTGAACTTTATTTAGTATATAAGGTTATACATTATGTTTTTCATCTTCAATTTTCAATCCTAAATACCTAACTTTCTGATGATCAAGTGATGCTTTTCTTTTAAAGAGTACAATGCCTTATTTCCTACATTCTTGTAGAATATAATAATATCTAAATAATGTTTATTTAATTCACTATTAAAAATCAAAATATCATCTATATAAAGACAACAAATATTTTGTAATCTTTTAAAGATGTTATTTATATATCTTCGAAAGATACCCAAATCTTGTTTTAATATAAATAGTATAACAGTCCATTTGAATTGTCCTTGAGGGTAACTAAATGAATTTATTTTTTAGATTCTTCATCTAATCTTATTTTCCAAAATGAACATTTACAATCAAAACTCGAGAAGTATTTCTTTCATTTTATTAATTACAATAGTTTTTCTTTCTTTGGAATAAATTATTCATCACCAATGGTTTTTTATTCAATGCTTTGAAGTTTATTACCATCCTCTTTTTTCCCTTCTTTTTTCAGCTTTTTTTTTCGACTAAGAATGTTGGACTAGAGTGAGGTGAATTACTTTGTATTATGACTATTCCAAAAGTTCTTGAATTTGTTTTTCAAATTCAATCATATCTTTTGAAGTATAAATCATTGGTTTTACTAGAATAATCTTGTTAGGGTTCTATAATTTTATGTTGGCAATCATTTTAGATTTATTAATTTTTGAATCTAAAGAATTTTCTGAACTTACTATTTTTAATAGTTTTTTGATACCTGCTAGGGTTTATCTTCCTATATTTCATTAAGAAAAGAGTTTTGTTTCTCTTTTATATATAATGAAATATTTTCTAAACAAGGTTTTTGTTGCTTTGTATATATCATACCATGTTTTCAATTTTTATGTTGCATAAAAGTTGGGTTTGATACAGTCAAAACTATTCTTATTTTTGATACATAAATGGTATCATCATCTAATATCATTAAACTTATTTTGTCTAAATATTGTGTAAAATGTTGATATAAGTTTAGAAAATTATTTTCTATAATAAATCAACTCCTATTTCTTGTTGATATATGATGGGTATATGAAAATTTTCTCCTCTTATCATTATATATGTACCTTTTAAAACCTTATTAAGATTTATTATAGTATTATTAGCAATTCTTATAATTGAATCTTTTGGTGCCTATTTTTAGTGTTATTTTGGAAACATATATTTACTTGCTACACATATATTAGCTCATGTATCTTTATATGCATGTAAATGATAACTGACATAACCTTTAAATTTAAGTCCTACCTTAATATAGGTACTATTTGGATTATAATACTATACAAATCATTTATCTTCTAATGAAGAGTACCCATATTCTGAGTCAGTTATTTCCTCCTCGGTTTCCTTAAATATATAAATATTGTAAGTATTATCTATATCTGATTCCTCGATTGGTTCTAATATCATCTTAAAAGCTTCTTCTATGATTTTTACTTTCTCTGAAAATTCCTTTTCAAATTCTTTCTTATGTTGAAGCCTGCTAGGGCACTCATTGGCATAATGTCCTTTTTCGTTACAGATCTAATATTTGCATTTTTTTCCCTAAAGGGCATTAAATCTTGTTTTCATGAGGTTTATACCTATTTTTTTTTTTCTAAAATATCTTTTCCTATAGGTTTCTCTATTAAATATTCTTTTATATTTTTGAAAATATTGCTATTTGAATTTGTATCTTTTAAATTTTATGTCTTTTTTATATTTTTTATATTTCTATTTGTAGGATTTTATGTTATATCCATATTTTTTTATATTTTAAAATCTCTTACTTCACAATAGATTTTATCATTTTCTCTTATTTGTTTATATTCCTTTATTTCTTGGCATTTGATTATTATTTAGCTTATAAGGCTTCTTTTTCTTCCTCCTAGGATGTCTGATATCATTTCCCTACTTTTCTGATTCAAACTTTATGTTAATGTCTTATATAATGTTTCAGGTAATTTTTGAAAAAATATTTCCTTATAAGTTCTTTGTATAGAGGGTGATAATTTATGGTAATACATTTCATATTCATAAATAAATAAAATCTATATAACATATGTTACAAATTTTCATATTTATTAAATGTCATTTGACTTCATTGATTTCATTTTTATTGGATTCAATGATAATTCTTACTTTATTTTCTTCAATAAATTTATGATATATTTCATTTACTACTATATCTAAATATTCTCTTACTATGAGAACATTCGATTACATTAATAAATGTTGTTCGTCTATTAAGTTTGGAAGCCAAATAACATTTTCTACCATTTAACGAGTTATGAATACTTTACAGATTGAAGGATTTATTTGTGTAGTTTGAGAGGTTTGTATGAGTACACTCATACTACTAGCTCATTTATCTAAGACTTTTTTTCTATCTTTTATAAAATCTATATCTAAGATATCAGATCTATAATTTTCATAGAGCTTGAATTCTGGTGGGCTAATACGTCTAATTCCCGAATGCAACTCTTCTTCCATTTTGGGTGGATTGTCTTCTTTTATTGGGACTATCAAGCTCTATTGACCTTTGTTTATTTCTTTCATACCTATGTGTGCTAAATGTTTATTCTTGGTAAGGAACTGGTAATGAATTTGGCTTTATATGATCATTTGGGGTTATCATTTTTGGTTTAAAATCAGTCTTGTTGATTATTGTTATATCGTCTTCATTTTTGTTTGTACAAAGTTTGTCATTATAATATTATTCTAATTCTTCCTTAGTTAGTGTTAACAAACTAATTAATTTTTCTATGTCCCTATTTTTGGGATTCATGAATTTTTTTCTATATTTCATTAAATTGAAATTATATCTTATTAATTAGATTTTTCTTAATTATTCTTTTCTCATTTCTAAGTATCAGGGTATCTGATCTCCTTGGTGGTTCTACTTTTAATCCTTCTAAGGGATCGTATTTATGACTTATAATATCATTGTTTCTATATATGTTATATACATCTTTTCTTAGTTTTGTAAATTACATATCTATATCTTGTTGTAATTTATTATATCCATATTTCTTTATTTCTTTTAATAATTCTTTTGTGTTTTGATTATACATTATAGATATTTCATATTTGATTCTTGAATTAAATCAATTTTCTTTGTAAAAAATCTCAAAGCTTTCATTAATGTTGCTTGATTTGTTTGCTATGCGTACTAGGTTCACATCTATTTCTAACTATATATTGTTTAATTTGCTTTTAACATTATTGTCTTCCTAATATAACATCATGAACTAGTGCTTTCATTACTTGAACTTTATTTTTAAGTTTTTTAACTTCTTTTTTGTTAGAAGTTTCTCCTTTATGGTTTATAAAAGTAAATCTTGATATATTATTATTTTTAATCATATTACTTTTTCTTCCTAGTATCAGAAATTTTTCCTTGATATCTAAGTGACATTTCTTCTGTATTTCAAAATCCGTTAGAATTTCTAGTTTTATTATTTTTCCAAGTTCTTAAAATGATTTATCTATTTCTATAATTTTATTTTGTTCATTTATTGAATTATTATGACTATTTGTTAAGAAATATCCTACTATATAATACATTAAAAATAGATGATTTTTTTTCTTTCAATAAATCTCTTCTTTCAAATTCATAAGCTAAACTTAATATTTGGTTTAAGCTTTTATCATGAATATTAATAGCAAACCTAGGTTATGCTGTAAATGTTAGTTTATGGTATCCCATGTTATCATGAATTATTCCTAGTAAAGTATATTACTTATTTATTATTCTATTATCTAGCAATATTATTTTTATGAGTATATCTATTTATTTTTTGAAATGAGCTTGTATTAATATTTAGATTCATCTTAAATGAATGTCTATAATTTTTTCTATATCATTTTGAAAATTTTAGATAGTTTGTTCAATATAGTTTTCTTGTCAATTAATAGTATATTATATATTCTTTTTATATCTATGATATTAATGCTCATTTTTTATTACTTATTCTATAACAAATTATATCTTTTCTTGAGATTAATTTTCTTAAAGATAAAAATGATGGATCTTTAAATCCATCAATTTTTTTAAGATTTAATTTTGCATTTTAAATTTCTTCAAAAAACATTTACTTATTACTATTTTTTGTGAAAAATATCATGAAATATCTTCTATTTCTATTATTTCTTGATTTTTTATTACTTCTTGGTTCTCTATTGTTTCTTCTTAATTTTTATTAATGAAATATTATTATTCACTTTCGTTAGTTTTGACTCCTATTATGTTTTAGAGGTATTTTTCAATTTTTTGAAACCTTAAGAATATTTTTAAAAATATCTCAAAATTTAAGATATTTTTTATATTATTCTAGTAAAGGTAGGTCAACTCTAAGTCTTTGAAAAACCAAGCGTTAAAAAAAATGAGTGTAGAATAATAGAACTAAAGCACTAAGAAAATAAGCCAAATTATTATGCCAAAATCAAACCGTTGGAGTGAATTAATTCGTTTATATTTATGTTATTAATTTTTTTAATTTCCTTCTCTTTCTCTGCCATAATTACATATTTTTCTATCTCATAGTATAACAATATTTTTCTTCTTCTTCCTTCTCTACTACAAAATCAAGAAAACCGAACAAGAGAGCCCTAATATGCTCAATTGGCAGATTAGAGAGAGAGAAAGATTTTAGATTATTTTACCTCATTAACAAACACTTGATCAAATCGAAACTTCAATTTTATTTAAATATTAAAGATATTATCAATATCGATTTGAATAAAATTATGTAAATCACAAAATTTTAATTTTTAAATTTTTTAAAAATAATAAAGAATAATAATAACAATAGATTAATTAATTTGATTTTTTTCAGTTTAAACATAACTCAAATATGAAATAAGCCAAATTATTATGACTAATATTACTTTGGGTAAGAAAAAATGGTTATTTTTAATTTCATAATATCTATATAAATTATATTGAAATTAAAGAAAAAGTGAATAATATAATTACAAATTATTTTCAAATAAGAATCACATAATTCTAAAATAAAAAAATAGTATGAGAAAATTAGAGACAGTAAATAAAAAAAATAATGTAACTAATTTGTAATAAATGAATCTCAATGAGTTATAACTTATAATTAAATATTTATTGCTTAAATAAATGCAAAAAATTATAAAAAAAATAAAATTTATTACGTTTACATAAATGTTAACTTAATTCATAATACATACAATAAGTTATGTGTATCTTTTAATATAACAAAATTAAAAATATAAAATCTTATATTTCAAGACATCTTCGTATCAATATTCTCGATTCTTTCAAAATTTTCATAATATTTTGTAAGATTATGAAGTTTAAAAAATATAAGAAATTTGCAGATATATATTATGGAAACTAGCATATCCATATGATACATTCATTTTACTAAATTTTGGATCAAAACATTAAAAAATATCATAATATTTTCATCTATATTGATAACATTCAATATGAGTAACATTAATATTCATTTTATAAGGAATATCGTTTGTATTATAATACTAACATTCATTTTGTAATGAATATCGTTTGTATTATAAGAACTGGTCGATGAATCTAGAAGTTTCTTTGTATGGAGACACTGGAGATATATGATACATTAATAATTATAAGCAAAATTATTAATATGATTATTATGTCTTTATTGTTGTTATAATATTTCCATAGCTCCAAATATGAGACAACCATACAAAGTTATTTTTATTAAGTGTTTATGTATATTTGTATTGCATTTAATTTGATATATTTAGAGTTATGTTACATAACTTATATTTATATTTGTTAAATAAAAATTCTATTTATGTTTTGTTACTTTTACATGTACATTATATATGTTATATATATATCATAAATATGTCATTTAAATGATAAAATTTTCTAAACTAATGTATTATTATTTATTTTAATATTTACTAAATTTAGTGTCTATGTATATTTGTATTGTATTGTATTTAACTTGATGTATTTAGGGTTATGTTATATAACTTATATTTATATTTGTTAAATAAAGATTCTGTTTATGTTTTGTTATTATTATATGTACATTATGTATGCTATATATGCAGTAAATATATCATTTAAATGATAAAATTTTCTAAACTAGTATATTATTATTTATTTTAATATTTAATAAAATTTTATAAAATATTTCAAAAATTAAAAAAAATTACAACATTTTCTTAAATTTCTTGAAATATTCACCGATATCTATAATATCTTCGATATTTTTATAAAGTTAAAATTTTGATATATCTATCAATATCGATATTTTTATCTATACATTTGTTTTATTGTTATACAATTTAAAAAAAAATGAAGGAAAAAATACTTATAAATTAACACTATTGCAATTAATATTGCAATCAAGATGAAATCAGAAATTTATTTTATAAAAATTAAAATTGTACCTATGTATAATTAGATTTATTTTATTTTATTGGAGAATAATTAGAGTTGATATAATACTTTTCATACATGAAAATTTTATTTTTAACCTCCTTAAGGAAAAAATGTTCATTTTTTTTTAAAACGTAAATGAATATTTTTTTTTAATGTTATAAGAAAATAAACACGTGTTTTCTTACTAAAAGTAAAACCAATTGAATCATTTATGTATGGATGATAATTTTTTTGCTAGTAAATATAGAGTGATATAGTATAAATAAAAGATGTGATCTTGAATATTTATGTAATGTTAAATTATGTAGTAGAAAAATAGCAAGAGTGATGAAAATATTGTAAAATGCTCATAAAAGACAAAATATTATATAATAAGTTATTCTATTTTCATTAATTCATTTAAATATGTATAATTTTATTGTAATAAGGGCTAAATATTTATTATATATATATAAGGGCTAAATATTTATTATATATATATATAAAATACTTAAAATTATAGAATTAATATAATAGCAAAATATTTATCGAAATAAAGAGAATCGTAGCCCAACCGAATGTACATTTTATACTTAATTGTATAGCTTTAATAGACCCTGATTGCAATAATGACTTCATTAAAAACGTACATTTTATACGTAGTTGTATAGCTTTAGCCTACTTGTACAATTGTATAAATTATATATTTTACTTTTTGCACAACTAGATAAAAGTTGGATACATAAAAAATTATGAAAAAATTACAAAAATTAATAACCTTAAAACTTATAACAAAATATCATTTCAATCTCAACACATTGAATGATATCCAATTAATAAACATTCAATATCGAATGAATTTAAATAATTATAGTTTAATTTAAATTACATACAGTTGAATAAATTCAAAATAAAATAATATCACTTTTTAATAGTAAAAACATATAAAAAAATATAAAAAGTATTATGTTTTTTATTTTCTCAAAATTATATTTCTACTAAAAAGTGAGCATAGAGTGCAATGTAAAATTTTAAAATATGGAGAAAACAACTATGATTTGTCATTTGTCACCAAAGTCCTAACACTCAAATCTGTGTTTGTCTCTTATTTTTCTTAAATAAGAGAAAAGTACGTTAGGTCCTCAAGTATTACAAAAATAACATTGAAATCCCGTATTTATTTTTTGTTGTATCTTAATCATATTGTTATTAAAATAAAAGTAACTGCACAACAAGGAAAGTTAATTTATTTTATTTTATTTTTTCGTTTTTGATTCAGTTAAGTGCAAAAATGATTACATTACAGGAGATTGAAAGAACGGAAGGAAAAAAACAAAGATCAATTGTCCAGAACATGCAAATATGCCCATATTAGTACAATCTTTGTCCACCCGTATGTAAATTGACAGGCCTATTATTCTTCATCACCTTTTATTCGGACTATGCAAAAGAAGTAGAAGCATTCCAACTAAAACCAAAGTGTGACTGATACCAGATAATAATGAGATTTATAAAACATTTAAGGCTCAAAGACCATTGACAGGCCTATTATTCTTCATCACCTTTTATTCGGACTATGCAAAAGAAGTAGAAGCATTCCAACTAAAACCAAAGTGCGACTGATACCAGATAATAATGAGATTTATACAACATTTAAGGCTCAAAGACCATACTCTCTGCCTCCCGCTTCACATCTTCAAACAATATAGAGGATAGGTAACGCTCTCCAAAGCTGGGGAAGACAGCCTGCACAAGATTTGGAAAATGAATTATCTGTATGATCTTAAAGTATGCGATTCCAAGTTGGGGATCTAGTGAAAAGAAAATTCATGGCAAAATGGAAACAACTATTGTCAAAGCTGCACATTCAAAAGAAAAAAAACTGTAGTTTCACGAATGAGACACGCACTATACGAAAGGGTTTTCAGAAAACTGCAAAACAAATAATCAGCACTTTTTTAGAACCACCAATGTCAGTCTATAAAGTCATCTATTTCGCCATACGATTTGTGTAGCTCTGTCGTGAAAAACGATAAAAAATTTCTAGTGCTGTTTGCATATAAATATATATATGTTGCAGCCTTAAACATAAAAGAATGCTCGAGGGATAGGTAATAATAGGACGGATTGAGTATTTTAACTCAAGAATAAACATTAAAAATAGTACTACTTACTACTTGCTTCTCAGTTTCCACGATCTTCAAATTAATAATTATAACAATAGCAATTACTAATAATGAGTTTTTTTTTTATTCGTGCTCGAAGCATTAGAACATTTTATCATATGTCAAAGGTTTAAAATCAATGGTGGCAGCTGGGTTAGAATGGTAATAATGTGTTTTATTTTTTTATTTTATGAAAAAATTGTTATATGTAGTATTAATATAATCAAATTATTAAGTTTATATGGATTCGTTGAGTAATAAAGGCCTAAAAGTTGAAATACAAGGGATAGTTCTATTTTATGTATGTAATTTATTTCTTTATCAAGATGTGAGAGGTAGTCAGTACCTATCTCCTAGCCCCAGCCCCCAAGTAGATCTGCCCCCAGGTAATAATATGTCATATAAATACTACTTATGTCCCCAACAAAATAAAAGGAACTGAACCTACCACTATAAGTTTTCCAGCATTTTCTGGTCTCTTTGCTATCCTAATTGCAGCTGCTGCTGCTGCACCAGATGATATTCCAACCTGTATTTACATGCTCAGAATAACACCAATTAACATGGAAATGGAGCTTTGAGGCATAAAGTCATAAACCATAACATTTCTAAACTCCAGAAAAAAGAAAAGATTCCTTATCTTACCAGTAAGCCTTCCTTGAAAGCAAGAAGCTTAGCAGTTTCAATAGCCTCGTCACTTGATATCTGCATCGTCATAAGAACAGTTTCAGTAGGCCTAAATGGAGAAATAAATAACAGAAGTATGGAAAGCAGAGTATTTTACTATTACTAATGTTTAAATCTGATATTATTACTACAAGTTTACAACCATATTAATTGAACTGATAATACCCTGAAACATAAAAAATTTGAATTCAAATTAAGAACAGGTGATCCCTCTGAAAAACAGATAGGCTGAAGAAAAGCATATACAGTACATGCCCAACACTTGAGAAATACCTTCCTCCAAAAAGAACAAATTAACTCGTGGCCATTGAAAGGAGGCCTATATCACAGATAAACGAGGCATATAAAGCACCGAGCAATTAGAAATACAAAATCTTTCACAAACCTTTTCTTCAAAGTATTACACGAAAAATAATAAAATTATTTTGCAAGGGACAATCCAGATAATACAGTAAGAAGTCTAGAACCTACTTGAATAACTTCGTCGATTAAATTGACATCCAAAACTCCAGGAATAAAGCCAGCTCCAATTCCTTGGATCTTATGTGGACCTTTGACAAGTAGAACACATTTCATATGAAAAATACAAAATAAGGAGAAAGAATTCACTTCTATAGAGCATAAACACTACTAAAAAAAAAAATACACACCTAAAATCTAAGAATAAAGTAACCAAGGATTGAGGAATAACGCAGTGTAGTAGTCATGCTTACCGGGTTTTCCTCCAGATAACACAGCACTTTCAACTGGTTCAACTCCATAGAGCTAAAGGTCAAAGCAAGAAAAGAATCAGCAACACAAAAAAAATAAGTACATGCACAAAATAGGCCTCATAAACTACATAAAAAATTTCTGTTTTTGACGCAAACAGCCCAACCTTAATGACAGGGTTTTGCTCTTTAAGATACTTCCCTACACCTGTTATTGTCCCTCCAGTACCAATCCCTGAAACAAAAGCATCAACCTTTCCACCCGACCCTTTCCAAATCTCTGGTCCTGTAGTCTCATAATGGATCTGAGCAGACAAAATATGTGAGACCAAACACTTTAGTCAGCTAGCTTATTTGCACAAAACTGTGACTGAAATAATACCTTGGGGTTGGCAGGGTTTTCGAATTGCTGAAGAATATAGGAATTGGGTGTCTTGGCCATAATCTCTTCTGCCTTCTGAACAGCCCCTTTCATGCCCCTGGCTGGATCTGTGAGAACTAGCTCAGCTCCAAAGGCACGAAGAATAGTTCTCCTTTCGAGACTCATTGAAGCAGGCATTGTAATTATTAGTTTGTAACCCTTTGCCGCTGCCATAAATGCCAACCCAATCCCAGTATTGCCACTTGTGGGCTCAATAAGAACACTCTACAGAATATAAGGTAAAAAGATTGTCATGTCAAATAATTTCACCTACGAATGCATTTCCCAGAAATCAACAGGCTTTGATGATTATCAACAACAAGTAATACGCCTGTGCTCATCATAATCACGATTTGGAACTCTTACCTGTCATTATCCAATGCATTAAGTTAAAGAGATAAGGAGAACAAGAGAGTAAAAAGTCTACATTGCACAGTGAAAGAATTATACTACAATTATTCCGTATAACTGATATGACAAATATACAAAAACCTACTTCAGAGTTAATAGCACTTTCAGTTTAGCAAGTTGCCAAGTTCTACTTTTAAAGTTTGCAATATACAGTGAACAATTACTAGAGTTCTTGCAAATGTGTGATAACAAAAAAAAGGATATTGAGAAACCAAATGCATCATCCGATGCTAAACCTAATCATGGAAATCAAATAGTAGAACTAAAAGACTGGAAGAAAGGTTAGATTATTGAATTGCAACAATAAGCGAAGGCTGTTAATACAAATCCACATTTTAAATAGAAGTAATTACTAACCTCGCCAGGTTTAATAAGACCCTTCTCCTCAGCATCAGCAATCATACTATATCCAATCCTACAAGAAAACAGAATGCATAGTTCACAACTTCATATTACTTCATCCAACAAGTATTGCAGAGCTATATTTAACCACATCAATATAAGCTTTTTAATTTTGTGTTAATTCATAAAAGTAAAAATAGAAGCTTTTTAAGCCCTAACTATGAGCTGTGTGAAGAGTTGATGCCAACAAGTTAGCATGGAGTAGCATATAGAGGATTCATGCACATTCTACATAGGCAATATGGTAAAAGGCATGTCACAAAAGTCTGTAGAAGGCACTAGGACTGTACAGACCAAATGACACCTCATAGTCAATTATATTGCATAGAGGTGGCAAGCTATATTACATGGACTAGGAAAAAAGGGTTCGACATAGGTACGTGTCCAGAGGTCGCATTCACCAATTTATTAAATTTTAGAGACAAGGACAAAAATAATAAGTGTCACCAGTATGAGGACACAACAAATCATATAAATTATTGTATGTTGGTCTATTATGCTATATGTAGATGCTTAAAATAGTAATTTTATAATTTTATTCAAATAAATATTAATATTAATATTTATTATTTATTTATATTTATATTCTTTTCAAATGTTTGAGAGAAAACTTATGAAGACGAGAAAGACTTTGACTTATTTTCTTGATTGAATCTGTTATGCTCAATAGTGCTATTTATACAACACTAAACCAATGACAACTGAGCATAACAAACTACATACCTAAACTGGTATACATGTAAGTGCTATACTTATTCCTACACACACCACCAGTTGATAATGGTTTCACATCCCACCTCAAACTCATGGTTTTTAGTGAAGAAAATTGAGAATCTGCTAAAGGCTTGATAAATGTATCTGTTAATTGGCAATATGCTTAACTTCAAGAAGTCCTTAGACCACTTGGTGTCAGTACAAAATACCAGTAAATCACAAAATATTTCATTTTGGAATGAAAAATAGATTTGTAGCTAGAAATGGGGCACTCACATTGTCAAAGTAACACGAGGGAGATGAATGTAAAGCAATGCCTAACTCACGAAGAACTTACTTAACCCAAATTATCTCAATTGAAACCAAAGCAAGAGCTCGGTACTCTATTTTTGTGCTTGATCGAGCCACCACTTTTTGCTTGGAAGACATCCAAGAAATCAATGAGTCACCAAGAAATACCACATATCCTTATACTTTTTCGATCATCAAAACAACTTGCCAGTCTGAGTCACAACAACCGACCATATTCATAGAGACAAACTTGTGCAAAAAACACGTGTCAAAGTCCCTTTGTGAAATCATAAGATCCTTTTTGTTGCTATAGATGTACATAAGGAACATGTAAGAACTAGCAAAGCTTGTCAACTAAAAAAGTTATGTCAAGCCCAATGAGCACACAATATTGCAATGCTCCTGCCAAACTCTTATAGGTGGAAGGATTCACCAAAGGAGTACCTTCAAGCTTTAGACAAGATAGCCCCAGCATTCATAGGAGTCTTAACAATTTGGGAGGAATCCAAACCAAACTTTTTAAGCAAATCCCTTACATACTTACTTTTGCTGACTAAGTTGTAAAGTAGTGAAGTTCTACAAGCTTCAATTCTCAAGAAGTAATGCAAATCACCAAATACCTTAGGAGTAAATTTATCAGGGAAAGTAGAAATGACTTTATGTAAGAATTGAGTATTGCTTTCCTTTCAACAATATATCATCCACATAAACTACCATTACAATGAGCTCATTTGCATTCTTTTTGTAAAACATACTAAGATCGGCTTTGGAACTAAGAAAAAAGATCTAGAAAGGTTGCACTCAATTTTTGATACCATGAATGTGGAGCCTGCTTGAGGCCATAAAGTGCGTCTTGAAGTTTGCATACTAGATGAGGATTTGATGTGTCTTCAAAAACAGGATGATGTTTCATGCAAACTATTTCAGTGAAATCCATGTTTTAAAATGGCATTATTAACATCTAATTTGGCATTTTATTAGTCCATACAAACAATTTGATGTTTGACAATTAGTGAGAAGGTTTTTGTGTAATTTATGCCTTCAACTTGGTTAAAGCCCTTGGCCACTAATCTGGCATTTTATTAGTCCAAAAAGCCATCACTTTTAAGCTTCACCACCCATATACTCAATAAGTTTGCTACCTCGAGGATATTCAACTAGAACACATGTTATTCTTAAAAAGTTTCTCAATTTCAAGTTGTATAGATTCATGCCTTTTAAGAGTATTTAATGTCTGTGATATACACTTAGGAACATCCAAAGAAGTAATATTAAGCTTTCCTGAAGAAGAAGAGCTAAGCTTGACATGATAACCAACAAGCATGGTTTTAAAAATGTATGCCTTAGACCTTATGGTCATAGGATGATTATTTTGAATAGTAGTTGGAATTTCCAAATAAGGAAGCTCAACAATGAGTTTATTTCATTATTAAGATTTGGCAAGATATGAGGAAGAAGAACATGAAAAGGCACTATCATATGAGAGGGAAGAATGAGGCTCGGAGAGTGGTAAATGACATGAAAAAGCAAACCGAGAAAAACCAAAATTAGTTGGAAAAGGAGAAATTGGTACAGTTTGATTGACAGGGTTAGAGTGAGAAGAGGAAAAGGATTCTTGGGACACAAAAGGTTGAGAAGTAAAGGACAAAATAGAAAGAGAAAACAATAAATAAGGTTTAGTCACTATTAATACATCATGTGAAGCTAAAAAAGAAACGCATTCTCATGAAAAATGACATGCCTACTTATGTGAAGTCTATTGCATTGAATATCCATACAAAGATAACCTTGTTGTGAGACATAACCAAGAAAAACACGAGAAGTAGAACAAGGTTGTGATTTGTGCTTATTGTAGTCTCTAAGGCAAGGAAAGCACTAAGAGTCAAAAACTTTAAGAAAAGAATAATAACACATTTTGTTACAGAGTAATTCATATGGTGATTTGTTCAAGAGAAATTTTGAAGGTAACTTGTTTATGATATACACAATAGACCTAGAGGCATGAATCCAAAATTTCATAGGAAGTGTTGCTTGTAAAAGTAAAGATAAATCATTTTCCAACATATGTCTATGTTTACATTCAATAGCCCCATTTTGTTGATATGTACGAGGACATGTTTTTCTGTGGTTAATTCCCAGTTTGGACAACACTGTAGTAAGAAATGAAAACTCAATATCACCATATATTTATACATATTTAATCTTGGCATTCAATGTCTTTCTACCATTTGCATAAAGTAATTGAAAATAGAGACAACATTATATTTAGCAGGCAAAAAATACTCTCATTGATATCTGTTATAGTCATCAACAACAAGCAAACGGTACTTAGCACCAGTTGTGGCTACAACAAGTGACACCCATAAGTCCAAGTTAGCAACTCAAATGCACTTAAAGAATTTTTATAAATATGAGTAAAAGGCAACATACATGCCTTAGCAAGAGGAAATATTTGACAAGTACATTTATTGAGAGTACTAGTGGAAATTGTAAAGTATTATAGACACACTTCAAGACTTCATCAAAGCGATGAGCTAATTGAGCATACCACGAAGAGCTTGAATCAAGATTGATAGCACTATAGGAAACAATCTTGGAATCAACTACTTGTACAAAACCACCAACTGTGTAAAGTCCATTACTAGCCTTGCCTTGAGTAACAACCCTCCTCGCTTGTGCATCCTTAATAAAAAATTCATTAGTATGGAGTTCTACAATCTTATTATTAGAATCACAGTTTTTGAACAAAAATCAAGTTATATGAGATGGATGGTGTATGAAGAATATCCAATAATTGTATCATATAAGCATTACCAATACTAAGAATTGGAAGAGTAGAGATATTACCTACAGTGACTTCTTCATTACACGTCTTCATTACACGTGTAAGGAGTAGCATCCTAAAAAACAACATTATCACTAGTCAAGTGATGTGAGGTACTTGAATCAAAAAGCCATGGTGTAGTGATATTGTTTGATTGCCTCATATTGCCATAACCAAAGGTCTCAACCACCAATGCACAAGGACCATTATTCCTTCTAAGAATCGGATCCCTCGGTTTAAATCACTAATTAACAATATGGCCATTCTTATTGCACATCGACATTGCACTTTACCATAATCATTAGACTTGGAGTTAGAATTCATAGGCTTCTTTCCTTCTAAATAAGAGGAAGAAAAGATGCATGGGATGATGAAGATGAAAACAAACCTTGCAATTTACAATTTGATCATGAACCACTACTACCAATGTTACTATTTCCATTTCGTGAAGAATTTTTGTTATTCCCTTCAAAACGAATATTTAAGCCATTCATTCTTGCAACATTAGCTTGCATAAGACTATTGCCAAATTGATGAACAAGAATCCTTTCATGTGCAAGAAAATGACTATATAGTTCATCAAAAGAAATAGGAATAGGCTTGGATCTAATATCTAAAATAAACGAATACCAGTTTGAGTCTAGACCTCCAGGTGCATAGAACACATGATCATGATCTGGACTAGGTTGACCAACAACAGCAAGATAATCAACAATCATCTCGATACGCAAAATGTAATCCTCAATACTCAGATATCCTTTCTTTGAAGTTTGTAAGAGCAAATGCAGATCCATAACACAAGCTCGAGATTGAGCTGTGTAGTACCAAGGAGAAACTGAGGAGGAGGTATCAAAGTATGATCGATATAATTTTCTAGACCATACGCAGTAACGATGAGACAATTTTCTCTTTCCAAATCAAAAAATTTGTGCCATCAAGCTTGATTGAGAAGCTTAGATTCACAAGAGGTGTGCAAAAAAAACTGTGGAAGCCTGAGAAGATTGCCCTTCGTTTCCAACATTAGGAGATGAATTACTCAATGAACCAGGTTTGGGAGCAGCTATTAGAGCAGCAACAAAGCTTTTCTTGAATAAAGTTTTGATACCATGCAAATCTTTGAGAGAAAACTCAATGAAGAAGAGAAAGATTGATATATTTTCTTGATTAAATCTGTTACACTAAATAGTGCTATTTATACAATATTAAACTAATAAAAACTCAGCATACCAAACTATCTAAACTGATATCCATGTGAGTGCTAAACTAATTCGTAAACATACCACAAGCTTAAAACAGTTTCACATTGTTAATTTCCAATAATTTCATAGAGGTATTTTTTGCATGAACATTTAGATTATTATTAATTTATAATCATTATTTAATTTTACCATATGTTTTTTGAAATAATATAAAAAAATTAATTGTATTTATATTAGTGTTAATGTTGATATTCAAGGGACAAGTACGAAGTTCAAAAGTACAACTTAAAGGTGGGCTAGGCCTAAAAGAGATGCCTTAATCTAATATATTTCTTCTAGCCACCGTTCTTTGTCTTCACCTTCTTTTCCTTTTCTTCTTTTTTTGATAAGTTTTTCCTTTTCTTCTTCAACATCTTTTCTTCAGATGTGTCCGAAATATTTTAGCCAGATCTGACACATATCCTGCACTTGTACCCGAGCCGTGTCGTGTCAACACAGGAGTTGGAGGCAAAATGCCAAGTCCAGAAAACATAGGGAGCTAGTTAGTTACTCTAGAAGTGAATGCTACAAAATCTGTCAAAATAGGTGAGCTAGAAGAAGAGAGAATTCGGTTAGTGTAATAGTCCTTGTGATATGTGTAGAGGGTGTGTGAGATGGTAGTGTACCACCATATTGTATGTCTGTGAGAAAAAAGAATTATACAGAGTGCTAGAGTGTTGGTGCGTTGATGAGAGGATAGTTGGTTTTCTGAGAGCCAAGCAAAGTGAAAATTGTGTAGTTCCTCATTAGCTTGTAACACGATAACCTTCGGAATTAATCAAGGAAATCTGCAGTTTCTGGGGTGTGGAGTAGATCACCACAATGGTGATTGAACCACGTTAAATTGTGTGCAATTTTATTTCTTTTGTTGTTCATTTAATCATCAAACTACATCAGACTTCACTAGCTCAGTAAGTTTTCATACTGCACTTATTTCATTATATATATTTTTTCACTTTAGTTATTGTTTCTGACTAATGAAACCATGACTTGCTTGAAGAAAATGGTCATGTAATCTTTAATAAAAAGATCTAAACTCTATAAAAAAATAAAAAAAAATTTAGCAAAAGAAAAGTAATAAATCACAGAATTAGGGTTTTAATACCAAATTCTTAAAAATGATTAACCAAAATGATAACCACAAGAATATTATTAATCACAATACAAATCAATTTCAATAAGGGAATATATTAATCTGTTACCTATCTTTGACACTGGAACAGGGTTCCATCATCTCTAACTTTGCGGCAACCCGAGCAACGCAACCATCTACTACACGGTTGAGATACACCAATGGTGTGTTACCAATTAACTGCACATACCAACAAATATAAAAAGGCATATTCGATATCATATGTCATAATCAGAAACCACTAGAGGTTCTAACTTCTAAGGTGGTCACAAAAATAGGATATGGCTAATAGCTTACTTCAGCAACATCTTTTGCGATCACAGCCTTCTCCTCCACCATTGTTAATAGAACTGAAAATCCAACCAATGAAGCCTCATAAATGTCAGGAAAAAAAGAATA
This sequence comes from Hippophae tibetana, assembly GCA_037013495.1. Taxonomy (NCBI): domain Eukaryota; kingdom Viridiplantae; phylum Streptophyta; class Magnoliopsida; order Rosales; family Elaeagnaceae; genus Hippophae; species Hippophae tibetana. The sequence continues at coordinate 35,449,187 of CM072811.1, forward strand.
TTGCATGAGATACCCTTTCAAGGGTGCCTTCATTTTTGATGCTCAATACTTTGAACACATGTTCAAAAATATTTTCTATTTATACATGCATTCAAAAGCACAAAATTCAATGGAGCTCCAACAATGGATGGCCAACAAAACACTAATGTCTTTAAGAAATTTTTTGGACCGTGGATAATACCCTTAACGTATGTTCAAATTATTTTCATTTTTCAACATGTATTCAATTTTGAGTGTGAATTGATTATGGGGTTAAAATAGTAAGTAGTGTAAATGAATCAAAAGGGAAAACTACTCATAAAAAAACTTACAAAAACAATGAAAATAACACCCTTCAAACTTCTAACCACAAAATAGCCTTCATTATGCCCACATCATATATTTTTATTACTAAAAAAAATCTAACAAATTATTTTATTTTGAACATCATCCAATTGAACTATAGGTCATTTATACCCTTTCAATGTTATTAGGATGCCATTTTTGTTATAAGTTTTAGGAGAGGTATTATTTGTAATTTCCTAAAACACTTTTAAATAGAACAGAAGAATTTTTAGTTCTATTTATTTCCTCGAAAAGAAAAACTAGCAGTTTCTCAAGCTCTAGATTGGTTCAAGCAATGCTTTAGTTGATACCTCTAACTTTAAAGCCTTTTTCTCAAAGCAATCAAAAAGGTACAAATGCTAAAAATGAAACTGTCAACGACCAAAAGCACTAATAACATAATTAAAATCCAATCAGGCAGATTATGTAATTCGCAACAAAATAAAAGAATCTGAGAAGCAAATTTCAGCTAAAAATTTGAGAAATAAACATAAATATATAAGGAGATGAAAAGACATAAATCCACCAAAATCAAAATGGTATACCGAAATGAACAGAAGAAAATCTCAGAAATCTGAGGAGATTTCCTAAGGGTTGGTGAAATCTCTTTGAAATCAGTAAAGAACTGAAATGAAAAGGACCTAAATAAAAATTTGTAGAAGCTTACTGGTTAGAGAATTAAAGTCGTCGGACCAAGCAAGGCTTATCTCAGCTGAGCTGCCTGCAGACAAACAAAATACCTCGGGGCCTAAAAACGTGAAACCAAGAACAATGAGATCGACGGAAATATAAAGATATCTCAGCTAGCTAGCCTTGTTTTTTTTTTTTTTTTCCTTATTTTGTCAAAAAGAATATTTGCTAGCCTGGTTAGGTAAATTTTAAATAATTGTAACTGATTTTTTTTAGATTTTTATTATAAATTAATTAGTGTTAATTAATTGATATGATAAAATTTAATTAATATTAATTTATTTATTTATTTTAATTTTATGAAAAAAAAGTGAAATAAAAATATGGGTACCACTGTATTAAAAACAATTCTTACAAAAATGGACTAAACTTGAGGTAAGGTAACGTGTTTAGCCCTTTTTTCTATATTCACGTGACAGATTATCTGCTTGTAATTTAGGTACACGTTAATTATGGTATTCATGTGTTAAAATAATTTTAAAAATAAAAGTATTTAAAGAAAATTAAATAAAATAATATCCTTAAAATTTATATAAAAAATATCTTAATAATATTAAACAAAATTTAATATTAAACATATTTAAATGATCCTAATTCAACTAAAGATTTTAAAATAGTGAGATTGGAATTTTTAAATCATAAAAATATATAAATTAGATATAAAAGATATTATTTTTATAGTTATAAATTATAGATATATTATTTTTATTATTTTAAAAAAATTTATTGAGTTTTCTAGAAAAAAAAAATTATAAGTGATACATTATAATTAATTTGAATTAAAATGTGTACACAGTTAGCATTTCTCATTTCACAATTTCATTTTCAGATTTTTTATTTATAATTATTAATTTTATTAAAGTTATAATTACTAGCACATATATTGATGTGTATTGTTTTATGTTTTTGTCTTTAAAAAATATTAAAATAAAAATTATAACATCTATGTATCACGTGATTATATTCATAACTAATAATAATGAAATAGATATACAGTTTAATGTTTATTATATCTTTGTCAAGTAACCAGTGATCGAGGGTGAAATTTTTTTTTTATAGAATTCATAATTTTCACCCGATTATTCTACATTATCTTGATTGAGGACTAAAAATTAAAGTAATGAACAACATATCTTAACGGTTAAAATGATTGATGTAGTTAATTTTTGAAAATTTTATGACCAACATTGTCTTTTTTTCCTCTTATCTCTCTTCTTTCTTTTTAGAAAATCAAGTCTTGTCATTTTTATTGGGTTTGCTTGTTATTAGATTAATAAGTATTCTCTCAGATAGATTCATTTTCTTGTTATTTATATTTAATAAATAAGTTACACTTTAATTAAGGTTTAAACATATCTTTTTCTCTCTACCGAAAACTAACTTATTATAGTAGATTTGATCAGTAAGAAAACGTTTGGTTAACAAAATATAAAAAATGTGAATGAAAATGTATTATTATTACATTGTATGATTTAATCCCTAAAATTAAAAAAAAAAATCAATATTATTGTTTTTAATTTACAAATGAAATTTAATAAAAAAATATATTATTATAATTATTATATTTTTTTAAATTATTATTAAAATAACATATAATTGTTAATTATTTTACTCTGACGTCTCTCTAAAATAAAATTAAAGATAAAAATAAAATTGAAAATATGTTTGGAATGAAATAAAGATCACCAAAGGGCTAATAAAATTGTTATTACTTCTATTTAAGGAATGAATTTCATTATATTTCTAATTTACAATACAATTAAATATAAAAATATATGAAATTAATTTCATTTTTATTCCTATTCACACCAACTAAACATATCATTAGTGTCATTTCTTATAATTGATTTTGTGATTGTAGAATTAAGTATAGATGAACATAATCACTACTATAATATATGTTTTTGGTCTCGAGATTTTAAACTCGATTATTTTAAAAATCGAGGTCATAGGGTTTTGATCACGGTTTGATAAAAATTGAGGCTATAGTGTATACATATAGCCTCGGCTTTATCAGTAATTATGACTATAAGTTAAATTATAAAAATATTTAAATATATATAAATAAATTTATATAGAAAAGATTATTAAATGAATGTAATTATAATTAAAATAATAGAGTTTTCAATATTAAAATATTGTATATCATTTATTTAAAAGAAATACAAAAATTACTTTACAATTTTTTTTATTTTTCTCTATTATTAATTTAATTTAATCTAATCTATTTTTTTCCTTTATAATATATATTTATATATATATATAATTTTTACATCAAATTTTTTTCACTCTTTTTTTTACTCTTTACTTTTTACCCCTCTTTTTTTTTACTTTTTTTCCTAATTTTCTAATTAATTTTGTCCAAACTGAACTCACGCATGCTTTTTGTCTCTTTTTTTTAACTTTTTTTTCCTAATTTTCTAATTAATTTTGTTTAGACTGAACTCGTGCCCTTTTATAAGTAATATATATATACAATATATTAATTCTCCAGCCCAATCTCACCAAAGTTTTTCCTATATCATTTCTCGAATACATTCGATCTGGAGCTCGTGTCACTCGTCCCTCTCACCGAGCAGCACCGCGCCTCAAGAAATTGTCGACGACCTACTCCAACAACTCCTCTTTTCCAGTACCTCGCTCGAAATTTATAGGAGCTTTGGCCTCTCTTATTCTTTTCTCTCTGTTTTGTTTCTGTTCATATTTCTCTATTCGCACCTCGTCGGCCGGCCGTTTCTACTCTTATCGCTCGTGACCCAATTTCGGATAAGTGTGATACCCTCTTTTTTTACAAAATCAATTCATATATGTGTTGATTCTTAGTGAATTAGTTCTGTGTATAATACATTTAGTTAGGATTATTTATTTCATGTATGAATCTATATTTCTTACGATGTATAATGAGTTATTTCTTAAGATTAGATAGTGTTATTTCCAACTTCCTGTTATCTGATAACTGTCTCTGCATTTTTTTCCATTGTATTGTACATGGTATTTAAGATTTACTTGATGATATAGTCAAATATCTTAAAAATTAAAGTATTCTTTGTATCTTAGCTTTAGCTACTTGATAAATATACCATGGTTACTTGTTTTGGATAAAAAGTTTGATATTTGTTTCATGATTTTGTAATAGCTCAAACGGTTCAAGATCGAAAAGAAAAAATCACATTCCCAAATCCCATCCAATCAGAAGCTGTGAATACTGCTATGTGAAATTTGAAGTTGTTCAAGAAGCTACTTTATTGTGTCTGATCACATAATAATCCCTGTATCATTGGGATGCTTATGAATTGTATGTAAATATTTTAGAACATAATTCTCACAAGGTTGTTATCGTCCAATAAATGAACCTAGGTATAACTGACCTTCTTGTAGTTTTTGGTTGTTGTTCTATAGTATGAAACATAATTGTGTCATTGTTGCTTACAATGATTCCTTTTTAAGTTTTGATTAGCACTTGTATATATTAGTTAATAGAGTGACATATCTTTGAAACCTGAATGTTATTTCCAACTCATAAATTACTTACTTACAATGAAATTGAAATGGAATGGCAATCTTCAAATGGAGGACTAAAACGAAAGGCTCTGCCACATAATTTGATTCAACTAATGTGACTGATAGTGCCACAATACGAGGCTTTGCATGCAGCAAACTTCATTGATTAAGTCTTGGTCATAATTAACTCATTGATCTGGTTCCTTTCACTATTGGTATGATGATTGCACCATGTAATTTATTGATTGTATTGATTTTCATGATATAATAGGTGGTTATAAATCTCTCTCTGCTTAGCCACACATTAAGTTTTCTAACTCCATTCATTTTTGCATAGGAGCTATTTGCATTTAAGTGGTACACTGGAAATCAGTTAAATTTTTTAAAATGAATCTTTTAAGTGATGCACCAGAAATCACTTAACTTTTTACAAAGGAGCACGAGAAGTTACGACATTTTCAAAAAGGAACACTTTATTTTGTTTGTTTTTAAAAAATTAACTTCCAATAGGGGAATATTTGGCCTCAGTTATTGAAAAACTGAGGTCCTAGGTTGTTACGTATGGTCTCTCTCATTTAGGTCTTGGTTCTTATAACCGTGACAATAGAGCTATGATTATAGTTAATAACCAAGGCCATAGGTACATATTGTAGTTGTGAATGAGTACAGAAATAACAGTAACATCTAACAACATATATGTGAAAAATATTTGGTGTGTCAATCGATTCTAGTTAACAACAACCTAAGAACATTCATAGTATTATTTGTCGCATTCATTGTGCTCATGGCCCATCTCTACTTACAAGACTCCTTTGGTCCTGAAAAACATAAGGATCAATTCCCAACATGTTTTTGAGGCTACCATACTTCCTTAGGATGCGTAGAAACTCCATGATGCCCATGAGACCACACCGGCTTCCACTATTCATCTTGAGTGTGATATCATGCAAGGAGAGCTTGGTCAAATTGCCTTTGTGGATTCACCCTTATTCATTCAGACTATAGAAGATCAACTCTAACCCATATAGCCATTATATATCATCCCTACACTATCTAGAACAAGCAAAGTTGCACCACACTCACCCCCTAGCATGGTATTGTTGGAGATTGTTATAAAGCTCCTTAATTTAAGGAGCAAAACAAGGAGCTTAATTCAAGGAGAAATTCAAGAAATCATTAACTTAAGGAGTAATTCAAGGAGTGAATTTTCCAATAAATAGATGTGTAATTGTAATGGATTAATCAACCAAGTGTTCATTCCAATTGAAAGAAAATCTTAGAGCGAAAAGCGGTTGTGAGAGAAAATTGAGAGTAATATTTTTGGGTGTAATTGGGTTATGAGTTGTGAGTTGTGAGTATTGAAAACACCTTGTATAATTTCTCCTCTTTCAGTAAAAAGATCTGCACTAGGTTCGGAGACGTAAGTAAGATTGACCGAACTCCGTTATCAAATTTTTGTGTTATTTTATCTATTTTGTTTTCTCATAAATCTGGCTTATCGGGAATTTACGTAATTTCCCAATAACTGGTATCAGAGCATTTGGTGGTGATTTCTGTCATTTTCTTTCTTGCAAGGATACTATCCACATGAATAGTGAATTATGTGAATAGTGAAATTTTGTCGACAATATTTGTTCATTGACGGAGGTGTTGTAATACATGGTGGTTTGCAGAAATAGTAAAAAAAGATCCGGAGGAAGTCAGATTTGAGTAGGAGCAATGGCTGCAGATGAAGGAAAGGTGAAACTCGAGAAATTTGATGGCACAGATTTCGGGTTTTGTAAAATGAAAATAGAGGATTATCTGTATCAAAGAAATCTATATCAACCTCTCTCAGGGAAGAAGCCAGAGGCTATGAAGGAAGAAGATTGGAATCTTCTAGACAGACAAGCCCTTGGAGTTATTTGATTGACGTTATCCTTTAATATTTTTTTCAACATAGCAAAGGAAAAGACTACGGTGGGTCTTATGGCAGCTCTCTCCAATATGTATGAGAAGCCATCAACCTCAAACAAAGTTCACTTGATGAGCGTTTTTTCAATTTCCAGATGACAGAAGGCACATTGGTAGCTCAACATCTCAATGACTCAACACAGTTACAATCCAATTGAGTTCAGTGGAAATTGAATTCGATGAAGAAATACGAGCATTGATACTTTTCTTTTTTACCAGAAACCTGGAATGCTACTGTCACGGCTGTGAGTAGCTCATCAGGAAGCAACAAGTTGAAATTTGATGATGTTCGTGATCTGGTTCTCAATGAAGAGATCTAACGTAGAGAGTCAGGTGAATCATTAACTTCTTCAATTTTTCATACACAGTCAAGAGGAAGAAATTCAACTAGAGGAAATAGACATGGCAGAACAGACTACCGACGTAGATCAAAGGATAGAAGATCCAAATCCAAGAATCCTAATAATTCTCATAACTCAAAGACTATCGAGTGTTGGAATTGTGGGAGAATCGAGCACTAAAAAAATTAGTGCAAGAGTGCACCAAAGGAAAAACAAGTGAAGGCAGAGGCAAATGGTACTTCCACCTCACGAGGAGATGATGCATTGATATGCTCTTTGGAGAGCAAGGAAGAATCTTAGGTGTTAGACTCTGGAGCATCGTTCCATGCTACTTCACAGAAAGAATTCTTTGAGAAATATATCCCTAGAAACCTTGGAAAGGTATATCTTGGTGATGATCAACCATGTGCTATTATTGGAAAAGGTGTAGTGAAGATTAAGTTGAACGGGTCTGTTTGGGAGCTGAAGAATGTCAGACATATTCTCGACCTAAGAAGGAACTTAATCTTAGTAGGGCAATTGTACAGTGAAGGCTACACTACGATCTTCCATGGTGATGATTGGAAGATTTCAAAGGACACAATGACAGTTGCTCGAGGAAATAAGAGTGGCACTCGTTACATGATAGTATGGGCACGTTGTTCAATTGCAGTTGTAGTAGGAAATGAAACACCAAATTTGTGGTACCAGAGACTAAGCCAAATGAGTGAAAAGGGGATGAAGATTATGCACTCAAAGGGAAAACTTTCAGGCCTACAGTCTGCAGAGATAGACATGTGCGAAGAATGCATACTTAGAAAGCAAAAGATAGTCACCTTTCAGACAAGTGGCAGAACCCCAAAGAAGGAAAGGCTAGAGCTTATCCACTCTGATGTTTGGGGACCAAAAACTACCTCATCCATTGGTGGGAAACACTACTTCATGACTTTCATCGATAATCACTCTTAGAAGGTATGAGATTACTTTGTAAAGCATAAGTCTGAAGTATTTGAGGCTTTCAGAAGATGGAAAGCTATGGTTGAAAATGAGACAGGTTTGAGGATCAAAAAACTCAGAACCGACAATGGTGGTGAATATGAAAACACCAAATTCAAAAATTTCTGCTATGAGCACGAGATCAGAATGGAAAGAACTGTGCCAGACACGCCTCATCACAATGGTGTAGCTAAGCATATGAACTAAACGTTGACAGAAAGAGCCAGAAGCATTCGTATACAGTCAGGTCTACCGAAGCATTTCTGGGCAGAAGCAATCGACACGACAACTTACTTGATCAACCAAGGCACATCTGTTCCATTGGAGCATAGAAATCAGAGGAGGTATGGAGCAGAAAAGAGGTGAAACTATCACATCTAAAAGTTTTCGGTTGTGTAGCATTTGTGCATATCAGTGATCAAGGTAGGAATAAGCTTGATCCCAAATCCAAGAAATGCATATTCATCGATTATGGTGATGATGAGTTTGGCTACCGCATTTGGGATGACGAAAACAAGAAAGTAATCCGTAGTAGAGATGTGATTTTCAACGAAAGTGTGATTTATAAGGATATGTATAAAATATACGCCAATGACTTAAAGTAGAATGAGTCAGTATTTGCAGATGTAGATGATGTCCCAGATAGTTCTGCAACGGAACCAATTATAATAAGTCCTCAGTTAGAGGAACTTGTTGGACAGAGTAGTACGCAGTAGTCTGACACACCACAACCTTCTACTTTAGCTCTCTGTATTGAGAAGGTATTCTCGACCTCATGTGCCTAACAGAAGATACATGAACTATATGTTGTTGACTGATGAAGAGGAGCCTAAATGCTATGATGAATCTTGTCAGACTCGAGATTCTAGCAAGTGGGAGCTTGCCATGAAAGAAGAAATGAAATCTCTCATCTCTAACTAGATATGAGAACTAGCTGAGTTACCTATGGGAAAGAAGATACTTCACAACAAATGGGTGTACCGGGTGAAAGATGAGCATGATGGTTTCAAGAGATACAAAGTCTGCCTAGTTGTCAAAGGGTTTCAACAAAAGGAAGGAGTTGAATACACTCACATTTTCGCTTCCGTTGTGAAGCTCAATACTATTATATCAGTGTTGATTATTGTAGCCCTTGAAGATCTTCATCTTGAGCAGTTGGATGTGAAGACTGCATTCCTTCACGAAAATTTAGATGAAGAGATATACATGTACCAACCAGAAGGTTTCTCATAAAGAAGGAAGAAGAACATGGTGTGCAGACTTAAGAAGAGTTTGTATTGCCTGAAACAAGCCCTAAGACAATGGTACAAAAAGTTTGATAACTTCATGCACAAAGAAGGTTTCTAGAAGTACAATGCTGACCATTGTTGCTACTTCAAGAGATATAGGTCCAATTATATCATTTTACTACTTTATGTTGATGATATGTTAGTAGCATGTTCAGATATGGATGATATTAGAAGGTTGAAATAGCAATTGTCAAAGAAATTTGACATGAAATACTTGGGTCTAGCAAAGAAGATTCTTGGAATGCAAATCACAAGAAATAAGAAGAAAGGATCTGTGTAGTTATCTCAGGCAGAGTACATCAATCGTGTTTTGCAGAGATTCAACATAGGTGACACCAAGCCAGTTAGCACACCCTGGCCAGTCATTTTTTCCTTTCCAACGTTCAACACCTTAAACAGAGGAAGAGAGTGAATTCATGGCTAAGGTTCCTTATGCCTCAGCCATTGGAAGTTTGATGTACGCAATGGTATGTATGAGACCAGACATTGACCATGCAGTGGGAGTTATTAGCAAATTTATGTCAAACCTAGGGAAAACTCATTGGGAAGCAATCAAGTGGATTTTGAGGTATCTACGAGGCACCACGGAAAATTTCTTGTACTTTAGTAAAGGAGAGTTAAAAGTATAAGGCTACGTAGACGTAGACTTTGGAGGTGAAGTTGATCACCGAAGAAGCACCGTTGATTATATATTTACTGTTGGAACTACAGATGTTAGTTGGATGTCACAAATACAGAAAATTGTCACTCTATCCACTACAGAGGCTGCGTATGTAACAGTGACTGACGCTAGTAAAGAGATGATATGGCTTCAAGGTTTGTTAACTGAGCTGGGATTCAAACAGGAGAAGAATGTTCTGCATAGTGATAGTCCAAGTGCAATACACTTGGTGAAGAATTCAACATTTCATTCTAGAACCAAGCATATTGGACTTCGTTATCACTTCATCAGATCTCTATTGGAAGATGATGTGTTAATACTGAAAAAGTTTCAAGGAAGCAAAAATTCAGTGGATATGCTAACAAATATGGTGACTATTGACAAACTGAAGTTGTGCTCAACTTCAGTTTGTCATGGTGTTGTTCTATGTTATTCAAGATCATCGTATTCTTCTCCTGATGTTATAATACAAACCTACATATATAATACAAGAAATTATACACACATATAATAACACATAATAACAAGAAAAATATGAATAATAAGTGCGTAAGATTAATAGAAATACTTACAGGAGTAAATGAAGTGACAAAGAAGGAAATGAAGAAAAAATGGTGTTTTGGAAGTGAGAAATGGGTATAAAAAATTTGAGTATTTTGCTCAAAAAAATAGGGGATCTAAAAGATTAGTTAGAGAGTAAGATAACCCACTAACCGGTGCTGGAATTGGTGGTCGTAGGTGACCAAAAAATGAGAAAAAATGGAGGAAAAATGGAGGAGGTTTTGGGTTTTTGAGAGTTATGTAACTCGGTTCGACACGTCAACCGACGCAATATCCTACGTGGATAGTGTCGGTTCTAAACCGAACCGAATTTAAATTCATTATAAGTCATATTTTTTTCAAAAGCTAACTTTACATATCGACTTAAATACCCCTTTTTTATAGTAGTGTTCAAATCCATCCAAATTCTCTAACTTGATGGTGAATGGATCCTTATCTTTGTCACATTCTTCAGGCATTAAAAGTGACTTTATCCTTATCTTGTCATTTTTGCTTGAGTTTTGCTACGTTTTTATACTCTCTTTTCTGTTTTTAAGTATTGGGCTCACTATGTTACTATAGTATTTATTATATTATGAAGCCCTTTATTGACAATATTTAGTGGACTCTGGGTATCTTGACCAATAGATTTCATGTCTTCAGTATAGAGTGATAACTCACATGGTATATCTAAATTATTTTTCTAACAAGATTTCCCAAAATCCTCTACCTCTTTTGTCTATTCTTCATCATAAAGTAATAGCTCACATAGTACATCTAAATTATTTTTTCAAGTAAGATTTTCCAAAATCCTTTTTACCTCTTTTGTCTATTCTTCAAACCTATAATAATTGATGAGAAGTTTTATAACAAAAACCCTTATGCCATCTGTGACTATGAATAGCCTTTTATCCTCTAACGTGAATAAGATATTTTGAGCCATTTGAGATATATGGATGAAGTTTTGCATCCAATATTTTATGTACTCATAGTTTGAATTTAATCTTTAGAGTTAGGGTTTTAGTTCGAATTCCTTTTCTCTAGTTGTTTTTAACCACCATATTGATATGGTTAAAAAAAAATTCTCTTTCCAGCCATCCAATTGTGCTTGCAATCCAGAATGTTAAATATCTCAACTATTTATAATTTTTTGTATAATGATAAACCATGGACTTAATCATCATTAGAAATTCTATTAATTCCATCATATTAAGACTTTGAAAATTTTACTTGATTAGAAATTCCCCAATCAATATCTTTAATATGCCACAAATCATGATTAATAAATATAGTTAATTTAGGAAATCCACCAATTAGATTAATTGATAAATCGTTTCTTTGAAGTATTTCTTTGATTTTATTTTTATGATCTTCAACTCTATTTTGGATACTATGATATATTTCTTTGTATCCAGATTCTAATAATGCTTTAGCTTTTCAAATAAACAAATTCTTTTGATTTTTTTTAAATTGGATTAGGAAATTTACTTTTAACTATACATGAGCAACTTCATATGCTTCAAAATCTTGTTTAACTTCTTCAAATGAGTTATATGCTTAATAACAAGCATTTTTTACTTTATTGATTTGGTAATGACAAGCATTCAAAGAAGTATATATCCCCAGGTGATTCCTTCTAAATACGACATAATATTTTCTTTTTTGAACATTTGTTTGTTTTACCATTTTTTTCATTCTTAGTTTCCAACTGCAAAACTAAATTTCCATTTGGTTAATGGTCTTCATAAACCTTTCTACTAAGATAATCTGTAATAAACTTGTTAATACATTTTAAATGTTTTATTTCAAAACTATATATGACAATTTGATTGTACTATTTAATCTTTTTTCAAGATTACTTCTTTTACTACAAAAATAATTTTTAACTGTTTGATTATCAAGTTTAACAATAAAATTTTCTGGAGCTAAATAAATATGAAATCATTTAATAGCAAGTTTTATTGCTAATAATTCTTTCTCAAATATAATGTAATTTATTTCATTTTGTTTAAATTTTTCAAAATTATATCCATAAATTAATTCTTCTTTTTGAAGTTTTTTTAGATATAAGGACTTTTCTATCTCTAATATTATTTACATAACGATCTTTTTCCTCTTACTTCTCTGTTGGTATAGTTTTTAACACACATCCTAGCAAAATTTTGAAGCATTTGTTTTTAAGATTATTTTATCACCTAATTTAAGAAAATAAACTTCTAGAAGATGTTGTATATCTTCTTTTATTTCTTTTAAGATTTTTTTATCTTCTTCATTCCATGATAATTTAATATCTTTCTTTAATTTATTGAAAAAAGGAATCTCTTTTTGAGATAGATTTTTTATAAAATTTCTTCCATGATTAAAAACTATTCTTAAAAATTCAATATATATTTTTTTAATTTCTATTTTCTTTGGAGATAGAATTATTCCATATTTTTTGAACTTTTCATATAATAATTTTAAATATTTTTTTTGTTCTAATGTTTTAGAGAAAACAAAAATATCATTAATACATACTACACAAAATTCTTTAAAGTCTTTAAAGATGTTATCCATCCATATTTGATAGTCTTGTAGGGCCATATTTAATCCAAAAGGCATTATGTTCTATTGATAATGTCATCTTTGTGTGCTAAATGATGTCAATGATTTTGAATCTTCTGTTAATTTAATTTTCCAAAATCTAGATTTACGATCAAACTTACTAAAAACAATTCTCCTTTAGTTTAATTAACTAACATATCTTTTCTAGGAATAAAATATCTATCAATATTATGGCATAAATTCTTTATCACTTGTTGTTAAAGTGAAATTTCTACAAATATTTTATCTAACTTAAAAGATATAGAATTATATTTTACTAATATGCATGGAGATTTTGTCATTAGAAACAATTTTATGACAAATTATTATCCGTTAGGATTAATAAATTTTCTTTCATTAAACCAAATAGCTATCTTTTTAACTTTATATTGAATAATGGTTTCTTTTTCTTCTTTTCCTCTAACTACAAAATAAGATTTTTTATAAATATCCATTTTCCGAAGATATTGCATTAGGTCTAAAAGAATATGATATTGCTCCTGTATTAATTAAAGTGCATAGACTATATGGTTTATAATCTGCAAAATTAAAATAACCTAAAACACAATTATAACATTTTTTACCATAACTTGGTGAGAAGATTATTTATTTTTTATCAATTTAGATATGATAAATTTATGCTTGAAGGATTCCTTTTTTTTTTGGTTAGTTTCGGGTAATATTGGAATTTGAATATTTTTAACAACGATAATTTTATTACGATCATCTTCATATTTTGGAGATGATTCACTAATTCTTGCATTTTGTTTAAAAAATTTCCAATCTTGTTTGGGATATGAAGGTTGTCAATCTTTATTGATTGAATTTTTATTTCTAAATATACTTGATTTCTTTAGACTTGTATTTATATGGTTGAAGGATTTTTTTGTCTAGGTTATCTATGAGATTTGTAAATAACTATTATTTTAGTATTTCTAAGTCTTTTCAATTAATTAGTCATGTTTGAATTTTTATTTCATAAGATCTTGATTCAAATAATTCTATAAAGTTGTTATCAACTTCTTTTGTTTTTTATCAAAAAGTTGTATTTCAGTTGTTCTATCTTTTCTACATTAAACATTAGATTTTTTAATAAAATGTTCAAAAACTTTTTTTGAGAAAATTTTAAATTTAAACATTTTATAGATATCTTATTTTTTTAACTTTTTGTTTGATTGGTTTGATTTCTTCAAATTGTTCTTGAGTATAAGTTATTTCTTCTCCCATTACATCTTTTATTTTTATATTTTGTAGTTCTTCAATAGGAACTTCATTTATTTTTATCGTAGAACTTGATTTGTTCTTCATCATCAATATATTTTCATTTTCTTCTTTAGATGATTCTTCTTCATTTTCTACTTCATATATTATTTTTTCTATATCAAAAATTTCTTCTTCCTATAGAATTTCTAATTCATTTGTTTCTAAGATATTAATAATCTTTTTTTACACGTTTGTTTTTTGGGACATTTTGGTGCATAATGACCTTCTTCGCTACAAATATAACATTTGCATTTTATTTTTGAATATGTTTTTTATTTAGGTTTTTATTTTCTAATATATTTTTTTATTTTAGAAAAGTTTAATCCTTTTCTTCGAAGGTTTCCATTTGAATTTCTTTTTCCTATCTTTCAATATTCTTTTAAGATTCTATCACAATATTGTTGTTCATATTTTGCATTATTAAATTTGATTTTTAACTTTTTTTTTGTTGCTTTAATTGATAAACATTGTTCCTATTATCAAATTTTCCTTGAACATGATGATATATTAAGAAGATTTATAAACATAATAAAAGAAAATCTGATAGGAGATGCAGGAAAACTAATAATTTAAGAATATGTTAATTATGCTCTATCAAAATCAAAATTAAAATTATGTAATATTTGTCAATTTAAAAATTATGTAAAATTATTTAAAAAATTATTTTCTTGTGTAACCTTCTCAAGATATATATTCTTTAGATCAATTTTTTCATAAATTATCAAACACTTGGAATGAATTAGTCATTAAAAGATATTTAGAATGGCTAAAAAAGTTAAATAAAGGAGACTGCTTAGGTATTAAAAAAAATAATGTAAAGTTGTATTGATTTTTTTTAAATTACAACTCAAATCAATTAATTTATTTTGTTTAAAACAAAAGGAGAATTCAAATTGAACTAGATTTCAATGATTTTTATAGAATTTTAAAATTAAGATGTATTCAATTAGATTTTTTTGAAGATTCTAAAAGTTATGGATTTTATGTCTTTAAAAACTATAAAACTTGAGGTGTATTGATTAAAATTTTATCGGTTTCTAAAATCTAAGCATGCTCAAAAAGATTGATTTTAAAAGATTTTAAAATTTGAATGATTTTATGACTTTGATCAACTTTTAGATTATACATAAGAAAATCTCTATTCATTCTCCTCCCTATCCTTAAAAAAATTTAATTGTTTCTAAGGATTTTTATTTTTATTTTTCTATTTTCTCTAATATTCCTTATCTCTCTATTATTGATTCAACTATTATCAATATAAATCTACTAAAATCAATAAAACTATGCAATAAAATTTCCTACAATTCACAAACTATTAAAATCTACTAAAATTTAATTGTTTCTAAGGATTTTTATTTTTATTTCTCTTTTTTACCATAAACAAATTTGTGGAATCTCCAATACTATCAATAATCTCTTTCTTTGGGTCTAAAACTCGCCTTAAATTGTAAGAAAATCCTTTCACATTGTTAAAATTATCATTAGTCACCGTTTTCCATATAACTTCCCAAAATTTGGGAAAATTAACAATTCCAAAAGGCTCCAGACAAATTAAATAAACCATTCCCATTAGGCTAATTAGGCAAAATTTTCAGATAGAATTGGACAGCTTAAACGGCCCACACTTGTTTGGTACGCCTGTGCTACTTCAAAGACGAGCCATGGGCCTTGATAGTAAATCAATATCAACAATTAAAATATTGCTTTAAAATAATACTAATAACAAATTACGAGAAAGAGGCAAGAATAAAAATACTAACAACTAAAACAATTTATGGGTACAGGGAAACTAGTAATAAAACATAAATTAAAATAATTCAAAAATTATACACTAGGATCGGAAGGGGCCGCGCGAACGCAGGCCCCCACTGGCACAAATTATGACGTTGGCTCCCACACTTGGTGAGACCATAGGTTGGCACCCCTCCAAAGTGCAATGGAGGTCACCACCCTAGGCCATGGGCCTTTTTGATCACCCATTGACCCCGTCCAGGTAAGTATGTTGCTAGGAAGGCCTTCCCTTCATACTTATACTCTTTGTTTGCATCATAATATTATTCGTAGGCGATGTGGGAGTTAACCTATGTAGTTCAACTTTAACAATAGAGTGTTTGCGTTCTTCAAACCTTTCCCACTTGCTATCAACACTGATCGATTAAAAGTTATATAATAGTAAAAGAGTCTACATCTTCATTTGGGACAGTTTCTTCTACCAGTTACGGAATAGAAGTACAAGAAGGAACACAGTTTGAGAGTACGTATATATAAGCAAAGTGTAGCCTTTTGATATATCTAACTGTGCAGAAAATGCTTATTAGGCGATACTGGTACAGAGCTGCACTCTTCTTAGTAGCTAGGCATCTTCAATTTATGGTTCTCCTATAAATTGCAAAACTCTATCACATCAATAAGTCCCCTGGCATACATGAAATATGAGACAAATTGCTTAATCTTACACAACATAACATACAATTCAATATCAAATTAATTGTCTTCGTTCTTCAAGAGGGACCAAAATTAATTGCAAGTTCATCCAATTTCGTTATGTGAGATGGCCATGTTATTTGAGTAATAATCGGTCCAAGTTAAACATATTTCACCCCTCCTAAAAGATGAAGCTAAAAGTTGTTCAAAGATAGCTTGGTAATTCAATAATTGTTTTCAAGTTACTCGTTGAACCCTAACTAGTAGTTCTACTAATCAAAGTTTGCCCTGTCTGATTTCATGAATTTGCTTCACAAGTTAATCTTCCTATGCATCGATTTGATCTGGGACAAGAACATGATCATTCAAACACACAAGAATAGAATGACAAAGCCATCATCATCAAACAAGCCAGGATCCTATTATCAAAGCCCTTATGCATCAAAGCAGCATTTATATATACATATATATCAAAGCAGCATTTATATATACATATATATCAAATCAGCATTTATATATACACATATATCAAAGCAGCATTTATATATACATATATATCAAATCAGCATTTATATATACATATATATCAAAGCAGCATTTATTACCGTTTAACCAACTGTATAGGTAGAAGTTCACAATGTTGCTTTTAATTATAAAAAATATGTTATTTAGTCTTCTAACTTTAAAAATATGAAATTAATTTAATTCCTTTATATAAAATTGATTTTAAAAGAATATATTTAATATTTTTGAGTTTATTTAAAAATAAATAAAAACTATTAAGGATATTGTACAATAATAGGAGTAAAGGACATCAATATTTTTTATAAATAAAAAAATTAATAAATATATTTTTAAAGTTAGACTACTAAAAAAATACTTTTACTCAAACAAAAATTATCCATATAAATATATATATATAATAAACATAACTCAAGTAGTAAACTGATCAATCAAATAACAAGCATGTTCAATTGCTCACAGAGGGATAAGCACAAAAAGCTTTGGAATGAGCCATAATGGTATGGAGCAAACCCTCAGGATTCCTGACCACAACGTACACCCAATCCCGATTCCCGAACCACCTCTAATAGTATCACTTGCAGCATATATATGATCAGTTTAATAGCACCAAGTTGAGGCTTTTCCAATTCGTCATAGTATTGCCATGATACAAGCACTGGTCATTTAAATCCTTCCATGCTTCTAATTTGTTAATTAATGTGTATTTTGTAACTTCAAATAGATTTGAAATTGTTTATGTGTCAAGGAGTGAGATACACCGTGACTACAGGATAACGGAATATAAGAGGTACACAATCTATACAGGTATGTGAAGTAAATGAGTTGTTCGAGGTACACGATACACTCGAGATACATGAGATAAATAAGATGCACGAGGTACATAATCTACCCGAAACACATGAGGTGAATGAGTTATACGAGGTATACGATCTATACAAGATACGTGAGATAAATAAACTATATGAGATAAACGATGTATATGATGTACAAGACCTGAAATGTCTAATAATATGGTACTAAACTTAGGGACAATAATACATGCATTACAGAGGTACATGAACATGATCTCATCCTAGGGGAGATGCACGAGGTAGACAATCTACTCGAGACACGTGAGGTAAATGAGTTATGCGAGGTATACGATCTACACGAGGTACGTGAGGTCAATAAGTTATATGAGTTAAACGATGTGTATGAGATATAAAACCCAAGATACCTAATAATGGGGTATTTGACCTAATCAAGGACAAGAATACATGCATTATAGTGGTATATGAACATGACCTCATCTTGGGAGAATGAACCTATTTTTGTGACAGTATAATTCAGATGTGATTATTTCAATGGGGTGCCAAACACCTAAAGTTAGTAATATCTATATATATACACTACTACAATATGTACTTTTAGTCTTGAAATTTTAGCCTCGGTTCTTTTAAAAACCGAGACCATAGGTTTTTGGTCACGATTTGATAAAAACTGAGACTATAATGTATACATATAGCCTCGGTTTTTTCAATAACTGTGGCTATAAGTTAAATTATAAAAAATATTTAAATATATATAAATAGATTTATATAGACACGATTATTAAATTACTGTGATTATAATTGAAATAATAAAAAATTTAATATTAAAATACTGTATGTAATTCATTTAAAAAAATACAAAAATTAATTTACAATTTTTTTATTTTTCTATATTATTAATTTAATTTAATTTAATGTATTTTTATTTCTTATATAATATATATATATATTATATGTTTTTTCTCTCTCTCACATATTTTTTCCTCTTTTAATTTTCTCAATGTTATTCCCACGCAGTAGTATATATATATATATTAATATATAATTTCTAATTAATATATATATATATATACTAATATATAATTTCTAATTAATATATATATATAAGAAATAAGAAATTTTTAGCGCACGAGCACGCGAAGTCTAATTAATATATATATATATATATATATATATATATTAAGAAACGTACGCGTGTAAGATTTAGGAATCGTCTCTCCCAACAAATTAAACGCGAAATCGTCTCTCTCAGTTTACGCAAATCCCTCTCTCCCAGCAAAACCATCGTCGCACCGCGCCGCACCTGAAGAAATTGTAGACTTACAGTAGCTCCTCCTTTCCAGCACCTCCCTCTCACACTCATTCCTTTCCAGCAGCGTCGTCTTTTCTCTCTATTTCTTTTTTGTTCATATTCGCACTCATCGTGGGCCATTTGTAGTGTCGTCGCTCACAACGCAGCTCCTGGTAAGTGTGCCTCTGAATTATTATTTTCATTGTATTGCATCAAATTTGAAACATTTTTAGGGATTTATGAACTGGCTATTGTTGTTGAGTTTAGCTTTTGGAAGAATGTTTATATACATGCCGATGAGCCTATACAAATTTTCATTTGTAGAAAAGCTAATGGATTTACAAATTTTCATTTGCAGAAAAGCTAATGGATTTACAAATTTTCATTTGCTGAGTTTATATTTTAGAAGTATGTTTAGATTTTCATTTGATGAGTTTAGATTTTGAAAGTATAAGATTTGGTTCTTAAGGCATTGAGATAATCTTCATTTACATTGCAGCTTTTTTTCTCAACTTCTAAGTCAATGCCAACTGAAATGAAAATCAATAAGCATAAAATTTGTTATACAAATTGATGATTTATTGAGAAAATAATTTGATAATTTCAATTATCAATTAATATGCTTAAAACAATTTATTTGGCATGATTTAGTTTTAATAGACATAATCCTAATTTTCTAATTAACAACAGCCAACCCAAAAAAATCACATGCCCAACTCTTATGATCATGTATTTGACAATACATGTTAAAAGCATAAAAAACATTAATTTTCATTCTAAATAAATTTTCAATATATATATATAACAGTTTCATTTGTTAAGTTTATATAAATTTGCAATATATATAAATAATAGTTTACAGAAAAACATATTGTTGCTCATCCTTTTGAATCAATCAAAAAAATATTAAATTGCTACTTAAAATAATACATTTTAATCGAATACTAATAAAAATAAAATTGTTTATATTAGTTATTATTTTACTTTTACTATTATATAAATTTTATGATTTTTTTAAATATATACGACGTAATAAAAATAAGGTTGAAATAAAAATTATGACTAAAGTACCCTATTTAAAAAGTAAGGTAGGGTAGCAAATTGAGAGACATAAACCTTTCATTTGATTACGCGCCTTAATCTATTCACGAGCAAGTGTATACTTGTATTTTTTCCTTCTATTTTTTTTTCTAACCATTACATGTGTTGTGTCATTTAGAATGGATAAGTCTTGGATGCATAAGCCAAGATTTTCACAAGAATATTTACAAGGAGTATAAGTGTTTTTGAATTTTGCTTGGTTGAATGCCGTAGAAGATAAGCCTATTCGATGTCCTTGCAAAGATTGCATAAATATAAAATTTCAAAATATTGATGACATACGAGATCATCTTATTTGTAAAGGGATTGTTCGAACTTATATAAATTGGTATATGCATGGAGAACCCCTAATTCAAGAAAATGATGAAACAAACACATCACTAAACTGTCGGATCAAATCCATAGATATGGAGGATTCCGCCGTTGAGATGGTAAATGCAATAAAACATGAACCAAACATAAATCATGATGAATTTAACAAGTTATTAGAAGATGCAGAGAAACCACTTTATCATGGTTGCACAAATTTCACCAAGTTGTCTGCAATAGTGAAATTTTACAACCTTAAAGCGAAATATGGGTTTTCTGATGTCGGGTTCACTGCTATATTAAAGTTAACACATGAAATGCTCCCAAAGATAAATGAGTTGCCTACTTCTACGTATGAAGTGAAAAAAACATTGAGTAAGTTTGGTATAGAGTATGTAAAGATTCACGCTTGTCCAAATGATTGTATCCTTTATAGGAAACAATATGAAAATGCTACTCAATGTCCAGAGTGTGGTACTTCAAGGTGGAAGCCTACATCAAATGGTAATGAAGTAAAGGGAGTGTCGAATAAAGTGATGTGGTACTTTCCGCCAATACCTCATTTTAAGAGAATGTTTAAAAGTAAAGAGACATCGAAGATGTTGACATGGCATGCAGATAATAAATCTATGGATGGTATTTTGTGTCATCTAGTAGATTCTTCGTGTTGGAAGGTAGTAGATGAAAAGTGGCCAGATTTTGGGTCGGAGCCTAGGAATTTGCGTCTTGCTATTGCCGCTGATGGGATCAACCCTCATAGCAATCTAAGTAGTAGATACAGTTGTTGGCCAGTGATTATTGTCACATATAACCTTCCTCCTTGGTTATGCATGAAAAGGAAGTTTATGATGCTTTCCATGTTAATTTCTGGACCAAAACAGCCAGGTAATGACATTGATGTCTACTTGGAGCCTCTTATTGATGACTTGAAGAAACTTTGGGATGAAGGAATTGAAGTGTATGACTCATACAAAAAGGAGTACTTTAATCTTAAAGCAGTGGTATTGTGGACAATAAATGATTTTCCAACTTATGGCAATTTGTGTGGACATATGACCAAGGGGTACAATGCATGTCCAGTATGCAGTGAGAAAACTTGTGCTCAATATCTAGTTCATTCAAAAAAGATTTATTTTGCTAGACATACTCGATTCTTGCCAAAAGGGCATAAAT
The DNA here is from genome assembly GCA_037013495.1 of Hippophae tibetana. Taxonomy (NCBI): domain Eukaryota; kingdom Viridiplantae; phylum Streptophyta; class Magnoliopsida; order Rosales; family Elaeagnaceae; genus Hippophae; species Hippophae tibetana. The sequence goes on from CM072811.1 coordinate 35,470,939, forward strand.
TTTGATCTCGAAAGAAAGGTGTAAGTAACAATGAAGAAGAAGATACTCCAGTGGCTTTGCAGGGAGAAGAAGTGTTACACAAATTACAAGGTATGATCTTCAAGAAGTTGGGAAAATGGGACTTAGTTTTGAAAGCAACGGCTAAATTACAACGAAAATTCAAAGGAACAGAAAAAGGAAAAGAAATGCAAAAAGAAAAAGGTTGTATAGGGAAAATAAAATTCAAAATGATTGCAAAAAAGAAGGTAAAACCTAACATTGGTGACAAATGTTTGAAGAAGATGTCAATTTTTTGGAAGTTGCCTTATTGGGAAACATTGCCTGTACGACGTATACTAGATGTGATGCACATAGAAAAGAATATTTGTGATACTCTAATTGGAACACTTCTTGATATTCCTTTTAAAACAAAGGATGGTATTATTGCCCGCTTAGATCTAAAAGAATTAGGAATTAGAAAAGAATTGGCTCCAATTAAACAAGGAGCACGGGTTAAGTTGCCTCTTACTTGTTTTACACTTTCTAGGGATGAAAAGATAACATTTTGCAAATGTTTATTAGGATTGAAAGTTCCCGAAGGTTACTCATCAAATGTAAAAAACCTAGTATCAATGCAAGACTTAAAGTTATATGGTTTAAAATCACATGATTGTCATGCTCTTATGCAACAATTATTGCTGGTGGCAATTTGATCAATTCTTCCAAAGCATGTTCGTCGTGAAATCACTCGTTTTTGTTTTTTCTTCAATTCCATTTGCAAGAAAACAATTGTAGAATCTGAGCTACATAAAGTACAAGTTGAACTTGTTGAGACATTATGCTTACTTGAAAATTATTTTCCACCTTCATTTTTTGATATCATGGTTCACTTAACTGTTCACCTTGTTAGAGAAGTACAATTATGTGGTCCTGTATACATGTGATGGATGTATCCTTTTGAAAGATTCATGAAGTTTTTGAAAGGTTATGTTCGTAACCGTAATCGACCAGAGGGGTGCATAGTTGAGTGTTATATTGCAGAAGAAGCTATTGAGTTTTGCTATGAGTATCTATCTGGTGTATCCACAATTGGAATCCCTCGGCCTAGGTTTTCATTGGGTATTGGTTTAGAGAATATTGGTGAACCAATAAGTTCAGGCTCAGTTCAAACCATCGTGTAAGTTCAATGGGAACAAAGTCATCGTTTGGTGCTTGCAAACAATAAAGAGATTGAACCATACATAAGGTAAATATGGTTTCATTTAAATCTACATTTCATAATTTCTTAAATTATCTTTTCATATGTTACTCACATTACTCATATGCAATAGGATGTACATGGATATGTTAAAGGCAGAACCTCAGAATAGGAGAAAAGGAGAGAAATGGTTTCAAGATGAACACAATCGTAATTTTATTTATTGGTTTCAAGATAAAGTTATGGACGAGTTAAGTGTTCCTAATAATTCCATCATAGAAACTATAAGGTGGCTAGCAAAGGGGCCGCGGTATGATGTTATCAAGTATCCTGGATATGTTATAAATGGTTTTCGATTTACAACAAAGGCAAGGGATGAAATTCGGGTTAATCAAAATAGTGGGGTTATGTTAAATGCTCAAGCTTTGCAATTTGCAAATTCTAAGGATAATAACTCGGTACTATCTGAAAGGACTTATTATGGAGTTATTCAAGAAGTTTGGGAGTTAGAATATCATATGTTTCGTGTTCCATTATTCTTATGTGATTGGGTTGAGGATAATCAAAGTGCAATTTGTAAGAGCGAATTAGGATTAACTCTTGTTAACCTTGGTAAGATAGGTCATCGAGATGACCCATTCATCATGGCCACTCATGCTAACCAAGTATTCTATGTAGAAGATCCTATAGACACAAAGTGGTCAGTTGTGTTGATAGCGCCTAAGCGAGAGTTTTATCACAAAGAGGAAGAATTAAACAAAATTTTGTCTGAATATGGATCTTTTGCGAGCAATATACCTAATTCAAATGATGATAATTCAATATATATGCGCAATGATTGTGAGCCAACTTGGATTGATCGAGGAAGATAACTTTTTCTTTATTTTCATTGTTTTTGTTAGGTATGTATCGTAAAATATTGAATGTGTTTGTTTCTATTTACAACTTACGTATATAATATGATTTTATTATTTATATTTGATTATAAATTGATATATATATATATATATATATATCTTCATTTATAATGTTTTCATTCTTTGTCTATAGGTATATGGATTCTAATGAGATTGTTGACGATCGTGACAAGGATAGAAGAGTTAGTAAAGAACACGACTCCACTGATGAGGAGAGTTCTACGAATGACGATACTTCTTCAGATATGGAAAGACCGTCTAAAAGAAGGAAAAAAGAAAAAGTTAAAAATGGTAGAGGTATAACAAAGATGAAGAAAATTGCTAAATCAACGTGCATAGAAAAAATTACAATTGAATTTGATAATGAATGCAACCCAATTGGAAAGAAGGGAACAAAAATGATTAGTTGGATATGTGTGTTAGGAAAAACAATGATTCGGATTATTTATAATGATTGGCGGAAGAAAGTTTCTCAAGCAGATAAAGACATAATATGGGCAACATTGAATGTAAGTATATATATTGCACTTGTACTTTTTGGTCCTTTCTTAATTAGTTTTATTGTTAAATTTTCATGTGAATTTATAGGAAAAATACAATCTTTCAAAGGCATTCAAACGTAAGTGCCTTAAGACGGCTGCTTCGGGATGGAAGACATTCAAAAAGAATTTGAGGAAAAAATACATTAAGCCTTATTTGGACCCATTGAATGAGAAGAAGTTATACGAACCACCTAAGAAGTATGAATGTGTACACAATGATTGGCATGCGTTTGTGAATTATACACGATCTGAGAAATTCAAGGTATTATTGAATACAAATATATGTAATATTATCATTTAATATTTTGAATTCATATGCTCTGACAAATCAACGTTCATATATGTGTTCTTATTAGAAATCAAGTTGTGAACATGTTGAGTTGAGGAAGCATAATGAGTATAATCATCATACAGGAAGAATGGGTTTTTCCAACCTAAGAATTCAATTGGTGAGTTATTAAAATTAAGTTTGAATGGTAATTTGTTAGATATTTAGGTATACAATGTTTTCATAACTCATTATACATATCTATAGGAGTCAAATAGTGGTGGTATACAAATTCAACGATCTCATGTATTTATCGCAGCTAACACACCTAAAGAAGGAGAGTTCAAAAGTAAACAAGTTCAAGATAAAGTGGAAAAAGTGGTAATATATTCAACATGTTAGATAAAATGTTATGATTAATCGATTATATTTATGCTTATTAGTTTATGTTTGAATTGCTATAGAGTAAAATACAAGATAAGATTGACAGTGGTGAGATTGAAGAAGAGATGGGTGTAGATGCAATGGTAATGGCTTTAGGGAAGGATCATCCAGGCCGTCTTAAAGGATGCTCCCAATATACAACATCTACTGAATATTTTGGCATGCCTAGAAAGTGTACTAATTATCCATCCAATGAAATGGTAAATATCTTAAATGAGATGGTGTTAATGAAGGAAAAGCTTGCAAGGTTTGATAACATGAAGGCACAGATAGATGCACTAAGAGCTGAGTTACTGGGAGATAGGAGTGTGGGACATTCAAGTCATTATCCAGAACATAATCATCCAATTGATAGTTCCAATAGGACTCCTTGTACAAATAATATTACACCTACATCTACACCACACATTCAACGAATTGCCACTCCTCCTGATGTGCCTACATTTCATATAGGATTAGTTGTAAGTAATCTTCAATATTCATTCTTTTTTATATTTTAATTTTGACTTGTGTTGTTTAAGTCATATTATATATGTTTGTTCTAAATACTATATAGGGAAGAAATTGTTTGCTTGCATATGAGACACCATCTCGTATTGTGGCACGTGGGAGGGTAGGTGATTCATCTAGTGGTGTTTGTCATGGACAACCTTTGAACGGGAGTTGGAAGGTTTCTGTTGTTGATGACATTGAAACGAATTGTCCCTTACCTATACCAACAAGGGAACATAATACAGTTACAGAAGCAATCAATTCATTTGTAGCTTTGCCTCCACATCTCGTCATATTAGGAAAGGATGTAGTAAGGATATTTTCTTTGTTGTTTATATATTGTTTTCATTGTTGATTAATTTTAAAATATAAATCTAATTTTATTATATTTCTTTATATTGTGAATAAATAGGATTTGAGTAAGGAGAAATCAAAGTTACCTATTACCATTGGCAACAAAAAAGGAAGCTCAAAGGAAAAACCGATGGACAAAATATCTTCTAAGAAGCCTACTTTGGTACCAACAAAAAAACCAATTTCATATACATATGACCAAACTAGTGGGTTTCCGAATCATGTTAGATTTCTTATAGTTGCATGCTCATCTGCATCTTCGGTTAATGATCTTGCTGTTAAAGTTCCAATGGAAGTTCAAATCTTAGGCAATGAATTGCCTATTTTTCTATCAGTTGAGTGTGTAGAGCAATTTTACACAAAGGTGGAGATTGGCTATTCAGTTGTCAAATTATGGATATAGTTAGTTTATTTGATTTTAATTTATTTTTAAATTTATGATACGTTAAAAGTTATCACTTGATATTTTATTTTGATTGTATTCTTGTCATTAATTTTTGAACTTATTTCATAGGCGATGCTATGATGAGTTGAAAAAAAAACAATTGAATGATGTGACTAAATTTATTGATCCAAGTTGGTTGTATGTCATTAAGAAGAAGAGAATACGAACTCAAATTGCGAGACAAGTTTTTGAAAGGATGCAAAATATTTAAGAGGGAGATAAGTGGATTATTCCATATAATGGAGGGTAAGTTGATTAGTTGTATAACATTTATGAAAAATTATGTTATGTAATCAAATGCATTTATCAATATATATCTTACTATAAATTGATGTAGGTACCATTGGATCTTAATTGTGTACGAGCCATTCATAAATACCATTTATTATTTGGATTCAATGTGGGGTGAAGTGTTCTCTGATATTGAAAACATTATGAATGAGTAAGTTATATTTTTTTTTAAATTAATGTTCTTGTTAACAGTAAGTTCAATGTAACTTCTCAATTAACTCTTATTTATTTTACCTTCATTATATAGAGTTCATATTATGTTCAATGGTCATCAAAATCGAAGGTCTCAAGGTTTACCAATATGGTCTAGAACGAGAGTAAGTTATAATTAATGCATGGTTTATTAAACTCCATAAATTCAATCTTGTAGATTTTTCATATCTATTGGCTATTCACTAAAAGTACTAACAATATTTATTGATAATATGTATGTAATGTCTTTTTGAACAGTGTCCTAAGTAAGATGATTTGGTAACATGTGGGTATTATGTCCTTATGTTTATGAGGATAATTATTGGCAATCCACTTGTTTCTATTATTGACTTGGTAATAATTTCAATAATTTTGTGTATTTTTATTTCTTTTTTATTCATGATTTTAATTTTTTAGTTAATTAGCTAACAATATATGTGTGCGTGTGTGTGCGTGTACATTATAGCTTAATCGTGAAGGAACTTACACTGATATTGAAGTTGATGAGATGCGGAATGAGTGGGCAGAATTCACCAATCGATTCTTACAACTATAACTCACCATATAGTCAAATAAAATGGTAAGGTGAATGATGTGGGATGTTCATGACTGGTTTTTTAATCAAAAATCTGGATTTCTTGTTTCATTTTTAGAACAAGAAATAGATAGGACTCTTGTGTGTTCTTGATGTTGTATATGCATGATTATAGTCATGTAATGTGGATGTTGATATGCTCATATATAGTAGATGTTTGTAATATTCATAGGTATTGTCCAACGCTTGCAAGGACCTTTCGTCTGTATCTCTTTTATGTGTAATTAATGTGGGTATTAGTAAATAATAATGTTGTTGTTGTTATTGATATGGGTAGTACTAAATAATAATGTTACTATTGTTATTGATATAGGTATTATTAATTTTCTTGAATTGTATCTCAATTGTTTTTGTTTTATATTGAGTATCATAAATTTACTTTGAGGTTAGATAAGAATTCCATGATTCTCACTCTTGAATAGGTTGAAGAACTACTTATTATGCCATTTGTTGTATATGTAGGAACAAATGTAGATTGAAGAACTTATTGTGTTAATGTGAGGTATTGCTTATATTCATGTAATCTGGATGTTGGTATGTTTATATATATTAGATGTTTATATTCATAAGTATTATCCCACGATGTCATTAATTATAGACATTTTTATGACATTATAATCATGATGTAACATATATTAAGAATAAATAAGTAGAGAGGATTATTATGTTTTGGATGTTGTATATGCATGATTATATTCATGGAAATTGGATGTTGGTATGCTTATACTAGATGCTGTTTTTTTATGAGGAAATTAATACATGCTGCAGGAAGAATAACATTATTACAATGAGACTTACTCTTTTTCACATTGATTTAGATTGTAGACTAATGTTAGCAGCTTTAAAGTTGTTTCTTGTATTTTTTTATATTTTTGGAATTCTTTACTTAGTTAGTTTTTATGAAAAATCTGAGGCCATATGTGCGACGTATGGCCTCGGTTATTGAGAAATCGAGGCCATAAGGGGTACCTATGGCCACGGTTATTAAAAACCCGAGGCCATATGTGCCACCTATGATCTCGGTTATTGAGAAACCGAGGCCATAAGGGGTACCTATGGCCTCAGTTAAAAACAAAGACCATAGGTAATGACTTTTGGTCTCTCTCAAGTATTATAATTTGAAAAGATAATATTTACAATTACAACGATCCCGACATAGTTCAAATCTTACTCTTTTATCTTACAAATTTAGATTCATCCATTGAGGAACACACTTGTTCATCGTACCAAGTATGTCTTAATTCATATAAAAAATATATAATTTCTTTTTTGAAATCTCACGACCATCGGTAATATTGTTACAAAGATACATGAACAAAAAAATACCTTCAAATTTTTAATTAAATTTTTATGTGAATATAATATTTTAAATTAAAAATTAAATTTTTTAACACTAAATTCATAGTACTAATTAATACCAAATACAATTATAAGAAATTCACATATTTAGTTAACTATATTAAACTAAGTTTAAGTATTATCATTTATAACTTATCAGTAATAAAATACTATTTTTATTTTCATGTTAAAATATTTTGAAAAAATAATAAAAATAATATTATTAATGTTTTTAATTGTAAAATTAACACATATTATTTATATTCATCTCATATATTTACACTATTAAAAATTTCTTATATATCATTTTATTTTGAACTGACATTCAATTGAACACATTTCAATATTATTAGGTACTATTTTTTTGTTATAAATTTTAAGTGTATTTTTTTTTTTTTCAATTATTTTTTTAAAATGTAATATTAAATTGAGCTCAAAGACTATCTCACAACTCTTTTTTTTTTATAGTTTGTTAGTTTTATTTTACATCAATAAATATTATAATTTTTTTATAATAAATATACTTATTATCAATAATTATTTTATTAATTTTAATTATGATCGTTTTGGTCAATCTCTATTTTTTCAATTTTTGTTATTTTTTTATACACTAATAAATATCAAAATGTATTTATAATAAATACATTTCTTATAAATAGTTATTTTAGAAGTTCTATTGTGTATAAAAAGCCAAGAATATGTTTTTGTTGTTCTCCACTTTTGTTTTGATAGTTTTATATAAATTGTGGATGTCACCACAAATCACTCAATTATGTCAAGAATAGCAGTTTGGTATTTTTATTATTTTTTAATAGTTTAATTATTTTGTTTTGAAAAAGTGATAGTACAAAAAAAATGATCAATTTTTTATTTTTTTATATTTTTAATATTTTCTTGACAATTAGTAAGATATCATTTTTACAGATTGTTTTTAATAATAAACAATAATAACTAAAAAATAGATAAAAAAATTTAAAATTTGATAATTTATTAGTATGTTGTCATTTTTCCATAACTAAATAACTACAAAAAAAACATATTGATTAAATTGTTCTAATTAACACAACTAAGAGACACTAAGTTTATTTGTCTCTTTATATAAATATGAAAAGTAGCGATTTATTTTTTTATTTTTTCTTGTACATTAATAAATATCAAATTATTTTATAAAAAATATACTCCTTATTAATAGTTTCTTTGTTAGTTTTATTGTGTTTGGTTGTTTTCTATTTTTTTGTTTTATTATTTTTTTAGTACACTAATAAATATTAAAATATTCTTATAATAAATACAATTTTTATAAATAGTTGTTTTGATATATTTATTTATGAAGCGAGAGTGAATAGTATTTTGTCCTTATTTTCTATTTTTTTGTATTTTTTTTACACCAATAAATATCAAAATATCTTTATAATAAATAAATTTATTAAAAATAATTATTTTTTAGTTTTTTTGTGTTATGTTTATGCTATTGTCCACTTTTTTAGTTTTTGATATTTTTTATTATACTAATAAATATTAAAATGTCTTATGAATACTTGTTTTAGTAATTTTAAGATGTATAAAAAATGAGTAATATAATTAAAATGTCTTATAACAAAACACTTCTCAGTTTCTCAATATGTACGTGTAATATAATTATTTAAAAAATATTAATTAAAAAAGTTATCAATATAACCTTGTCATATTTAACTTATTTATTAAAAGTTAAGTAAGTTTTGTTAATATTATATCTAGTCACTCATGTTTGTATCATGTTTTGATTGCATGTCAGGATCATAAATTATCACACATACTATTAAAAAAATAATTATTATTATATTTTTATTTTTAATTAAATTATAAGAAAAATTAATATTTTAAGAATACTCTCCGAACCTTTCTACACAATTTCAACATCAATTTTTTATTTTGTTATAATAAAATCAACTTGAAAGAAAATTTATATTTCAAGATATTCTTAAAAACAATTAAAAAAATATCAATTATTCGACAATCACTACTAATATATATTTATCAAATTTAAATAATCCTACATTTTTTATTTTTTTAAAAGAAATAATATCAATATTTTAATTCAAGTATTAACATAAAATATATGATAAAAAAATCAATATTTAACAACCTAATAAATTATTTATAAATTACATATTGATTTAAATATTTTTCCAAAAATAAATAAATTTAATAATGTAATTACATTGCATGTAATGCATGAGTACAAAATTAATGTTATACCTAAAAAGTCTCAAAACTTCTGAAATTTGTCCTATTTTATATAAAAAAAATTATTTTTTTAATATTAATAAATTTCAAAATGTTCATATAATGATATATTTATTACGAACAATATTTTTAATAGTTTTACTAGACTTTACATTATTACACTTCAATAATTATCTTAATCGTATTAAATGTAACAATTCATAAATGATAACAATAACATTATTTAAATTTTTGATATTTATCTAGTTAAAGTTTATTAAAATTTCATCATAAAGAATACATTTATCCTTGTTTGAATTTTATTTAGGTTTAAAATTAAATATATTATCTTATATAGAATAAACACTTATATTTTTGTTACGGTTGTATTCAACAAGAATACACTTATTTTTATTCTCTTTTCTATAAATTCTATTAATTCCAATTCTTAATCCAATTTTCTTTTATATTCTCACCCCTTTCCTTTATTTCCCTCGTACTTCTCCATATGTTCCACATCAAATTGAAATCAACTAGATTTTGTTTTCTAAAACAAAAATATATCCCTTTTCACCAAAAAAAAAAAAAAAAAAAACAGATCAAGCAACACACCAAACACCTCCAACCATCAAACCCTCACTACAACCACAGTTGGTCCTCTTCGATCGCTAGCAACCAACACTACAAGAGATTGTTTTTAACGACGGTTATCCTAGTACCCCTGTTGTAAAAAAGTTTTTCTCAACACAGTCAATGTTCATTGACAACAGTATGTTTCCCCGAAAAAAACTACGTCGAAGATAGTAATTTTCCGACAAAATATTTATCGAAGACAGTTTACTTCCCAAAAATATATTTATTGACGAAAGTGTACTTTTTGAAGAAGTAAATGTAGGAAAAACTTTTTCCTATGAAAAGAGTTTTCTCTAATAAAATGATTTGTTTAGAACTAAAAATTGTATTTGCATAGTATGAGACAAAATACTTGGAACTAAAAATTAGAAATTTCTAATGATGTATATACTTCATTTATTAAAAATAAATAAATAAATTTAAAATGCATATATATGATACAATAGCATGCTTTAAAAAATAAAAAATGTATAGAATAGCGGGCATCTTAAAAATCATGAAAACAAATAAATTTACTATTTATAGGTCAGAAGTATCTCAAAGAAAATACATCACTTCCCGCGGCCTTAAAACGAACATATATAATAGATTTCTCAAAAGCTTTATTTCATCAACTAGAGAAGTTACTAGAAATAATAAATTTGTATTACAATACCAATGACCAAATGAAAATAAATAAATAAATAAATATATATATATATATATATATATATATATATGAATAATCTATATTGTCATTTCATGGTTAGAAAATTAAAAATAATTAAAAAATGAGGATACCAAACGTTTGCTTAATTGAATTGCTTTCAAATAGAAGATAAATATTATTTATGGTTAGTATATGATATTTGCTTCGATTAGAAAAAATATACATTGAATTCCTACGTAAATTTATGTTTACAAATATTTTAAATTAAGATTCTCAATATCTTATAAGTATTCTTAATATTTTATTCAAGGGATAGATTTAAAATATTAAAGTGTATGTAATGATTGATTTAAAAAGTAATATTTTTCTTTTAACTAATTATGTTTCTTTTATGTTTAGTAATTTTATTTTAGTTAATTGTAGGTTTTTATTTTAAGTTTTATCCTTTTATTTAATTGTGAGCCTTTTATGTTTAATAATTTTTATTTTAGTAAATTATGGACTTTTTATTTTAAGTTTTTTAGTCTTTTATTTTTAAGGTTGGATTAAACTCAATCTATAACTAAATAGACCCATTCTATCTAGGTTTTTTTTCTTTTAGAGTTTCTTACTTATTAATAAGAAGAGTTGTGTAATCTGAAGAAGAACGAATATTCATTAATGAAAAAAAATTCAGAAAGCATCTTGTTTTACCTTCTAATGTTATTGATTGAATACTTGAATTCGACTTTTAAAAGAAAATGATCAACTTTTGTGACATCTCAAGGTTTGGGTTTTAAGGATTTTGTTTCCTTAGAGTTCTAATTTGATCATCTTCAACACGTTTTTAACAAATGAATCGTTTCTATTCCTTTGAATTCGTGTGTTCCTAAGTTCCTAGGTTGTTCGTCTAAAGTGTCTGCATCAAGTTTCCAAGGCATGCTAGTTTTATCAATAAGTATAGATGAAAACAATCAAACATAAGTATAATTATTTTTCAAGATAAAAATATTCAAAAAATATAGTCTCTTTATTACCTTCAAGTTGACCCATATGCAATGATTATTACATTCATTCCTTGAACAACTCTAGATCCTATACAAGATATGCTTTTATATCAACATCATGTGCATAAAGGGGAATAAGAGAGATACCGTAAAGATTAGGATCAAGATCAAGATCAATAATAGAGATACACACTTAAAGATACACACTATTAAATCAGATCTTCAAAAGTAAATAAAGAATGTAATCTTGCATAGTTACTAGAGTCCTTGCTAACATAAGGATGGTAGTGCAATAAGCACACAAGAAGTTAATAAATATATTTTATATGTTCTTAGATTCAATCATAATGAAAATTCATACCTAGTATAGGATTGAGTGAGAAGTAAAGATTTAACATAAATTTCAACTCTTATATATGGTATTTACATAAGACTTATATTCATAAAGATAAAACTAAACTACTCTATCATAAATAATACCTTTATTGTTGGTCTCTAATGCTCCCCCCTCTTTATACAAGCTTGTATCAGAGTTGTAAAGCTTTAACATAAATTTCAACTCTTATATATGGTATTTACATAAGACTTATATTCATAAAGATAAAACTAAACTACTCCATCATAAATAATACCTTTTTTGTTGGTCTCTAATGCTCCCCCCTCTTTATACAAGCTTGTATCAGAGTTGGTGAATATTTCACTTCCATTACATGTAGTTGTAGTTTTGTCACATGCCTAAATTTCAAATAAGAGAACCAATTTGGTTCCAATATTATAACAAAGTTAATAAATATTAAGACTTATTATGGTAACTATGTGTTTCCATGACGGGTGCAACTGTCATCAAAAACAAAACAAAAAACCACTATCATGAAAAAATGAAAAAAATACCAAATGACCGCCATAGAAAATATTTACTATGACGGTTACAACCGTCATGAAAAATGAAAAAAATGACTGAAAAAATGACTAAAATCAAATGATTCTTATAGAAAATATTTATCATGATGGCCGATTTATCGTGATTGTCCTTGTTCTTTTATGATGGTCACTTAAAACGATTGTCTTCAAAAACTTTATTTTTATGATGATCCAAACATGTAAAGAATTATTTAGCAGCATTAGTATCAACAAATTGCACCAACAATACAATCTCATACACATCGATGGTTCATCGATATGAGAGAGAGTATAAAAAAATCTCACATCGATTGGACATGAAATATCCAACTCATATATAAACGAGTATAATCCTTCGAACTAACTTCTTATATATAAACCGTTAATTATCCTTCAAACTAACTTCTTATATATGAACCGTCAATTATCAGATAGATCGAGCAACATTAGTTCAAACATGTTACGAACACTAGAAAAATGCATTAATATAAACCTACAAATCCTTTTCTAAACATGAAAATATATAACACAATAATATTTATTATTGAATGTTTTTATTGTTAATGAGAGAGAAAAATGCTGTTTAGCTATTACATTCTTAAAAAGGTCTGGGAAAACAAAGATGATATAAGATCAATTTACAAAAACCTATATAAAAGGTCTATATAAAAATTACATGCTAAGAGGAAAGTCAAATCTCATTGCAAAGGGATTGAGCACAAAACTGACATACTTTCTCCAGCATCTACACAACATAGCTATTTCTTACTTTATTTACTTTGCAACATATATATAGAACTTAGTTTACTGGTATCTTTCAGCATATACACACAAACACAAAAAAGAAAAAAGAAAAGAACTCAGGTTAATTTGCCACACATTTTGAGGTAAGGAGAACCATAATTAACCTTACATTTTCCACATGCATCCTTCACCTATTACTTTATCTACATAATGCATTAGGATATTGATAACATAGTTACCCTCTTATCTCCACTAACAATTTATCAATCCATGCACCAAAAGAAATAAGTGAAAAAGAAAAAGATAGAGCAAGGCTTTAATGTGGTAAAAAATAAATTTCCTAGCCAAATAGAAACTGATGTTGCTGACACTCATCAGCAGATTGTGTAACATCTCCAGTCAGAAGTATAGTAATCACCTCCAATTGTCCCTGTTATTGTCTTTCATTATGTATCCAAACAATACATAATGAAAGATAATAACAGGGACAATTGCAAAAAGAAGCATTACTGAAAGCCTCCATGAGCGACGCAGAAGATTCAATAGCACAAAGCGACATTGCAATGAACCTTACTCGAAATGACGTGCAAAACCTCAATCGACGGCACGGGCAAAGGTACGTTTTGGATTTAATTTTTCTTATCAGTAGGATTTTTATTTTAAAATTTTAACTAATTAATAATATAAAAATATACATAAATAATATTAATACATAATCTCTTAATAAAAGTTAGTTAGGATCAATTTAAATGAGTTTTTTTGTTTATTGAATTTATTTTTAATTTTTCTAATAATTGGCACCTACTAGACCAAAAAAAATTGCCCTGCATAATTCGGTTGGGTCAGTTTGGTTGGTTCAATAAGCTTTATAACATATATGTACATTGTTAACTGATTCAATGGATGAAGAGATATGAATGTAGATAAGGTATGAATCTGAGAGAGATGTACAAGCTAAGCACTATATTCTTTTTTTTTAATTTTTTATTTAATATTAGATTTTTTTTTCTTTTTTTGCTAAAAAAATTCATTATTTTCTTTTCCTTGTAAAAAAAAAACTTCTTTTTTATTTTTAATTTTGTTTTACATAAATTTTTTTATTCATGTATTTTTTTTGTCAATTTTTATGAAAAATTATCAAGGTAGTAATAATATATCTTGATGGTTCTTAAAAAAACCTTATTGGTTTTTAAAAAACCAAACTATAAATTTATGTCAAAAAAGTCATTTTTATAGGAACCTATAATCAATACAAAGAACATGAACATGATAAATATCTATTGTGTGTTCTAGATTTCAAACCATATTGCAATTATTACACAAAACATCTTTTTTTTTTCAAAATAAAAAAGAAAATCATTATCCCAAAATTCATATGGCTTCTAAATAAGTAATAACTTGTTCTTTTTATCATGTTCATATTAATAAATTCAACCCCAAATGCAATTTCAAGAAAAAAATAATGTAAAAGTAACATCAGATTATGGTTTAAAATAGGATATATTAGTAATTACAATATTATATTTATAACTTGTTAGATGGTATTAGTAAATTTGTATTCTCTAAGAGAGAGCTAATTGTTGTGCATCTAACACAAAAATGTCATATTATATATGATAAATATCTATTTTGTGTTCTAGATTTTAAATTGTTTATTGTTTTAGCTTTGGTTATTAACTTGCAAACATGTTTCAATTTCAACCAAAAAAGCAAATATGAAGATGGATGGAGATCACATAGTTAATACAATGGAAAACACAATAGAAAGCGATGAAACAATCATTGACGTTCTTTTAAATTCAAAGAAACAAAATATGATGTCAAAAAGAACATGAATATGGGCACACTATGAGACTCTCACTTTGGCTTCTAATAATATTCCATGAGAAAAGTGCAAGTATTATGATCAAATCTATCAAAATAGATCTAAGAATGGAACGGGTAATTTTACACCCCATTATAGTAAGTGTGTTACAAGGGAGACATACAATATGTGTCATATGCTTATTAACTAGTTATTATAACATAACATGTGTGTGAAAAGTTGTATCATCTTTGTATACTTTGTTGTGTGTTTGAGTTATTCATTCAGTGATAATCTATAGTTTGTTCAAAAGACTGGTTGTTGAAATATTATTTTTCTCATTTTTAGTATTTTATATAATGTTGATTAAGCTAATGAGCTTTAATCATTAAATATTTTGTTTATTTATAAAAAAAAGTTCAATTAATTAAAAAAAATACAATTAATAATTTGGGTTAGTTTGGGCTAATTTGAGCTAGCTCGTTTATGTTTAGTTTGGGGTTTAGGCTCACCTTTAGTGGCTCGAATTAAATTTGAATTGAGTTAGGGTTGGACCAATTTGGTTTAGCCCAATTCATATGAATTGTCACCTTTACTTGCCTTACTTTGATAGACTAAGAAAGAAGACACAAATCCCAATCACATCATCATTGATCTCTCCCACCTCGTTCACTATGTTAATAGAACTACCATTAGACACTACCAAATAGCCAACTCTAATTAGATTCAGGTCATTCTTCTCCAATTTTAACCTCAACCCACTCCTACAATTTATGTCCACCTCCTTATAGTAAGTTTCCCATCCTCTGAACATTGTCATAGGCCACCCATGTCACTACCATTAACATTACACTATGGGATTTTCAAAAAGACCTACATCGAAGCTTGACAGATTGATAGACAGGTTGACCAACACTTTACACTAACCCTTTAATTTTACATGTAGTCTTATTTTTCCATATGAAGTTGCAAGAACTTGAATAAGAATATGTTACACTTAAGGGTAGAATAGGTAAGATGGTTGAAGACATAATTGACATTAAATATGCTATGGAGACATTAACTCAACAAATTGTTGCAGTACTAAAAGAAAATGAGAAAGAAAAGTACAATGATGAATCATGTGTAGCTCAAAATCTTGAGCAAACTCCTAAATCAAAACCAAAGGATTCCAATTCTAGTCTCTTGCCCACCCTTTTCAATTTAATGTTCATTGGAATAAGTTCAACCAAGGGCTTCCATTCAAACTGGGTATCAAAATAATGGCAACCTTACCACTACTCCATAATACACAAATGTTCAACATAGGTATGAACCAAATCTTGTTCTTCATTGTAGGGTGATAAGGGACAAACATGAATTCGATGGTAATCTTAACCCTAATGTTTTTCTAGATTAGCTTCACAAGATGGATGATTTCTTTAAATTATATGACATGATTGATGTTTAATGTGTCAATCTTGCAAAAAAGAAGTTAGTTGATCTTGCTAAACTTTATTGGCACTTTGTCTAGTGCCAATATGAATAGTTTATGTCTTCTTCCAATAATACTTTGGCTAGAAATAAAGTAGAAGTTGAAAGAAAAATATGTGTCAGTTTTATATAAGAGTAGACTAACAGATCAATTACTTAATTTGAGACAAACCACCTCTAATGTTAAGGAATACATGTATTGCTTTGAAGAGTTAACACTTTGATATGACCTTTGAGAGGATTCGTGGATCACTATTACTCAATTTTGTTAATAGTCTAAAATCACATAATAAGAAAGTTGTTTCTATGTATTCACCATCATCTATAGAAAAAACCTACCACAAAGCCTTAGAAGCTAAGCCGTCTTTGGGTTCCCAAATATAGTTTCCTCACTCTTATGGCCTTAACACTAAGGAAAATAAGGTGTTTAGCATACCCAACACTAGGTTTTCTAATTCAATGACATAATTTCCATGCTAAAGGTCATATAGTTTCTCGATATCGTAACTGCACTTTAGCTATTACATGAGATTATAAATTTCCACCCAAAATACTCCATTACAATTGAGGTCAATGGTGAAAACAATGTTATTTATAGGTATAATGTTGACGTTCTTTGTAGTGATGAAGGAGAAATAATGGTATATAAGGGTGACAATTTATGTCATAACTTGATTGACTGAATCAGATCTGAATCTAACACAAATCAAATTAAATTTGAGCTAGTTCAAATAACCTAAAAAAATCAAATTGGGTTCGAACTAGCCTATTAATCCGAAATAAAATTAAAAAAGAAAAGAAATTACAAAAGGATCAAGGTACTAACTAAAGGTATTGAGGTATAAATTTAAATTCTCATTGTTTACTTTATGTATATAAATTCTTGTTATACATTAGAATCTAATGCTCTCAATACGTAATTTTGTTAATAGTCTAAAATCACATAATAAGAAAGTTGTTTCTATGTATTCACCATCATCTATAGAAAAAACCTACCACAAATCCTTAGAAGCTAAGCCATCTTTGGGTTCCCAAATATAGTTTCCTCGCTCTTATGGCCTTAACACTAAGGAAAATAAGGTGTTTAGCATACCCAACACTAGGTTTTCTAATTCAATGACATAATTTCCATGCTAAAGGTCATATAGTTTCTCGATATCGTAACTGCACTTTAGCTATTACATGAGATTATAAATTTCCACCCAAAATACTCCATTACAATTGAGGTCAATGGTGAAAACAATGTTATTTATAGGTATAATGTTGACGTTCTTTGTAGTGATGAAGGAGAAATAATGGTATATAAGGGTGACAATTTATGTCATAACTTGATTGACTGAATCAGATCTGAATCTAACACAAATCAAATTAAATTTGAGCTAGTTCAAATAACCTAAAAAATCAAATTGGGTTCGAACTAGCCTATTAATCCGAAATAAAATTAAAAAAGAAAAGAAATTACAAAAGGATCAAGGTACTAACTAAAGGTATTGAGGTATAAATTTAAATTCTCATTGTTTACTTTATGTATATAAATTCTTGTTATACATTAGAATATAATGCTCTCAATACGTTGTGATTTTGTGATACATATATATCTAAAATAACTTTAGAGTGTTATTGGTAGGTATATATTGAATTTGTGAAAGATAAAGTTGTGCACAAAACTCATATTATAGATACTTAATATTTAAATAGGTCATCCATCAACAATGATAACCAAAAGGACAATTCTTTTCTAGATGTCTGTTATATTTAGTCTAAAAATAAAAAATATGAAGATATCAATTTGTGGTCTGTTGGACTCTTTGTTTAATGGTTGTAGGAAATTATTTATTTAATCGTATTCATAAATTTTTTTGTTTAATGATTGGGGGAAATTTTATTGAGATTTTGGACTCTTTATTCAAATTATGAGTTTTCATGAACTCACGATGATTTCTAAGTTTTGCACGATAGAGGTTTGATGGAATTTATCGTTGTCAAATTTATTAAGAAATGAACTTATTTTAAGAATTAGCTTTCTTTAGTTTATGTTTACTAGTATTCTTATTTTGTAATTAATTGGTTATTATAACATAACAAGTTATTCTAATATTTTTTTCTCTCATTTTTGGTATTTCATGTAATATTGTTTGAGCTAATAAGTTTTAATCATTCAACAATTTATTTATTTATAAAAAAAGTTCAATTAATTAAAAAATGCAATTAACAAGTCCATTGGGAAAGTTTGGGCCAGCTCGTTTGTATTTGATTTACTTTTAGACTTACCTTTACTTACTCAAATTAAATTTAAATTGAATTAAAATTAGATTAATTTGAACTAGATTAATTCGAGCCAAGTTAAACTCGCATAACTCGTACAAATTACTACACATCACTATCATGCCCTAAGTTCCTTTTTCATCCATTTGTTGAATTTGAGTTCTTATAAAACGTGAGAATTGATGGGAATAATAATATCATAATTGTCTAAATTATTAGTGTTTATCTAATTAGATTTCATTATTAAGATTGTATTTATTATTGTTTGACTTTTAGTTAGGTTTAAAGTTTAAATATATTATTTTATTTAAAACAAACACTCAGTATGCTAGGATTTCATACAATAAGACTTGAGTATTCTCATCTCTCTCATCTATTTTCTCATATTTATCTATATTATTCCTATCATTAGTGTTCATTTACATATTTAATGTGAATCGGGTTTGATAAATTCATCATACTTATAATCTTTTATATAAAAAAACCCTAAAACTTTGGTTGTGCCCTTTTTTACATGATGTTTCTTGTAGTCGACGTCCAATTTTTTTTATTTTTTATTTTTGTAAAGTTTAATTTGTTTGTTTTTCTTTTACACCAGTTAAGACAAAAATATTTTAATAATCAATAATAGTTTATGAATAGTTATAAAAGCCCCTATATGTGGTCCACATGCATTTTTTTATAATTATATAGCCTCGGTTTTTAACCGTAATCGTATGTCTATGACCACGATTATAAGAACCGAGGCCTAAGTGAGAGAGATCGTAGGATATACATAAATTAAAAAAATACAATTATTAATTAAAATATTAAAAATTAAATCAATATAAATTATAATAAATTTATTAAAAATCATATTAAAAATCATATTATATTAAAGTTAAAAGTATAATTACATTCGAGAGTTTATTATATACTAAAAATTAATAAACACAATGTACAATAGAAATAACTTTTTTAATCTATTTTGAGACTCAAAACACAGTGCACCTGCTGTGCAGGTGCGCCTGGTGTACCTGGTGCGCTGGTAATAGTAGATAAAATAAAAATGAACCATAAACACAATGTATAATAGAAATAACAGTAGATAAATCCAACCAATACACTACTAGAAAACTCATTAATTTTGTTTTCGTCTTTCCATTTCCTTTCTAACTATTGGAAACTATTTAGAGGTCAAAATCAAATTCAGAATTCACAAAATAGATTACCACATTTGGTGTTTAACTCTTGTTCATGGCATAAGGGATGCATGAAGGATCTTTGGCATGGTCATGAGGCTGATAGCATCCAAGTAGTGACCGTTAAAGGTGTGGCCATATGGTAGAATAGCAACAAGCACAGGGTATGTGAAGCCCTAAAATACAAAACAAAGAGAAAATGGTGATCAAGTTGTAATAAGGTAAAATGAAACTAAGCCCCGTCAGCTAAAGTCCTCTTTGTGGTACAGATGTACAAAACTGCATCAAAGAAATAGCAACGGAACACTGTTGACAACTTTATATTCTCAACATAATCAGTGAAGCAAAACCAATATCATAAGTTAACCTATTTCCCATTATTGCCACGAATGAAAGCATCCCCATATTTTTTCTTCAACTTCCCGTTTAAAAAGATTCAAACTTTCTTCAACTGAAAATGGTTTTGATGAAATCCCACATCAATTTATGATTTTAACGAAAGAAAATTTCATAGAACAGATAATAAAAACAAATGAACCCATATATTCCACAAAGATTAATAAAGGAAAAAAATTATTTAAAAAATGGGAAAAAATCAAAATAAAAAATGATAAACTAATAACCCAAATGCAGCCTTAATCTAAATGAAAACGAGAGATGTTTGCTTTGATTTTCAAGAATCTGGAAACCTAATGGAAAAAAAATTAAGAAGACCAACTAATTGCCCAAATTAGGGCATCAAAAAAATCAAAACCAGAGTGAGAGAGGAGTTTTACACATTATAAAAGAAGTAATAGATAAATTGATAGAGAAAATTGGAAGTAACACATATATGTACATACATATGGTGTCCGAACCAAGGAACCAGCAACCAGCAGCAGCACACTAGCCCCAGCGACTAGCAACCAGAGAATAGCGACCAGCGACCAACGAACAGAGAACATCTACCAACGAACAGAGAACACCTACCAGCGACACCACAACCAAATGAAGAAATGTTTCCAGAGCTTTCCAGAGTAAAAAAGAAACAAAAGCGCAGAGGGAAAATGAAAAATGAGAAATGAGATAGAGTAGTGAAAATGAAAAATGTGAGAGAAGAAAATTGTAAAAAAAAAATTAATAAAATTTTTTAATGTTGTCTATGGCTCAGTTATTTAAAAACTGAGGCCATAGACATACCCAATGACTTTAGTTTTTATAAAAATTAAGACTAAATGTCTGAGACCATATATATATTTTGTAGTAATAAAGTTTTATTTAATTATTTTCTTGTACACAAATTAATACCAAAATGTTCCTATAATAAATAATACTTACAAATAGTTATTTTGATAATCATTATTTTTTTATTAAATCTACAAAAATACAAACGAAATATTGCATTTATTTCATTAATACCGTCGAATTATTTTTATCTCATTTTTACCACTCAATTATTACATTTATTTCATTTTTTATAATTAAAACTACTATACAATTATCAAATTATAATCATAAACACGGGTTCAAAATCTAGTAAATAAAAAACCTCAAATTTTTGGTTGTGGACTGTGTCCTTTTTATATATAATTTTTTGGTTTTTTTAATCAATAAATATCAAAATATCTATATAATGATATATTTGTTAAGAAAAATAGTTTTGATAGTTTTATAATCTATTGACTTTACATTATTATCATTGGATAATTTTTTTTAATCACGTTAATGTTAACAATTTATAACGTTCATGATTGCCTATTTAATGAATCGATATGGTGGATAAATTCAATTATTGTTATCCAATTATTTAATAGATTGGGTTTCATTAATTAATTTACTATTACTCATTTAATGAGTAGATTGGGTTTAGTAAATTAATTTATAAGTGCATCATATTTGTGTTGAATTAATCTTTTTTTTGCCAATATCATATCATATCTCATATTAATTAAAAATAAATATTAAATTAATATATAAATTATTTTTAAACAAAAATAGTTACAAAAATTCTTACTAAGTTCAATCAAATCGTATATTTCGTTTTTATGTAATACTAACTTTTTAGATAGTAAAAACATTAATTAAACAAGTTCATATGTTATCTTCATATATTTATCATATTTATGAAATGAAGTCATGTAAGATATAAGTCTTATCAATTTCGTGATAAATCACTTATATTTATATCATGTTTGAATTATATTGTTTATAAATAGTTATTAATATATATTTATTTTTCACTGAAATATAGATATGACAATTTGACTTGACAAATTGAGGCCTCCCGAGTATAAATAATTCAATGCAAAAACGTTCAATTTGCAATTACTTTTTTCTTCTTCATTTAATCAAATTTAAATTTTCAAAATTTGCTACCTTTGTGGTCAAAGTACTCAACAATCCACTGCTTGTATTTTTTTTAAAATTATTTAATATATATACTTTTTACGAATCATTTAGTGGATATATTTAGATTTTAATTTTTTTTATAGATAGAATCATATGTGATAGATTTTATAATATGTATTATTAGTTATAAATATTATTTAATAATTTTTTTATTGGTTCTTTCAATTTATTAATTCATCATTAAAATTCTTGAGTTATGATGTTTTTTTATGGATAATATATTTATAAATTTTTTTTTTTGGAAGGTTATCCAAAGGATTATTGAAAAGTTGCAGTAATGGTCTTTAGTACTATAATAATAATGTCAACAAATTGTTTTATACATATCAGTGTAATTTTAATAATTATCTTTGTTTAAGTTAATTTAATATTTTTTAACTAATATCATTTTAATAATTATACAATTAATATTTTTAATTATATGTGATTCACACAGTAGATTGATGATAAGACATCTCTTGTATTCAAATTACATGTTGAAATAATAACAAATAATATTTTAAATTACTTAAAAATGCACTACTATAGTCATTTGAAAAAAAAAATCAAACGGTCAGACTGAGTTTTTGACCGGAAGATATTACACTAACTTGAACCGAACCCAAATGCCCCGTTCTAACCCGAACGAAACAATTGTCACCTCTACTTAAGTACCAAATTAATAACTTTATATTTGAAAGTATTCATACTAATCCAAGAGTATTTTGTTACGTCTCGCTCAAATTGTCCCACAAAATTCAAATAAATGGTGGTTGCTTAAAAGGATTTAGACTTTTTCACATGAGAAGATTCTAGAGTGACTTAGAAATGTCTAGAATAATCTAGAGTTGGATAGATTCAATTCAAGTTTTGAAGACCCTAGAATGTTCTAGAACACGTTGAAAGATGTTAGAATGGGTTGGAATATTCTAGAACATGTCGGATAGTTCATGAAAAATGTAGAAGCCGCTAGAAGCTTACGGAACATCCTAGAACTTGCATGAATGAGCTAGGCAAACCTAGAAGACTCTAGAGTTGGCTAAAAGGTCCTAGAACCTTGTAACATATTGTACATAAAAATAGAACGCTCTTGTATATTCTAGAACTAAAAGGATCTAGAAATATGTGGCATAATCTTAACCTTGTTACCACACTATAAATAGACCTATTGGTCTTCATTTGTATTTATCTTTGGAAATTCTTAGCATCTTATAAGATACATTCTTTAAAGTAATACAAAAGCATTCTTTACAAACTCTCTTTCTAATCACTTTGGAGTTTCATTCAGATTCAAAGGTAGAGTACAAAGGACGGTGTTAAGTGACGCACGTCGTTACTTTTTCAAATAAGGTTGTAACAATTTGGTATCTTATTGGTAGCTAAGTTAAGTAGAATATTTTGTTATAATACCCCTTTTTACTATTTTAAATAGTGCTCATTTGTTAAAATTAATCACATGTTACATAAATCAAATTAAACAATGAAATTTGTGAAACTTCAAGAAAAAAAAATCAATAAAAAAATATTAATTTAATAGTTAAAATATATCAATAATTAAATTATTATACTTTTAATAACATAGAACATAAGCTTGAATTAAGATATCGAGACTCATAACAATAATTTAAATTTATTGTCATTTTTTGGTTGATTATGCTACTATTATTTTCATAATTTATCAGAATACATATTGTCATATTAAAAAATAATAAAACATTATTTAAAATGAACACAATAAATATTAATACTTTACTAATTAAATTGAGATTTATTATTCAAATAAGTTCACTTCTCATTCATTCCAACATTTTGAATTTGAACCATCAAAAATTATTAGTTCTGTTCAATTTAATTAAAATAACGAAAAATTAAAAACTGAAATTGAGAGGGGCCGCGCGTACACAGCCCCAACTACCACAAATTATGACGTACAGTCTCCGCAATGGGAGATGTTAGGCAGATGCACTTCCAAAGTGCAATGGAAGCCAAATGCCTAGGCCATGGGCCTTCTTGATCACCCATAGACCCCGTCCAGGTATGTAAATTTTAACGTTGGAATTGTTTTTCTATTTAATCATAAGCCTTCACTCCTTCCTAAGTATTCGCACCCGATGTGGGACATTTTGTATTAGCTGCAAACCTTTAGACTACGACAACCATGAATCGAATGGATTAAATTTGCTTTTTATTTTCTTCTTTTCATAACTTACTCGCAATCGCATACCATATATTTCTCTAAATATCCAATTCTGTACCACCCTTCAACTCTCATACTTAAAGAAAATAGCTCCCTTCTTCTTCAGCAAAAAACCTGTAGTAGACTGACCATATTCAATATTGATGAACTAACCAAGTTTGCGCTTGAGAGCTGGGCAGACATTATTCAATATAAAAGTTCCCGAGTAATATGACTACTCAACAACCAGAGTAAAGGAAGATTACAATAAAATAACTAAGTAGCTTCAAACTTTTTGTAAAGATAACTGCAAAAACAAAAGCTTCCCATAGCCAACAAAAACAAAGAAACTCTTCTAGACACTAAGTCGCAAACAGGCAAGACATGAACTAGAATTTTGTAATCATTCTCAAACTTATTTTAAGCCCGGAGTAACAAGAAAAAGAAGGGGAAAAAAACCATTGTTGCATTCCATAAATACCAAACCAACAATTTCTATGCACTCCATTAAGTCCAGGAATGCACTAATGGTGCACAAGTTTTCAACGCATGAATGGGGATAACATCAATGCATACAGAAAAGGCGAATAGGACTGAAAACACCAAAGCAGGGTAACACACCCATCACAAGTATTCCTTTGAACAGAAACGCACTTGGTACTTTTATCAAACACCTTATGAACCGGCAAAACCACAAAGCTTTGCCAACTGTTAAGACATTTTATTAAACTTATGAGGACTCTGCAATAACGGATGAAGTTTCTTATATTAAAATATTTGTAAAATATATTAAATAATTACATCGTAATATTGTAAAATATATTAAATAATGACAAAATTTACTTCAATAAAATATTATAATAAAAAGTGACATTTATCATTTCCTTATTACCAATAAAATAAATATTAAGAATATAATGTTAATTCTTTTTTTGATAATGATCAATTAGATGTGGCAACGTTTTTCTCTGAACAAGGCGAAAGAAAATAAACAAGTTAAATAACGATTCGACAAGAAGAGGGGACATTCAAGACTAGTAGATGAAATTTAGACATATATTGGAAGGGGCCGCGCGAACGCAGGCCCCCACTATCACAAATTATGACGTTGGCTCCCACACTTGGTGAGACCATAGGCTGGCACCCCTCCTAAGTGCAATGGAGGTCACCATCCTAGGCCATGGACCTTCTTGATCGCCCATCGACCCCGTCCAGGTAAGTATGTTGCAACGTTGCTCTCTTTTCGTACTTATTCACTCCCTTTTCTATTATACTTCTATTTCTATTCCATGTGGGACTT
This sequence comes from Hippophae tibetana, assembly GCA_037013495.1. Classification (NCBI taxonomy): domain Eukaryota; kingdom Viridiplantae; phylum Streptophyta; class Magnoliopsida; order Rosales; family Elaeagnaceae; genus Hippophae; species Hippophae tibetana. The sequence goes on from CM072811.1 coordinate 35,496,677, forward strand.
ATAGACCCTTATTAGTATCGCGTTCATAGACGACCATGGACATTCTACTTTGCTCTTAACCTGCTTAGTTTGTTTGGTCAATTTGGTTTCATGTCATTGAATCATAGGAACTTGTTTTCTGCAGAAAATGAATTTCTCGTTTCATTTGTTTCTAACAGGAACATGAAAATATGATTTATTTTTCAGAAAGCTCTGGTGAAGGGTGTTCCATTTGCTTGTATATTTCTAATTGATAGATGAAATTTCCACCTCTTTTACTGGGAATAAACCACTCATATTTGTTCTAATTTTCTAAATCTCGCAATGCTCTTGGAAAATGATCCTTTTGGATTGCCGTGTGAACAAATTAACTGGAAATTGGTATTTGTTCTACTCTTGTCTTTGATCAGCTAGAACCAACTCTCGTATGTTTAGAATTATCCAAATAGAATATTTTGTTGTTCCGGTCAGATTACTCCATATATTGGTCAAATATAACTTCTAATATAAATTGACATATTTGACGTGGTCCTTCTAAAAACATTGATCCGTTGTTTTTGTTCATAACCTTGCTACATAAGTATCATAAAAAATATCTCATATAAGTTCATATTTAGCACAAAGAAAATCAATTTATGGAAGAGGGTTAATAATTCTATAAAAGTAGAGTTATTTAACTACTTTTAAAGCACTTATTTGCTTTGTTATTAGTTAAAACATTATGAAAAAGTTAATTTGTATGTAACTCTGTAAAGTTAGGTGTAATGAAAACAAATAGAGTCAAAAATGGAAAAAGTCAACATTGACCATGTTGTGGCGGGCATCTTTCTACGCCATGACATTGATCATGTTGCGACGAACATTTTTTTATATAAATAACACACAATTAAGAATAAAAAAACCCTAACAACTGCCAAGAAGAAAGAAGAAGAGAAAAGATTGAAGAGGAGATTAAAGAATGCATAATTTTGTGAAGGATTTAAGAGAATATTAATGTTTCAAATCAAGAGATTGAGTGTATCTCTTTTTCTTCTCCGTTCTTTATTAGTTTTTATGTCTTTCTTTATGAATCTAATTTTCTACATGTGATAATCTAATATTACCCTAATTGTAATTTCAATTCAATTATATTATTTAATCTGATTTTGATGTTGTTAATGGTTTGGCCAACAATTAATCTATAGAGTCAATTAAATAGATTTGAGATAATTATTTAATTGTTTGTCTTGATTAAATAACATGTATAATTTCTAAGTAAAGATATATGATTCTTATGCGTGTGATCTATCATTAATGAACTTAATTAGTAGTATGCAATCTAATTGACATGAAAGTGTAATTAGGTTAATTATTATATCGTGTGTAATTTACTTGTGAGAGGAGTGCAAGTTAGGTTAGATTCAATTGATCGTGTAATTGGTTGGTAATTATTTTTGGGAAATTTTTAGTGATTCACATGCACTAGAGATTGGATATACAATATAGTGTTTGGTGCATCTCAGATAAATAAATTTAATACAAATCAAATACTTAATTTTTAATCTTTTCTATTTCAAATAATTATATTGATATCAATTTTTATCAACACTAATAATTGCATGCACCTTTACTTCATGTAGACTTAAGAATAGAACACACCGTAAGGACCTTGAACCACTATAGGGTATGGCAGCCTTTGGTCCTCTGTTGCTTATAAGTAGTGAGAATATAGTTCTTAGTATTTGTAGTTATTTTTAGTTATCTAAAGTTATGAGAAGTTATGTTTAATGGTGAGCAATGGTGAATATATATTGAAGAAAATATATATGTTGATAATTCTTACTAATAGTGATAGACTTATCTTAATGTCAGACCTTTATTTTCTTAATTACTCGTTATCAAATAATTAAGAGATTAAATGCCGATCATTTATCCTATTCAATATTTACCATATATGATGTTTATCTATTGACTCAACATTGATTAGCCTAGTTTATGAGATATTTGTTAACATGGACCTCTTATATCGTGCTACATGGTGTGAACTATTTTATGACCAATATTAGCCTTCTAGACTTATTAGGCCTGGATACATGGGTTTCGAGGTCTATTTTGAATCCACCCTTAAGTAGTCATTACTTGCCCATATGATAAATTTCTTGTTTTTCCCAAGCACTCAAAACTTATGCAGTGATGTCTTATTATTGGTGGTTTTTACAAATTTTTAATCTAACTCCCAATTAGGGAGTTATGCCGATGTCAAAATCACCACTTACTGGGTTTACTTTTCCATTTTTTGGAAATAAGACATAGATCCAAATATGTGGGCTTTTAATCCTATGGGCCACCTAGAAGTTTAGAACCCTAAGATGGGTTCCTTGATGAATGGATGAGATCCTTTCTCATCCTCTATATAAGGAAAGCTCTCCCCTCATTTTTTTCAAAACTCACTTTTGAGAGAGATAGAATAATAGAGAAGCTTGGCATCAAGGATTTGGTATGTCTTTATTTTTTTTAACTTTTTCCATTTATTTATTTTCTTAGCACTTTGTAAAAAATGTAGGATTTTTATTTTCTTGCTATCCAAACACCTCGCATCCCACGACACTATGCTTTTTTTATAGCCGTTCATTGCTTGAGAATTAACCTCGTTGGAATTTTTTTGAATTTTATCTGAAATCAAGATTATCAGTTCTATTTTTTACGACTTCAATAAACTCATCATTTTTAAAAAGTTCTAACGCTTTCTTTTTGGAAGAGTTGAGAGTGTGAGGAGTTGCTTGTCTACCTCTTTTCTTTATGGTTACCTTGTAAGTACTCTCTGGTTAGGAAGTCTGATAGAGAGTTCAAGTCACCTTTAATAAACTTTATATAAAAATCAAATATAGAGAGGATATCTTGCCACTTATCAAAGATTTGTTTAGAGGCTAGTTTTTAATGTATTTTTCAAGGATTTCTTTTACGGATTTATAATCTATTATGAGTAAGAACTTTTGGTTTAGAAGGTCTTCTTGGAACGTTGAGATACAGAGAGATATGGCTAGAGTTTTTATTTTATTTTATTGGGGAGTAGTTCTTCTGGGCTGGTTACCAAGTACCTGAAACAATATGAATTAGGCTTTTTTTATAGTTGTTCGCTGCTTGAGAATTAACCTCATTGGAAATTTTTTGAATTTTATCTGAAATCAAGATGTCCATCCAGCTGCTAAGCTTAGATGAATAGTAAGTCCAGATGGATAAAATCAAGATTAGTAGTACAATGTTTTATAAAATTAAGTAAGTGAAAATTTTATACGCAAATAATGTTGGTGTGGGTTTGATTAACTCATAGGACTCGGGTTTGTTGGAAAACTGGTCTATATTTGAATGCTTTTTTTAGAGACTATGATAAAAGTAGTGGCTTGTAAGTAGGCTACTCAGGGTAGTTTGAATCCTAACCTTGTAATTGAATACTTATTTTTCATAGTGGATAGTTAAGTGGTCTGATGGACTGATGGTGTTCCTCTTAGGTCATTGGTATAGCCTATATTATTTTATTTACATGTGATTGCATACTTGTTTCCTAAAAAAATTTAATTTTTCTTACTTCCATTGATATTCTACAAATTAGATAATTATATCCATAACTAAATAAATGAACATTCACTTAGGAATACTAACTCAGAAAAAGTCTAAGTCTACATCACTGGAAGAGTCAATCCACAGTGAATGAGCATTCGAACAACCCTTACGAATAGAATTGCATCGTCTGGAATCATCGCTCGATTTGACATACACTCGACCACCAACATGTGGACCCAATTAATCCACACTATACTCAAACACCCATGGTTGGTCAGACCATGGTTAGACACTCTATGAATGGTCGGACCATAGCCGAACATACCATGGGTGGTTGGACCATAGTCAGACATCCCATGGTCAAAAACACCTTTGGTCCTCAATTTAGTGACCACCTTATACAACCCATCTTGATTCGTGCTTGCTCGTACCGACGAGGGTTAAGTTTGATCCCATCCATGAATCATCCTATCTAAACAAATATTTGATAGGTGGCAAGCTATCCTCTCTATATTCGATTTTGATATAGAGTTTATTAAAGGTAACTTGAACTCTCTACCAGAATTCCTAAACATAAAGTACTTACAAGGTAGCCATGAAGAAAGAAGGCAGACATGCAGCTCTTCACATACCCAGCTCTTTTAAAAAGAAAGCGATATAACTTCTTAAAAAGGATGAGTTTGTTGAAGTAGCAAAAAATGGATTTTTTAAAATAAAGTCTAAAGATGTGAATAAATCACTTGAATAGGTAGCATCCATTTATCTTAAAGATAATCTCTCATCCTATATTATCCCTAAGATAAGGAATTTTTATGACCTTATTCTAAAAGAAACAGGTTTTGTCGACATAAATCATAACATGGAAAATAGTTGACACATTGCCTTCTCTACCGTAAAAATAATAAGGGTACTTTCTAAAGCAGATTGGGATACCAATCTCTATGGAAGAGAATGCTTTCAAGATCATAGGATGCAACCTACCACGTACGATTATTTTGACTATATCTAAGCATGAGATCAAACCCTGTGCTACCAAAACCCTCAAAGGGCTCATACATGGTACATTCAGTTTAAAACTGGAGATTACTATGCATTTCACGATTTTCCCAACTAATTTCGCAATTGGTTCTCTTTCTTTATACCAACTTGGGATATCTTTTCAATATAGGTCTTAAAGGCCTATAATCAATTCAAAGAAAGTAATTTTGATTATATATAAGATAGTAATCATGCCTTAATGTTCTTTATTTAATTATATAAACTACCTTAGATTATTAAATGGGAATATTTAATTACTTTCTCTGATACATTCCCTTGTCTTACAAGATGAACCTTTGCATGATGGTGGGATAAAACTCCTATGATTAAGCTCCAATATTTTAAAATTATCCAATTATCACCCAAAAAGGGAAGAACTCTAAAACTAAGAGAAATTAACTAAAAACTAAGAAAAACTAAAAAAACTAAAAATCTAAGAAAAGAGAGAAAGAAATAAGAGAGAAGTGTGTTTTGAAGGTGTTGAAGGTGTGTTTTGAAGTGAAGGGAATGAGGGTATTTATAGGTGAGGATGGAGAGAAAAAATGAGTAAAAATGTTTAAAAAAAAATGTAAAAACGCGTAATGGAAATGCTGAGGTCATTGATGACGTCAACATGACGTCATGGGGGCGGCTGCACGTGAAAAATGGGGTGAAAAGGCGTCAACGCGCGCGGGATGGGGCTTGGGCGCGCGCGGCTGGGCAACTTCGCGACGCGGCGGCCCAATTTTCTCCTTTTTGACATTTTTGACCTTTTTGACCCATTTTGTCCAATTTTTCTATATTTGTTGACCTTTCCCCATTTATTTATTAATATATTTGTGATGTATTGCTTCCAGTATTCCTCTTTGAGTCTTTAAGTTGCGTTTTTAAGCCAAAATACCTGAAAAACAATTAAAATACCCGTGATTCCAAAAAAGACAAATTTATATAAATATATGATAAAACATATAAATATATATATTTTTAATCAATTAATGTGCATAAAATCATGGTTATTTTAGTGCTTTTTGAGCACTCATCACAACCCCGAACCAGCTTCTTGCTAGTCCCTTAGCAAGAGAAGCGATAAAAACTAAAAATTAAACTATCCTAAATCACTTTCGTGGATTGAAACGGTTGCATTTAGCCTATGCAACAAGCCTTTAAACCCCTAGGTTGCCCTAATGGACGAGTTTGAATCTCGTGAGGGTTTTCAGTAATGATACCCACAAATATTGAACTAAATGTAAAAATGAAAAGAAACAATAAAAACAATCAAATCAAAAACTAAAATTACAACAAAATCAAAAATTAATTTAAGAATAAAAGAAAACAACATATCACAAAAATGTCTCATACTTTTTAATCTCTTTTAAGATCAATTTAATTTCACCCAATTTCAGTGTCATGAATCAGAATTCGCTTCGACTCTATTATTCACAAGTCAATACTCTCAAAACACTGAATCTTATGGGTTCAAACACTCATACTAATTTATATGCGAAAGAGTTGATGTATAGAAATGAACTAATATGTTCGCATATGTATAAAGAATAAAGGCTCAAAGTGTTATTTTAACATTGATCTCATGAAAGGAATCGAATGTATAAATTATAAAGATATCATATATAAAAATTATTTTCATGCATAAATCAAACTCATTAAGAAAGAATTTCAAGATATATGCTTTTTACAAATGAAGAAATTGCAATGACTTTTTAGGGAATTACTTCCTATATCTTTCTTTTGTAATTAGCCTGTACTCACAACTTTGTAGGCAACATGGGTCATAGTATGTAGATGATACTATATATTTTTTTATCTCTCTATTTTTTTTTTGCTGTAGATATTTTTCAATATATGTATTTTTTAGAGAGTCAACCCATGTACAAATTGTACATTTTTTTTAGGATTTTGGTGAGTGGTTAATTTTGTGGCTTTTCTGTTTGATCTTGGTTTAGGTAATCCCAGATATGTCATTTTGTTTTTGTAGCAGTCATGCATAAATGAGATATAAGCATATACTATCAATTTCTACTCAAATCATTTAATTTAAGCAAAAATAATAATAAAAAATATATGATACTCTATTAAGATGAGAAAAAATTCATACATTCAATCCTAATACCTATAGAGATCATCTAAAAATTTGAATAAATAAGAAATGTGTTTGGAGTAGAAAAAATATATATTTCACTCTGAATAAAAGAAATTAGGCTCAAATTATATCTCACAAGGATAGTCTCCACTAAAAAAATTTCATAAACATCGATTTTGGGTTTAATATAATTTCCACATTTTATCAAGTCATACTAGTTATGACAAAAACTAACTAATTATCAAAAAGAATTACAAAATATTTCATGATATGTTTTCAAAAATTAATCTAACAGTACAAAAGACTTAACTATTTACTTAAATTTGATTTAAAGAAATGATAAATTTTTGTGAGAAAATATTTTTTTTCTTTTTTTTTTAAATTTTTTTAAAATTTTTAAATTGTTAAATCTTTTTTTTTTCTAATTAAGCATGGTAACTTTTCACCACCCCCAACCTAGAACTTACATTGTCCTCAATGTAACAACTATAAATTAAAGATAAAGAGAAAAGAGAAGAAAAATTACCTATTTCCTAAGAATGTGTAAGTAGTAATGGAGAAATGCAGGTGCATCCATCATATTCATTATTAAAGTGTATACAGACATATTGTTGTAAACTTCTAACATCTCAACAAATATTTTTAGTTTTAACAATTTAAAAATTATTAAACTAAAATAAAATTAAGTAAATAAAATAAATAACAGAAAATTACCTAAAATGATGGGTTGCATCCCATCCATCGCTTAGTTTAACGTCTTAGCAAGACGTAACTTGGGGATTGCATTTTAAGTAAACTCAATGTCCCTTCATCATTGAGTCAATTATACCTACAAGTAAGACAAGGTTGTCTACCTATACTGTTTCAAACATGCCCTATTGATTTTCAAATTTTTCTGTACCAAAAACTAGGGGCATGCTTGAGGGTTTTAGATAACCCATATCTAGGTGCAAATCAAATAATTAAGGCATCAAAACACAATTGTACCTAGATCAAACAAAGAAACTAACTCTTGAGATTGTAATTAAAACTTTAAAATTTTGGAGATAGTTTCAATTTTTTTTTTAATTTTAATTTTTTTTTATTTAAGTTAAAATAACATAATCAGTATTAACCAAGAGTGCTCCCAGGAAAGAATGGTAGAGCAGAGGGTCCTTAAAAACCATCCTCCTAGACACAACAACGTTCCCAGGAAAGACTAGTGGCATAAAGGCTTCCAAGAACTAGTCTCCTAGACAGAACTCCCTTAGATTTTTACTTTTCATGCTATTAAAATTAAGTTAATTAAGTTTAGTTAAGTAAAAATCTAAGTTTAATTAAGTTAATAAAAAAAATTAAGTTAATTAAAAAGCTAAGTTAATTAAGTTAATTTAAGTAAAAATCTAAGTTAATTAAGTTAAGTTAAGTAAAAATCTAAGTTAGTTAAGTTAAAAAAATCTAAGTTAATTAAAAAGTTAAGTTAATTAAGTTAAGTAAACTAAAAATCTAAGTTAATTAAGTTAATGAAAAATCTAAGTTAATTAAGTTAATGAAAAATCTAAGTTAATTAAAAAGCTAAGTTAATTAAGTTAGTAAAAATATAAGTTAATTAAGTTAAATAAAAATTAAGAGAGAAAAAAAAATAGTTAAAGAAAAGAAAGAGAAAAAAAATAATAAAAAAATAAAAATAAAAATAAATGCCTCTACAGAACATTTTCTTTTAGAGGGATGCTTTTTGGATTGTGCAATGCCCCAACAATATTTCAACGTTTCATGATGGCTATTTTTTTTATATGGTGGAAGATATAATGGAAATTTTCATGAATGACTTTTCATTTGGAAAAACATGTCATCTCCTTGTTGAGTTGGATCATAAAGCTTATTGGGCTATAAAGAAGTTTAATTTTGATTTGAAGGCAACAGGGAAAAAATGACTTCTTCAATTGAATGAAATGGATGAGTTTCAGAATGATGCATATGAAAATGCAAAGATCTACAAAGAACGGACATAGAAGTGGCATGACAACCATGTTCTTAGGCGTGAGTTTGCTCCAAAATAATAGGTTTTGCTCTTGAATTCATGACTAAAATTATTCTTGGGCAAGTTAAGATCAAGATGGACATGTCCTTATACAATTGACAAAGTTTCCACTTTTGGAGTAATAGACTTGAAGAACAAGCTAGAGAATATATTCAGAGTTAACAATCAGAGATTGAAACACTATTATAGAGAATAAGTGGAGAGAAATTGTGCATTTATTCCTCTTCAAAATCCTAATTAATAAAGATTGAAAAGTCTAGTTGTAGACTATAAAACAAGCGTTTATGGGAGGCAACCCATAAAACTTTTTTGTTCTTTTATTTTATATTGTTATTATCTATTTGAATAATTTGGATTTTGATGCTAGTTTATTTTGGGAGAATAGAAAGCTGAAAATTACAAACTAATGCGGATCCACCATAAAACCAGGGAAGTTCCTTTCATTTCTTTAATTTGTCTCACTTTTAAATTACAATGAGGATATTGTTTAGTTTAAGTTTGGTCTTGAGTTGTTATATTATCTTATCAAGCATGTATTTGAGTATGATTTAATTCACTATAACTTTGAAATTTGTGATTGAGGATGATTTTGAGAATTGTTTTTCAAAATCTACTATTATGTTAGGAAAAGTTTTGGTTACTTTGATTTAAATCCTTGTCCTTGAAAATAATTGAACACAAAGTAAATTTTTCTCTACTCTATTTTGCTTATGAAGAGAAGGAGTTGAATTAACTGGCTTAGGAAAGTTCAATCTTGCTTTGCTATAGAATCCGTTGATGGATCCTTGAGACGAAATCCTAATTGATACCAAATATTAGAGAAATGATCTAGACAATTTTTTTGTCACAACAAAAAAGCTTTATGAACCGTCCTAATTATCATACCATCATTACATGGTGTATTCCTATAGTCAATGCCTTGAGCCTTATTTTACATAAGCCTTTATTTGTTCTTTTAATTACATAAACCATTCCTATTCTAAGCCTGAAAAACCATAATTTTATCTTAAATTTTGAGAAAATACGTTGGTGAAAATTTGCATTTAAAAAGAAAGTTCAAATTAAATAATCTACATTATGTATGCTCTATTTGATTAAAGTGTAAAAAAAATAAAGAAAGTAAAAGGCAAGAATCTAAAAAGGGTTAAAGTGATTGAAAATAAAAAAAAAGGCTATGAGTATCAAGATGCTCAAAAAAAGAAGAAAGAAAAAAGAAAATGGAAAAAAGGAAAAGAAAAAAATGAACTCTACTTATTGAGTATGACAACAATATTATCATTAGTATGCGTATATTGTCAATAAAGAGCTATAATGTGAATCCTGTGCATATTATTTTTATTGTTTCTTTCTACTAAGTATTTTCCTAGTTTACTTTGATTTTCCATATCTATTTCTTTCTTAGCCCTTACCATGTGGCCTATCATTACAACCCTGATTAAAGACCTTTTGATCTATGATTTTGGTATTTGATTACATTAGTGGAGAGGATTTCTAAAAATTGGATTATGAAGTTAAATTTTGAGAGAATTCTTCTAATTTCAGTTGTTCTACTTTTATCTGAATTTGTTGGTGGTTTCGAGTTAAATGGACTATTTCACTCACTTACTCAAGAACCTAACTTTATGTTGAAATAAATGCTTAACTTTTGCTTGACAAATTGTGAAATTTTGATTGATTTTCTTGCTATCTTTGATGTAAAAAGAGTAAGTTATTAGTGAGTGATAATAGATCTCTATAGGGTCTAGTTAATGTTGTCTATAATTATCTTTTCTTTTATTTTCTTTTTGTTTGAGGACAAACAAAGTTCTAAGTTTATGGGTGTTTGATGACTTGCATAATTTGATATAATTTATCACTTCTCAACTTTGAACTTTAGTCTAATTTTATTTATTTATTATTAAATTTAGACTTCATTATTATTATTTAAATTTTATTACAGATTTGAAGATAATGAAGATTCAAATTTTTTAAAACATATCATATAAGAACTCTCAAATTTAAATGAAGATTTATTTATATTAAGATGTCTATATATATATATATAACATGCACAAGAATACGTAATAAAGGGAGCCAAAGTTGATATATATATATATAGATGTATATCCCAAATCTAAATATATATATATAGAGACAGGAAAAAAAAGCATTGGAGTGAACACAAAATAAAAAAAACAGAAACTTAGAAATTGGGAAACTGAGAGCGTCGAAGAACTAAAAGGAAAAAGAAAAAGAAAAAGAACAACGACATATGAAGGCTGGAGAAAAATAGATTTAAACGCAACATAAAAACGCAAAAGTAGATTCTTTTTGCGAGTCAATTTTCTTTTAATTTTTCTCACAAAATGTTGGAAAAAGATGAATGTTTATTAAAAAAAACTAGTATAACCTTATCCCACATTGCCTTTTTGCATTACTTAAAAAATGTATAAATAGTAAAGAGTTGGCCATTGGGATTGGGTCCCAAGAGGTACCCACTTTTTTGGAAGGGAAGAGGACCTAGGAAAATGTGATACCGTACGTACGCACGCGCAACTGTTTGACCGTGCTGAGCTGAGTGTCGTTACTCATCTATACTCAGAAAGTGGTCGTTACTCGTCTTTACTCAGAAAATGGCTATTACTTGTCTTTACTCAGAAAACAAGCCGAGCCGAGTCCGAGTGCATGTGCGTGTGAGGTGAGGTGGCATTTTATTGTTTTTGAAATTTGTTTTAAAAAAAAACTTTTCCACTCAGAAAATGGTTGTTACATTTTTTCTAAAATAAAACAACCGTTATTTTCTTTTACTTAGAATATGGTTGTTGTTTTCTTTTACTCAGAATATGACCGTTAAATGACTGTTATTCTTCTTTATTCAGAAAATAGTTATTACTCGTCTTTACTCAGAAAGTGGTTGTTACTCATCTTTACTCAGAAAGTAAATGTTACTCGTCTTTACTCAGAAAATGGTTATTACTCGTCTTTACTCAGAAAATGGTTGTTACTCTTCATTACTCAGAATGGATGTTATGCTCTCCATCCCCAGACATTACCATTATTATCATAATGGCCACACGATTTTTGAAACCTATAAATAGAGGGCCTCAGCTCTCAATTTCAACACAATAATATGCAAACTCATCTCACAAAAAAAAAATTCTCTCAGCAATTCTATATTATTTTTAGTTTTCGAGCAACAAATTTTTCAGGTGTAGCATTCCGATATTCATCAGTGCAGTGAAGTTCCAAGATAGGAAAAAATATTCTGGGCTGTTTTATCCTGGGGACGATGGGGCTGTGTTTACTTGCACAAATTTGGGTAGAGCCGCAAAACGTCTTAAAGAGAGCAACCTCGTCCGTGACTCAACCCAAGCAGTTCATTTCAAGTTATCGGTAATATTATTCCAACACTGTTTTAACATACTTGATTCAACAATTTTAAGACGTATTCTATCTTCCATGATTACTGAAATGCTAACTGTTGATCTCAACAAACCATTTCGTTTTGAAGGACTACACTTTAAAAGATGAAGACAAAAAATGTTATTTTTCTTAACCATGAAAAAAGTCATTTATGCTTTTACTACTGAAAAACCAATACAGTCTAACCCTCCTACTGAAGTTGCAACTAAGGATTTAGACACTTTGATGGAAAATGATTTTCTGTTCAAAAATTATATTCTTAATGGTTTAGCTAATGACTTGTATGATTATTATAACTCTGATAAGCCTGCTAAGAAAATTTGGGAAGCACTTCAAAAGAATTACGACACTGAGGAAGCTAGAACTAAGAAGTATGTTGCCAGTAGATACATGAAGTTTCAAATGATTGATGGCAAATCAGTGAAAGCTCAATCACACGAACTGCAGAAGATAGCACACAAAATAACTTCTGAAGGTATGACTTTAGATGAACAATTTCAAGTAGCTATTATTATAGATAAATTACCCATTGCTTGGAAAGATTTTAAGAATACACTTAGGCATAAAACTAAGGAATTTTCTTTAGAAAGTCTTATAACTCATTTAATAATAGAAGAAGAAGCCCGAAAACAAGACCAAAGAGATGAAGTACTCGTAGTCTCAAACAATAGTACCAATAAGAAACCCTCCTCTGCAATTTTGAAACCTAAAGGTAGAAATATGAAAACTCAGAATCGTAATAATACCTAAAACCGCAACCACCAAAATAGAAATAGAAACTATCCTCCCCAGAATGGACCTCAACCCCTTAAGGAATAACACATTCATGTGTTATAGTTGTAACAAACCTGGCTACTTGGCTAGGAATTGTCGGAACATGAATTGTCCTGCCCCACAGGCAAATCTTACCGAAGATCAACTTATTGCTATAATATCTGAAGTCAATTTTGTTGGTGGATCCGAAGGGTGGTGGGTGGATACTAGTGCTTCTTGCCATGTTAACTATGATCGAGACATGTTCAAGTTCTATTCTGATTTTGAGGATAAGAAAGTGACGCTGGGCGACTCCTACTCCACTAAAGATGTTGGTACTGGTGAGGTGGTATTGAAGTTTACCTCTGGACGAATGTCATCTTGAAGGATGTCCTGCATACTCTAGAGATGAGAAAGAACTTAGTTTCAGGCTATCTTCTTAACAAAGTTGGGTTTACTCAAACTATAAGGATTTATTTATATACTATAACTAAAAATAATATATTTGTTGGGAAAGGGTACGCCACTGATGGCATGTTTAAATTAAATGTTGAAATCAATAAAACCTCTTCTTCTGCTTATATGTTGAGTTTTTTTAATATTTGGCATGCTAGACTTTGTCATGTTAATAAACACATAATCAAGAACATGAGTACCTTAGAACTAATTCCTAAACTATCTTTGAATGATTTTGAAAAAAAATGTGATTTTTGTAGTCAAGCTAAAATAACCAAAACTTCACATAAATCAGTAGTTAGAGAATCTGAACCTTTAGAATCAATACATTCTGACATATGTGAACTTGATGGAAATTTAACAAGAAATGGAAAACGCTATTTTATAACTTTTATAGATGACTATTCATATTACACTTATGTATATCTAATGAAAAATAAAAGTGAAGCGTTTGACATGTTTAAAATATTTATGACTAAGATTGAGAATCAACTTAACAGAAAAATAAAAAGGTTTCGAAGTGATAGAGACACTGAATATGATTCCAATATCTTTAATGATTTTTATAAAACTCATGAAATCATTCATGAAAAAACTGTACCTTATTCTCCTAAAATGAATGGCAAAGCTGAAAGAAAAAATAGAACTTTTATTGAATCAATTGTTGCAATTTTATTAAACTCTAGTGTTGCTTCCCATTAATGGGGAGAAATTTTATTAACTATTTGTTATGTGCTAAATAGAGTGTCTAAATATACAAGTAAAATTTCACCATATGAAATTTTGAAAAATAAGAAACCTAATTTAACTTATTTTAAAACTTGGGGTTGTTTAGCTTATGCTAGGATCCCTGATCCTAAAAGAAATAAACTTGATAGTAAAGCATATGAGTGTGTATTCATAGGATATGTTGTGAATAGTAAAGCTTATAAATTCTATGACTTAAATGATCATGTAGTTATAGAATCAAATGATGCTAACTTTTATGAACATAGGTTTCCCTTTCAATTTAAAAATAGTGGGGGCTCGTCTTCTAGTAGTTTACCCATAACTAGAACTAGTGAACAAATTGAGAAATTAAATACTGAAATTAGAAGAAGTAAACAAGCTTGAACCCTTAAGGATTTTGGGCCTGATTTTTATGTTTATACCTTAGAGGAAGATCCCCAAACTTCTAAAGAAGCATTATCTTCTTTAGATACCAACTTATGGGAAGAAGCCATAAATGATGAAATAGACTCTCTTGAGTATAATAAGACTTGGAATTTAGTTGACTTACCTCCTGGTTGCAAAACCATTGGATGTAAATGGATATTAAAGAAGAAATTAAAACCCGATGGTACTATTGAAAAGTACAAAGCTCGTCTTGTAGTTAAAAGAGTATAGGCAAAGGGAAAATGTAGATTTCTTTGATACCTTTTCACCAGTCACACGAATAACTTCCATACGTGTACTTTTTTCTCTTGCTGCTATCCATGATTTAGTAGTACACCAAATGGATGTTAAAACTGCTTTCTTAAATGGTGACTTAGAAGAAGAAATTTATATGGATCAATCTGAAGGTTTTGTTATCCCAGGTCAAGAAAATAAAGTTTGTAAACTAGATAAATCCCTTTATGGTCTAAAACAAGCACCTAAGAAATTACATGAAAAATTTGATAATCTAATTATCTCACATGGATTTAGAATAAATGAAAGTGACAAATGCACTTATTATAAATTAGAAGATAACATTTGCACTATTATATGTTTATATGTGGATGATAAGCTTATTTTTGGATCAAATATTCATGTTGTGAACAATGTGAAAACTTTGTTAAGTGCTAACTTTGATATGAAAGATCTTGGAGAAGCGAGTGTAATCCTTGGTATAAAGATTACTAGGTTTGAAAAGGGAATTTATCTAGATCAATCTCACTACATTGAGAAGATCTTAAAGAAATATAATTACTTTAACTGCAAACCAACATGTACTCCTTATGATCCTTGTGTAAATTTGTTCAAGAACATCATAGACGGTGTTAGACAAACTGAGTATGCGAGCATCATTGGTAGCTTACGTTATGCTACTGATTGCACTAGACTAGACATAACTTATGTTGTGGGATTACTATGTAGATTTACCAGTAGACCAAGTGTAGGGCATTGGAATGCTATTGAAAGGGTTATGAGATACCTTAAGAGAACTATATACCTTGGATTACATTATAAAAAATTTCTCGCTATTCTAGAAGGATACAATGATGCAGATTGGAACACTTTATCAGAAGATTCCAAAGCAACTAACGACTATATATTTAACATAGCTGGTGAAGCTATTTCTTGAAGTCTAAGAAATAGACAATATTGGCTCAATCTACAATAGAGTCTGAAATGATAACACTAGCCGCTGCTAGTGAAGAAGCAAGCTGGTTAAGAAGTCTGTTAGCTGAGATCCCTTTATGGGAAAGACCGATACCAGTTATCTTGATCCACATTGATAGTACTGCGGCTATTGCAAAGATTCAGGACTGTTACTACAATGGAAAGAGACGATAGATACGTTGCAAGTATAGTACTATTAGAAAATTTCTCTCTACGGGAGCTGTAAGAGTGGATCATGTACGTTCTGATGAAAATTTGGCAGATCCTTTAACGAAAGGATTACCGAGAGAAAATGTTTTCAAAACCTCAAAAGGAATGAGACTAATACCCTTAGAATGAAAAGTCACTCGTGATGGTAACCCAACTTATAGACTAGATATCCCAAGAAATAAGTTCAAAGGGTAATAACAAGCCATGAAGTGATATAAGATGAATCATGCTATTTTCAAATCCCATTCTATATTGTTAGAAGCATGAAGTCCTGAAGCGATAGAAAAGGATGAGTTAATTGTTAAACTCTTAATGAGTTCTATACTCTATGTGGAGTGGAGTACATAGCTACATGAGTGCTCTTGATAGACTCACCTATGTGAATGTGGAAGTGTGGTCGCTTCCTATGGAAATTTTTTGGGCAAAATTTACTAGAACGTTCATTATACTGGGATACACGTGCATTACCATAAAGCACGGGCTTTTCAAACTACACCTTGGAAAGGTTATGTGTGTGATGATTGTTAGAGATAGAGTTCAAAACTACGAGTTACTCTAGTATATTCTAAAGAATCAACACTATGCAAAGGTTCAAGTCGATAAACATCTTTTGCTTATGTGCAATCTTATATTTTTAATTGATCAGTTGCTCGATGAAAATTATTTTTATATAAAATTCAAGTGGGGGATTGTTGGAAAAAGATGAATGTTTATTAAAAAAACTAGTATAGCCTTGTCCTACATTGCCTTTTTACACTACTTAAAAGATGTATAAATAGTAAAGAGTTGGCTATTAGGATTGGGCCCCAATGGGTACCCACTTTTGTGGAAAGGGAGATGACCTAGGAAAATGTGATACCACACATGCGTGCACACCGCCATCCGTCATCGTCCGTCTGACCGATCGGCTTTGTCGAGGCGAGCCGAGTCCGAGTGCGTGTGCGTGTGCGTGTGTGTGATTAGAAGTATTAAACTCAGAATAAATCAGATAAATATGAAGAAAGAATAATTCAAATTAACATATAAAATAAATATATAATAAAAAACTACTACCCAGAACTATAACACTCCTTGATACTAACTCTTATATCTCTAATGGTGCTATTTTTTTTATCATGAGTTTTAGGATATAAGTTTAGGTCATTTTAAAAAAAGAAAGTTAAAGTACACCATTGATTCCCAAATTTCAATTAAATTCACAAACATATTTTAAATTTTTTAAAACATAAGATTTTTATCATAAATTTTGGAAACTTCATGTATATATCCATAAACTTTTAAATCCTATAATTTGACTTCCAAACTTTTAAAATTTTACATATAAGTCATAACTTGGCTAATAAAATACAAATCAAAAATCAAAAATTTAGTATTATGTGTGAAATTTTAAAAATTTAGGGTGTATGATTTAAAAGGTTAAAAACTTATACGATAAATTTTAAATGCTTGAATATCAAATCATACATTTCAAAAAATTGAAAACTTATACGTAAATTTAGTTAAAATTTAGAGACTAATGATAAAACTTTATAAAAAATATATATGTTTTTGATTCCTTATCCGTTATCAACTTCCCCACAAATACAATTGATTTCTTAAGCTAAACACACTATAAAGAGCAAAATATATTTCATTTAAAATAAAATAGGTTTAATTATATTATATAATTATTTATATAAAAAATATATGTTTATTTTTCTTTTAAGAAAAATAAACATATATTTTTTACAATAATATTAAAAGTGAAAACAATTAGATAACATGCAAAGAAAATAATAAAAGAAACCAAAGAAAGAAAAATAGGAGGACATTTGGTTGCATAATCGGGTAATAAAATAAACGAAACAAAGAAAATAGGAGGATAGTTGGCTACATAAATACTCCAATTTCCTTACCTCAAAAGCTAAATTTATCAACGACAAAAAACAACAACAATATGCTTGGTCAATGGGTGTAGGAAGCAAATCCTAATGAAGCCGATACTCATAACTTTGAGTCCATGGCCTTACTACATAAGAAACATGTCTGCTTTTATTTTTTAAACATATACATTGTTTTTAAATAATATCATTATGTCATTATATGTCTTGTGTGTTTGTGTACTTTTTCCACTCTATTTGTTTATTTATATAATAAATAATCAAAATTTGAATTAAAAAATGACGAGTTCTCAATTGGTTGTGTGCTAATTTTTGATTAAATAAGTTTAATACTTTACGTGACTATTTATAAAAATTAAAAAAATCATATTTTTATTCATTTACATATTTTTATTTATTATCTTTTTAATTTGTTTTTAAGTTAGAGAGTCATAGAATTTAGGGAGAGTTTAAACCACATTGTACTTCTTTTATATTGTTCTATCTTTAAGAAAAGTTTAGCTTCATTGCTTTGTCTTTCTCGTTTGTCAAAAAGGGAGAGAGAATAGTGTGTTTTATTTTGTTATGCATACAGGGGAATAACATATTTAGTTAAGCTTATGTTAAGTTTGATTGGTATGAATGCATACTACATTATTATTCTTTACATTTTGCTTATTTGTATGTAAATTGAACTAATGTATAATGAGGCTCTTAAGGAAAATTGTCGTATGTTTTGTTTATGTCATTTTAGTTACTTACAAGCTTGTCAAATTGGAGTAAAGATGGATTCATCGAACCATAGGATAGTTTCATTATAGAGTTTTGGACATCATTGTATTTTTATCTTATTTTATAAGTGTCATGTAATGAGTGGGGAGTTTTGACACACAAAAATACCAAAGGGAGAGTTTGTGAAGACAATTATTTTTGTGGATAAAATATTTACCTACAAACTTGTTTTTAGGCATGATATTAAGTCTATCAATAAAATTTGAACAAATGCTTGAGTTTCAATTAGTCGTACTTAAAGTATATATTTTATAATTACGACACATGAGATTGTATTTATACATTTAACAATACATGTTCATAAATCTGAAATTATTTTTTGTGTTAAAATATTTATTTAAACTTAAATTAATTTATAAAATTACTAATTAAATATTTCTTAAATATGTTTTAAAAATTGATTTTTAATAATATCAAAGTTTTTAATGAGTTTTGAAAAATCAAGTTAAAAATATATCCAACTTGCTAGATTATTATTATTATCTATATATATTTTGATACATTATTGTTGAAAAGGGGTGTACTGAATAGAAGTTAAGACTGCACAGCTGCATCTGCTGAACTGCAGTTGCCTAAGCTGAAAAAACCGAAAAGAAAAAAAAAAACAGAGGAGCCACGCGTTTAAGTTAGTGAAAGTAGTTAATTCAAAAAGGTTATATATATATATAAAAGTATTCATTAATAAATTTATTTGATATTTTTAATTTTATATAGATTATTCTATATTAATTGTTTAAATACATTCGATTATAATTATTTAATTTAATTATTAAATTTTAAAAAAGTTATTTTTATTAAATTTGTGATTAATTTTTTGTTCTAGTATTTGATAATTGATTTGATTTAAATGACATATATTTTGAATCATTTAGTTAGTATTATTAATTATTAAATTTATTCTAGAACACATACGATCACTTGTGTGTTTTTATGCTAACTATTTTTACAGTTAATTTGTGAACGATCTGATTAGTGAGAAGTTCATTTTTAATGTTAGTCTAAATACCGCTCACACTAATATTAGAAATTATGAAAACAGAGCAGATGTTTGTAAATAAAATATATTGGAACAGTATCTTAGAGAATGTAACATATGATCGAATTTGTACTTAAATATTTGATTTTCATAGTGAAAATTTTTGATAGATCGGTGATTTTTCTCTTAGGTAATGATTATAATTTAAGTTGTTTGTATCTAAAAATATCGTGTATTATTTTTTTATTTTCGTATTTTATTCTTACACACGATTATATGTATTATTGTTTTGTTTAAACTATTAAATTACAAATTAATTTAATTAGTTTTGTAATTTATAAATTTTCAATTTGGGTTAATAAAAAAGTTTAATAAATTGTGGCCATTGTTAGAATGTTTGTAGGCTGTCGACCTGTCGCGATGGTGAAGAGGGAATAATGGAGACATTAGACTTTTTTTTCTTTTTTTAAATATGAATAAAAGTTTGGAGAGATTAGACTTGAGGATGAGCGGAGAAATATAATTTTTTGGTGCGGAATTTATTAAAGAAAATATTTTATATCTCAAGTTTTGATATAACGTAATTTATTTTTAAGAAATTTATTAATCTATTATTTTGAAACTAGCTTCATGGAAGATTAAGACCTATAGTTATTTTTTTGACCGATTATAATAAGTTAAAAGTTGTTTAATAAATTGAAAATGTTAAAAATAAGTACAAAATAATCATACGTCTATCAATATTTTGATGATTTGTTATTAGTAAAGAAAACTATTGATGTCAATTTTTAATAAAAATATCCGACTTATAAATCTTGAAGTCATTTTTCCACACTTTCCGCCCTTTTAAACCAATGGTCGAGATGTGATGTTACCTGATTAGTTACTACTTTACTAGTTTGCTCCACACATTTTGTTGATTACTTTCAACATCTTCGAAAAGATGGAAAATAGAAGCTTCCAATTATGGAAAATTTTCTCCTTTTGTTAATTCTAAAACTAAAAATGATTATTATAATAAAAAAATAAATAATAATCACACTTGTTTAAATATGTATTAATTCACCTAGGTCTAACTCATCTCTTGAAAACGCGTTTATAAGGGTGATGATTGTCCAAACTTATAACCAGTTCTTCTACTGGTTCCCTGGTCGATGTGAGACTTATTTCCTCAACACTCTCTCTCACATTGATTGTGTTGACGGACGGTAATGATCTTATTGTTGTCACGGGTGGTAGTATCGGGTATTTCTTCCACTGCCTCTAATACCATGTTAATTCACCTGAGCCTAACTTATCCCTTGAAAATGCGCTTAAAAGGGTGAGAATTGCCCAGGCTTATAACCAGCTCTTCTACTGGTTCCCTGGTCGATGTAGGACTTATTTTCTCAACACTCCCCCTCACATCGACTGTGTCGACGGACGGTAGTAGTCTTATTGTTACCACGGGTGGTAGTACCGACTAGCTCCTCTACCGTCAGGAGGTTTTGTTCTAATACCATGTTAATTCACCTGAACCTAACTTATCCCTTGAAAACGTGCTTACAAATGTGAGGACTGCCTAGACTTATAACAATTCTTCTGTTGGTTCTTTGGTCGATGTGAGACTTATTTATTCAATAATATGATAAACAAAAATGTGTAAATATAACATACAGTGGACGAACATATGTTTTTTTTATCTTTTAAAAACAACTTATATTTTTTTGTTTTTCAAAAAGAATTAAAAATGAAACTAATATATGAAAGAGAATTATTTCACACACTTAAACTAATCATTAAACTAAAAACCATATAAAATTTATATTATTTTACCTTAATATATTCAAAAAATTAGTTTTATCAATAATAAGTGATTTCATAACATAAAGCTCATTTAAGAACGTAAAAATCGAGATTTGAATCCTATCTATACATTGTTGGGAAATTACGCAAATTTCCGATAAGCCAGATTTATGAGAAAGCAAGAATAGAAAAATAACACACAAATTTGATAACGGAGTTCGGCCAATCTTGCTTACGTCTCCGGACCTACTGCAGATCTTTTTACTGAAAGGGGAGAAATTACACAAGGTGTTTACAACACTCACAACTCACAACCCAATTACACCCAAGAAAATTACTCTCAATTTTCTCTCACAAAAGCTTTTCTCTCTAAGCTTTTCTCTCAATTGGAATGAACACTTTGGATGATTAATTCATTACAATTACACATCTATTTATAGAAAAATTCACTCCTTGAATTACTCCTTAAATTAATGGTTCCTTAAATTGCTCCTTGAATTAAGCTCCTTGTTTTGCTCCATGAATTGCTCCTTGTTTTGCTCCATGTTTTACTCCATGTTTTGCTCCTTAATTTAAGGAGCTTTATGATAATCTCCAACAATCTCCCACTTGAAGACTGATTTCAATCTGTCTTCACACCTCGATCAATGCAGCAGCTTTTCTAGTCTTTATTACTCTAGCAGACCAACTGAAGTTGAGCACAACTTCAGTTTGTCAATAGTCACCACCTTTGTTAACATATCTGCTGGATTTTTGCTTCCTTGAATCTTCTCCAGTATTAACACATCATCTTCCAATAGAGATCTGATGAAGTGATAACGAAGTCCAATATGCTTTGTTCTAGAATGAAATGCTGAATTCTTCGCCAAGTGTATTGCACTTTGACTATCACTATGCAGAACATTCTTCTCTTGTTTGAATCCCAGCTCAATTAACAAACCTTGAAGCCATATCATCTCTTTACTAGCTTCAGTTACTGCTACATACTCAGCCTCTGTAGTGGATAGAGTGACAATTTTTTGTATTTGTGACATCCAACTAACAGGTGTAGTTCCAACAGTAAATATATAACCGGTGGTGCTTCTTCGGTGATCAACTTCACCTCCAAAGTCTACGTCTACGTACCCTTGTACTTTTAACTCTCCTTTACTAAAGTACAAGCACTTTTCTGTGGTGCCTCGTAGATACCTCAAAATCCACTTTACTGCTTCCCAATGAGTTTTCCCTAGATTTGACATAAATCTGCTAACAACTCCCACTACATGGCCAATGTCTGGTCTCGTACAGACCATTGCGTACATCAAACTTCCAATGGTGAGGCATAAGGAACCTTAACCATGAATTCTCTCTCTTCCTCTGTCTGAGAGGACTGATCCTTGGATAGGCGAAAATGACTGGCCAAGGGTGTGCTAACTGGCTTGGCATCGCCCATGTTGAATCTTTGCAAAACACGATTGATGTACTCTGCCTGAGATAACTGCAAGGATCCTTTCTTCTTATTTCTTGTGATTTGCATTCCAAGAATCTTCTTTGCTGGACCCAAGTCTTTCATGTCAAATTCCTTTGACAATTGCTGCTTCAACCTTTTAATATCATCCATATCTGAACCTGCTACTAACATATCATCAACATAAAGTAGTAAAATGATATAACTGGACCTATATCTCTTAAAGTAGCAACAATGATCAGCATTGCACTTCTGGAAACCTTTCTTGTGCATGAAGCTGTCAAACTTTCTGTACCATTGTCTCGCGGCTTGTTTCAGGCCATACAAACTCTTCTTAAGTCTGCACACCATGTTCTTCTTCCCCCTTTCTGAGAAACCTTCTGGCTGGTACATGTATATCTCTTCATCTAAATCTCCATGAAGGAATGCAGTTTTCACATCCAACTGTTCAAGATGAAGATCTTCAATGGCTACAATACTCAATACTGATCTGATAGTATTAAGCTTCACAACAGGAGCGAAAATGTCAGTGTAGTCAACTCCTTCCTTCTGTTGAAACCCTTTGACAACTAGGCGGGCTTTGTATCTTTTGGAACCATCATGCTCCTCTTTCACCCGGTACACCCATTTGTTGTGAAGTGCCTTCTTTCCCATAGGTAACTCAGCTAGTTCCCATGTCTGGTTGGAGATGAGAGATTTCATTTCTTCTTTCATAGCAAGCTCCCACTTGTTGGAATCTCGAGTCTCACAAGCTTCATCATAGCATTCAGGCTCCCCTCCATCAGTCAGCAACATATAGTTCATGTATCTCCTGTTAGGCACATGAGGTCGAGAAGACCTTCTCAATACAGGAGCTGGAGTAAGAAGTTGTGGTGTGTCGGAATGCTGTGTATTGTTTTTGTCCAACAAGTTCCTCTGGCTGAGGACTTGTTATAATTGGTTCTGTTGCGGAAGTATCTGGGACATCATCTGCATCTGCAAATACTGACTCATTCTGCTCTGAGTCATTGGCGTCTATTTTATGCATGTCCTTATACATCACCATTTCGTTGAAAATCACATCTCTGCTACGGATAACTTTCTTCTTTTTGTCATCCCAAATGCGGTAGCCAAACTCATCCTCACCATAGCCAATGAATGTGCATTTCTTGGATTTGGGATCAAGCTTATTCCTGCCTTGATCACTGATATGCACAAATGCTACACAGCCGAAAACTTTTAGATGTGATAGTTTCACCTCTTTTCCGCTCCATACCTCCTCTGGTAATCTATGCTCCAATGGAACAGATGGGCCTCGGTTGATCAAGTAAGCTGCCGTGTTGACTGCTTCTGCCCAGAACTGCTTCGGTAGATCTGACTGTATACGAATGCTTCTAGCTCTTTCTGTCAATGTTCGGTTCATACGCTCAGCTACACCATTGTGTTGAGGCGTGCCTGGAACAGTTCTTTCCATTCTGATCCCGTGCTCATAGCAGAAGTTTTTGAATATGGTGTCTTCATATTCACCACCATTATCGGTTCTGAGCTTTTTGATCTTTAAACCCGTCTCATTTTCCACCATAGCTTTCCATCTTCTGAAAGCCTCAAATACTTCAGACTTATGCTTTAGAAAGTAAACCCATACCTTCCGAGAGTGATCATCGATGAAAGTCACGAAGTAGCGTTTCCCACCAATAGATGAGACAGTCGTTGGTCCCCAAACATCAGAGTGAATAAGCTCTAGCCTTTCCTTCTTTGGGATTCTGCAACTTGTCTGAAAGCTGACTCTCTTTTGCTTTCCAAGTATGCAATCTTCGCACATGTCTATCTCCGTAGACTGTAGACTTGGAAGTTTTCCCTTTGAATGCATAATCTTCATCCCTTTTTCACTCATATGGCCTAGTCTCTGGTGCCACAGATTTGGTGTTTCATTGCCTGCTGCAACTGTAATTGAACAACGTGCCTCTGTTGTCATGTAAAGAGTGCCACTTTTCTTGCCTCGAGCAACTGTCATTGCACCCTTTGAAATCTTCCAATCATCACCATGGAAGATCGTAGTGTAGCCTTCACTGGCCAACTGCCCGACTGAGATTAAGTTCCTTCTGAGATCGGGAATATGCCTGACATCCTTCAGCTCCCAAACAGATCCGTTCAACTTAATCTTCACTACACCTTTGCCAATAATAGCACATGGTTGATCATCACCAAGATATACCTTTCCAAGGTTTCCGGGGACATATTTCTCGAAGAATTCTTTTTGTGAAGTAGCATGGAACGATGCTCCAGAGTCTAACACCCAAGATTCTTCCTTGCTCTCCAAAGAGCATATCAATGCATCGTCTCCTCCTGAGGTGGAAGTAACATTTGCCTCTGCCTTCACTTGTTTGTCCTTCGGTGCACTTTTGCACTGATTTTTGTAGTGCCCGGTTCTTCCACAATTCCAACACTCGATGGTCTTCGAGCTATGGGAATTATTAGGATTCCTAGATTTGGACCTCTTGTCCTTTGATCTACCTCGGTAGTCTGTTCTGCCACGTCCATTCCCTTTGTTTGAATTTCTTCCTCTTGACTCTGTATGCAAAACTGAAGAAGTTGACGATTCACCTACCTCTCTACGTCGGATCTCTTCACTGAGAACCAGATCACGAACATCGTCAAATTTCAACTTATTGCTTCCTGACGAGCTACTCACAGCCGTGACAGTAGCATTCCAACTTTCTGGTAAAGAAGACAAAAGTATCAATGCTCGTACTTCTTCATCGAATTCAATTTCCACTGAACTCAACTGGGTTGTGACTGTGTTGAGTTCATTGAGATGTTGAGCTACCGATGCGCCTTCATTCATCCGCAAATTGAACAAACGCCTCATCAAGTGCACTTTGTTTGAGGCTGATGGCTTCTCATACATATTGGAGAGAGCTGCCATAAGACCCGCCGTGGTCTTTTCCTTTGCTATGTTGAAGGCAACATTACGGGATAGCGTCAATCGAATAACTCCGAGGGCTTGTCTGTCTAGAAGATTCCAATCTTCTTCCTTCATAGCTTCTGGTTTCTTCCCTGAGAGAGGTTGATATAGATTTCTTTGATACAGATAATCCTCTATCTGCATTTTCCAAAACCCAAAATCTGTGTCATCGAATTTCTCGAGTTTCACCCTTCATCTGCGGCCATTGCTCCCACTAAAATCTGACTTCCTCTGGATCGTTTCTGACTATTTCTGTAAACCACCGTGTATTAGAACACCTACGTCAACGAACAAATATCGTCGACAAAATGTCACTATTCACGTAATTCACTATTCACGTAAATAGTAACCTTGCAGAAAATTGACAGAAATCACCACCAATAGCTCTGATACCAGTTGTTGGGAAATTACGCAAATTTCCGATAAGCCAGATTTATGAGAAAGCAAGAATAGAAAAATAACACACAAATTTGATAACGGAGTTCGGCCAATCTTGCTTACGTCTCCGGACCTACTGTAGATCTTTTTACTGAAAGGGGAGAAATTACACAAGGTGTTTACAACACTCACAACTCACAACCCAATTACACCCAAGAAAATTACTCTCAATTTTCTCTCACAAAAGCTTTTCTCTCTAAGCTTTTCTCTCAATTGGAATGAACATTTTGGATGATTAATTCATTACAATTACACATCTATTTATAGAAAAATTCACTCCTTGAATTACTCCTTAAATTAATGGTTCCTTAAATTGCTCCTTGAATTAAGCTCCTTGTTTTGCTCCTTGAATTAAGCTCCTTGTTTTGCTCCATGAATTACTCCTTGTTTTGCTCCATGAATTACTTCTTGTTTTCCTCCATATTTTACTCCATGTTTTGCTCCTTAATTTAAGGAGCTTTATGATAATCTCCAACATACATACTATATGTGATTCAATGGCTTGAAGCTTATTTGGGAGTATAAGAATTGGATGAGTCCTAATTAATTACTTGTGCTTTAGTAAGGTAATTATTAAAAAATTAACTTTCTTAGTAAATTCTGGTAATATAAAGACATGTTTCTTATGTATAGTAAGGCCATGGACTCACTGTCACCAGATTTTTTATTGTTATTTACAGTGTCAAAGTTATGAGTATCGGTTTCATTAGGATTTGCTTCCGACACCCATTGACCGTACCAAGCATATTGTTTTTTTTTGTTGTTGATAAATTTAGCTTTTGATGTAAGGAAGCTGGAGTATTTATGTAGCCAACTATCCTCCTATTTTCTTTGTTTCGTTTATTTTATTACCCGATTATGCAGCCAACTGTCCTCCTATTTTTCTTTGGTTGATCTTTTATTATTTTCTTTGCATGTTATGAATTGTTTTCCCTTTTAATATTATAGTAAAAAAATGAGGTTAAAAAATATATATTTATTTACATTTTAATAAAAATAAAAGTATATTTTTTATTAAGAGAAATAAAAATAAAATTTCATATAAATATTATATAATATAATTAAACCTATTTTATTTTAAATGAAATATATTTTGCTCTTTACAGTGTGTTTAGCTTAAGAAATCAATTGTATTTGTGGGGAAGTTGACAACTGATAGTGAATCAAAAACACATATATTTTTATAATATTTTTTATAAAATTTATTATTAGTTTCTAAAATTTAATTAAACTCACACATAAATTCTCAAATTTTTAAAACTTATAGTTTGATCCTCAAACATTTAAAATTTATCATATATGTTCTTAAATTTTTAAATCATACATCCTAAATTTTTAAAATTTCACACATAATATTAAATTTTTGATTCGTAAATTTATATTTTATTAACCAAGTTAAGATTTATATGTAAATTTTTAAAAGTTTGAAAGCCAAATTATAGGATTTAAAGTTTTTATGAATATATACGTGAAGTTTCAAAAAATTATGATATAAATCTTATGTTTTAAAAGTTTTAAAATATATGTGTGAATTTAATTGAAGTATAGAAATCAATGGTGTACTTTAACTTTCTTTTTTTTAAATGACCTAAACTTATATCCAAAAACTCATAGACAATAAAAATAGTACCATTAGAGATATATGAGTTAGTATTAAGGAGTCTTATAGTTTGGGTAGTAGTTTTCTACTAGATATTTATTTTCCTTTTACAGTAGAAGTCTAGAAGATAAGGGAAAACACCACATAAGGACAAAAACTACTGATATAAAATTCAGAAACAAATGCCAAATGGAGCTATAAATTTTTAGACCAAGCCTCATGAAAGTGGAAAGAGCCAAAGCTTTCGTTGTAAACAATGTGATGCAAAAGTATTTATCAAAAAAAAAAAAAAACCACTGTGATGCAGAAAGGTTGTGTGTAATGGAGATTGGAGATTTCAATAACCTAACGTTTAAAAAAATAAAAATAAAAATAATTCTTGAATAAATTAATTATTGTAACTTTAAAATAAAAAGTCTAGCTTCCCCCAACCCCATATGTTCTCTTCTCTATCTCTTTCTTCTAGCAGAGATAAGGTTTACAGGTGGAATTTTAGTTACCTTGTTCTTAACATGAGGTGTTCATTCAATTTTGAGCTTTGGTCATTTGGGCTCCCCTTTAGACTTAAGTAAATTTTTTAAGAGTCAGACAATTTATCGTTGATGGTTTCTAGAAACTACTTCATTTCAGCTTTTTTTGGATGAATCTGAAATTATCTGCAACATTAAATTAATTATATCTAACTTTGAGTTCTTTAAATTTCTGCATAGAATTAATGGGTATTTCTTTCTTGTTATAAACTCTGTGTCTGGCTCTTAATCATCTTTGAAAAAAGTTGTTAGTTAGTAAATACCTGAAATTTATTATCTTCAAGACTTTTTGACTCTCTTACTTCTCTATCAATGTATTGCAGATTTTTGAGAGAATAGCAATAGCATGGAGAACAAATGCAAAATCAAGAAAGATGTTACTGAAGTAATCTATTCTATGACAAACTTTTAACTTTCATGTTGCTTCATATGTAATAACCTGTTGCTTATTTTTCTCTGATCTGGACTGTGTAGTTAATAGGCAATACACCAATGGTATATCTCAATCATGTTGTGGATGGTTGTGTAGCCCGAATTGCTGCCAAGCTTGAGACAATGGAACCATGCTCTAGCGTTAAAGACAGGTTCTGTTTTATTCTTGTACTTTCGAAAATTTTACAAGGATGACACTGCAAATAATGAAAATTGTTTAAGGGTCTTAAATTG
Organism: Hippophae tibetana; assembly: GCA_037013495.1. Taxonomy (NCBI): domain Eukaryota; kingdom Viridiplantae; phylum Streptophyta; class Magnoliopsida; order Rosales; family Elaeagnaceae; genus Hippophae; species Hippophae tibetana. The sequence continues at coordinate 35,525,553 of CM072811.1, forward strand.
ATTTTTAATTGCAGTAACTCCTGTCTTTAATTTTTGGCATGCAGGATTGCTCATAGCATGATACAAGATGCAGAGGATAAAGGTTTGATCACACCGGGAAAGGTTAGTTTTTGAAAATAACAATTTTTAAGAGGTTTTTTTTTTTTGGTTCCCTTTTTCCTTTTCTTCTTTTTTGTCTTTAGTTACAACTAATATTAGTTCCAACATAGCTCAAGCACCATTAATTAGATTGGTTTTATCATTAATACATCATTAGTTCACTAATGACACTTGCATTATATGGTCGAGTGAGCTTAAGGATCTATTTGCTTGTGTTTCTGTTAAAAGCAGTTTCAGATAAAAAAACAATTTCATGAAGTACATTATATGTGTTTTCTGAGCCTTCAAAGTACTTCTGACAAATTTTTTCATGTTTGGTCCTGAAGCTTTTTTTTTTTTTTTTGCTTTCAAAAACGTTTTTTCCGAAAAGCATAGACAAACAGGCACTTTTCATGTATAATTGAAAGCATGATATATTTGATTATCCAAGAGAAGAAAGTTGATATTCAACCTAGCTATCATTGTCTGAACTAACATATTGACTTGGTTTTGGCTATGCAATTAATGGGATATAAAGACTGTTCTAGTTGAGCCTACTGGTGGAAACACCGGTATTGGTTTGGCATTTGTGGCAGCGGTGAAGGGATACAAGGTAAAACTTACAATGCCAGCGTCAATGAGTCTTGAGAAAAGAATTGTGCTGCTAGCTTTTGGAGCTGAGGTGTACCTCACAGATCCTGAAAAAGGCTTTAAGGGAGTTCTTGATAAAGCCTTAGACCTGCTTGATAATACACCCAACAGTTATATGCTCGCGCAATTCGATAATCCTGCCAACCCAAAGGTACTGTTGTATTGATTATGAACCAACTAGATTGTTGTGTTAATTCTGATAATCTCTTTTGCAGATTCATTATGAAACCACTGGCCCAGAAATATGGAGAGACTCAGCAGAAAAAGTTGATATCCTTGTGTCAGGGATAGGGACGGGTGGTACTGTAACTGGTGCAGGGAAATTCCTTAAGGAGCAAAACTCAAAGATTAAGGTTCACTTTTTAAGCTATTGTTGTTCTAAGTAGTTTGGGAGAAGGATATAACAATTAGTAAATATAGGAACTTTGTAATTTATATCGTATATGTGTAGGTCATTGGTGTAGAGCCAGTTGAAAGTGCTGTCTTGAGTGGAGGACCACCTGGTTAGTTTCCATTTTAGATATTGTTTTGCTCTCCTTGTTTATCTAAACAATGTTGGTTTGTCTCTGTTCTTATTGAGGCTTGGAGGTTGGTTATGGAGTATTTGTGTAGTACTGTAGTGTGAATGATGCAGCAATTACTGTAAATTCTGTGTCTTGATAATTGAAGACACTTGTTTAATGTCAAAGGGAAGCATTTGATCCAAGGAATTGGTGCCGGTTACATAGCGAACGTTCTGGATGTTAGCCTGCTTGACGAAGTTATTCAAGTAAGTCATGTACCGGCATTAATTTACTCTAATTCGACACAAATGATGAACTTTTATATGCTCAAAAGTTCTTGTCATGTTACGAGGTAGTCTCTTTTAGGTTTTAGCAAGGCATATGGGTTTGTGTCGATGGCTACTGATGTTTGTCTTCATTCCAGGTGTCTAGTGAAGAAGCTATTGAAGCAGCAAAGTTGCTTGCTCTAAAAGAAGGTCTCATGGTATATTATCTCAAAAAGAATTAACATTTCTGTGTTGTGGTGACTTCTGGTTTTCTGTGAATTATATTTGGATCGAAAATCAAGTTGATTGTGGAAGCATTATTTTTAACAGGTAGGAATTTCATCTGGAGCTGCTACTGCTGCTGCAATTAAGCTTGCAAAGAGGGAAGAAAATGATGGAAAACTAATTGTTGTAAGACCATTTATATTCTTATATTTAATTCAAATCTTCAATTTTCTTTGTGCCCAACGTTGTTTCATATGATTCGATAGAGTAGTTAGAATGACAAATGTTTGTTGGATTCAATCTGTTATGTGATCACCATAAATTGCGCCATTTTTCACATGCTACATATTCCTATCATATATGAAGCGTTTAAGATATTACTTCTGATAAAACTTTGGTCCAATTTTGCTAAGGATATTTGGATCTAAGAGGGGCATTCGTGTCAGATAGGATCGTGTTTATGTTATGAGTTGTAGCCTGAATTGTCATATCTACATTAAAGGCAATTCTAGATGGGTTGGGTTTCTGGAGGTGGAGCGAAAAAATGTCATTTCCATGAAATTGGATTTCTTAAACTCACAAAAGACATGTAAAGAAACCGAAAAAAATAAAAAAAGTGTATAGGTAGTTTTTTTTTTCCTCCTTCCCACAAAATAGATAATCACCATAGAAATTTCTGAAAAATTTCCTATTATATTTGAGAAATCCGATTAATTTAAAAGAAAATTTTATTAAAAAATAATAAATTTATTGATATGTCCGTCAAACATCTACCAATATTTTACCTATAAGAGATTCAATAAAAGAGGTTCGGTAAGACCTAACAAACTTATCGACGATTTTCCAAAACAAAAATTATAAGACAAACATATTCTAATTGATTATTCGTTTAATTTTCTTGAGGTTTTCTTCTTATTTTGTAACTTTAATACAGTGATTTGTAAATAAATTTGTAAGACAAACATTCTAATTGATTATTCACTTAATTTTCTTGAAATTTCTATTTTTTCGTAACTTTGATATATACCTATTTTATTTATAATATTATGAGTTTTTGATAATAAAAATATAACGTTTATATTGATAAATATTTTAGTGGTGGAAAATATGTTGAATTTGAGATGAAGAAGAAAGAATAAGATGTAATGGATCGTAGAAATTTTTATATGAAAGGGAAAATATTTTAGAAAAAAAATAATGGGATGTCTTAATTATGTTAAAATATATAAAGATAAAATATAATAATTTTAATAATTTAAAATATTTTATAATTAACATCTCGTAATAAATTTTGGGATTTTTTCAGAATTTCTTTATCAAAATCTTGTTGCCTCTTTGGGGACTTGATTATTTTGATAAGGAGAAACGCATATTATTTTTCCAAATTTGTTGAATCATATGGTTATTTTATACCAATTGCAGGCTATCTTCCCAAGTTTTGGAGAACGTTACTTGTCAACGGAACTCTTTGAGTCCATCAGACATGAAGCAGAACATATGGCTTTTGACTGAAGGATTGCCTAATTTCCAGAAAATGCTGAAAATTAATGTGCCACTGTCACTGTCACTCTTAATTTGAGACCTTGATAAGTTTCAATTAAGTTTAATGACACAGCCTTGATCATGACGAGAGGACATATGAAGGCACTACCATTCAACTTCTTAATAAACAAATTGTATATGCACAATAAATTTTGAAGAAAATATTGAAAATAAGAAAACTTTTTCATCCATTTTTGGAATGGAGATAGGTTTCCATCCTCTTTAATATAAAATGGAGAAAAATGTATTAGAAATTTTTAGATTAAATTATTTATGTTATTTAATTTTTAATAATTAATTAAGTTATTTAATTTATTTAATCTCTATATTTTAATTATTTTATTATTAAAAATTAATTATATTATTTATGATTAAATACGGTAAATATTTGAGTGTCTAATAATAAAAAAAAGATAATTAATATAAAAAATAATTTATAAAATATTTATTTTAATAATTATTAATTATGAAGTTTTTAATTTAAATAATAGAGAAAATAGTGATGAAATATTACAAGATAAAAACAATTACATAGAAGTAAAAAATCACATAGAAACAAAATAAAAAAGGATCGGATATGAAAATTTATCAAAATGAGGGCAAAAAGAAATATCCGATTATAGCAAGAGAAATGAAAAAGGAGAGTTAAAGAAAATGAAGTATCAAAGTAGCCAAGCCACATTTCATATGTTTATCGCATTGTTAAGCAGAGTAAACAATGCGATTTGCTTTCATCTAAGAGAGTAAATTATCCCTTAAAATCTAAAAAAAATTGTATACATGAGAAAGTTCTAAAGGTGTAGTGATGTCTAGAGGGAGCTAGAGTTGGATGGACTCAACTCAGACCACTTTAGAATGTTCAAGAGTACACTAACATGTGTTGGAATGTGTTAGAAGTTTCCGGAAGGCGTTGGAATATTCTATAATATACTAGATGGTTCATGGAAGATATAGAAGTCTCTAGAAGCTTCTAGAACATCCTAGAATTTGCATGAAAGAACTAGACAATCCTAGAAAACTCTAGAGTTGGTTAGATTTGACTAAAAGGTCATAGAACCTTGTGACATGTTGTAGATAAAACTAGATTAATGTAGATGCTCTTGTACATTTTAGACATGGTAGGATCTAGAAACTTGTGGCATAATCTTAAGCATGAAGCCACACTATAAATAGACCTATTGGTCTTCATTTGTACCCATCCTTGGAAAGTTGTAAGATAACCTTTCTAGAGTAATACAAAGCATACAAAGCATACTTCACAAACTCTCTTGCTTTGCTCTTGAATCCTCTAAATCTCTAAGTCTCTTTCTAGTCTCTTTGGAGTGTTTTGTTTGGGTTGGAAGGCAGGCTTGGTGCAACGAACCATGCTAAGTGCCGCACGATTGTTAGTTGAAGTCTAGGGTCGTGACATTTGGTATCAAAGCTTTCGGTTGAAGCTTTATTATCCATGGTATAATGAAGAATAGTACCCCAATTACACCAAGTGTGGATGTTCTACCAATGGAATGTGGGCATGAGGAAGTTTGGAAACCACTAAAGGAGTCTCGAGCCAAGTCGAAAGACATGATTTCTAGCTTGGAAGCACGTGTTAGGAGTGCGCATGATAGCTTGAGGGAGCTGTTCGATAGGGTGGACAACTTGGAGGAACATTACAGCGGCTTGGAGGCTGAGGATGCGGAGATCCATACAACAATCAAGATGTCCCTTAATAAGCTAGATAGTGGGTTAAGACAAGAGATTGATGGATTGAAGGTCGAACTTGCCAAAGTACGTGATCTTGTCCAAAGAGAAATTACTAACGTGTTACTTCGAGTCGAGGATATGGGTGGCAACCTAGCACTTTGCAAGCGGGCTTTGGCCTCGGGAACTAACATAACCACCATCATTGAGGCCAAGAAGGTGGAAGTTCCCAAGCAAAGACCTTCAATGGTGCTAGGAATGCTAAGGAAGTTGAGAACTTCCTATGAGGGCTTGAACAATACTTTGGGGCAACTGGCATAACGGACGATGCCAGCAAGATCCAAACTGCTGTCATGTACTTGTTCGACATTGCTATGCTATGGTGGAGACAGAGGCATCGTGATGTGCAATGAAAGGTATGCACAATTGGCACCTTTGATGACTTCAAAAGCCAATTCTTCCCTGTGAATAATGAAGAGGTGACTAGGGGTCGACTGCGATGGTTGAAGTAGACAGGTAGTATAAGAGACTATGTGAAGGAGTTCACAACCTTACTGCTAGAAGTCCCTGACACATCAGATAAGGATGCGTTATTCTTGTTCATGGATGGTCTCCAATCGTGGGCTAACCTTGAACTCAAGCGACGTGGTGTCCAAGACTTATCTTCGGCCATTGCGGTTGTTGAGAGCCTTATTGACTACTCCACAAACAAAGAGGGCTCGAAGGCTACAGATAGAAAGTTTGGTGGAAGAAAGAGTAGGGGAGGCCATGCCAAAAGTTAGGACCACAAAAATCACAAAGAAGGGTCCTCATTCAAATCGTGAGATAAGGGGAAGGAAAGAGAGGATCATGGTGCCTCAATTCCCCGTGTGACGTGCTTCATAGGCGACAGACCATATTGAGCATATGAATGTCCAAAAAAGAAGGCATTGAGTGCCTTATTTGCCTCCATGCATGACCAAGATGGAGGTGAGATAGATGAAGGTGCAAAGATAAGTTCTTTGCGGCTACTTAGTGCATTGCAGAGTTCCCCGACGACCCTCAAAGGCTTGATGTTCATGGATTCAACCATCAATGGGAAGGTTGCGAAAGCTTTGGTCGACACAGGTGCATCTCACAACTTTATTTCACAAGAGTAAGCCAAGAGACTCGGTCTCAAGGTTGCCAAGGAAGGAGGGTCTCTCAAAGTAGTTAACTCGACAACACTACCTCTCAAAGGAGTTGCTCGTGGAGTTAAGGTCAGTCTTGGTACTTGGACTGGCCAAGTGGACTTATCGGTGGCCAGGTTAGAGCTTTTCTTATCTCATGCTCAAACTCTATGTGCATCATAGATGTATTAATGGCTTGTGCGGTACCAATGAAGAGGACCTCCAAACCTACTACCCAAGTTCTCTTAGCACTTTAATTCAAGAAGGGATTGAAGAGGGAAGAAAAAAGTTACTTGGCCATCTTAAAGGAGTATGATGATTAGGAGGCATCACCACAACCAAGCTTGCCGGCGGAGGTGCAAGTTGTCTTGGATAAGTTCCATGATGTGATGCCTGAGGCATTGCCCAAACGATTACTTCTAAGGAGGGAAGTAGACCACAAAATTGAGCTAGAACCCGGCACAAGACCACCAACAATGAGCCCTGATCTGATGGAAAACTCAGAGTTGGTAGAACTACGAAAGCAACTCGATGAATTGTTAGATGTAGTCTTAATTAGGCCTTCCAAAGCCCCATTTGGTGCCACAGTGCTCTTTTAGAAGAAGAAGGATGACTCATTACGAATGTGCATTGACTATCGGGCTTTAAACAAGATCGTAGTAAAGAACAAGTATCCTATCCCACTCATTGTCGACTTGTTTGATCAATTGGGGAACGCAAGATACTTTTTGAAATTGGACTTGCGGTCATGATACTACCAGGTACATATAGCAAAAAAGGATGAGCCCAAGACCATATGTCATGCCATTTGGTCTCACTAATGCACCTGCTACCTTCTGCACTCTCATGAATAAGATTTTCTATCCTTACCTCGATCGGTTCGTGGTAGTTTATCTTGACGACATTGTGATATATAGCCAGACTTTGGAAGAACATCTTGAGTACTTGAGGAAGGTGTTCGAGGTCCTGAGGGAAAATGAGTTATATGTCAAGAAGGAGAAATGTTTCTTTTCCCAAGATGAGGTTATGTTCTTGGGGCATAGGATAAAGGATGAGAAGCTTATGATGGATGGAACCAAGGTGAAAGCCATCCAAGAGTGGGAACCTCCTAATAAGGTCCTGATGAGTGCTCAAAAAGCACTAAAATTATCATGATTTTATGCACATTAATTGATTAAAAATATATATATTTATATGATTTTATCATATATTTATATATATTTGTCTTTTCGGAATCACAGATATTTTTATTATTTTTAAGATATTTTCGCTTAAAAACGTAACTTAAATACTCAAAGAGGAACACTGGAGGTAATACATCACAAATATATTCAAAAATAAATGAGGAAAAATAAACAAAATGAAAAAAATTGGACAAAATGGGTCAAAAAGGAGGAAATGGCGCCGCCCAGTCGCGTCGGCCAATGGGCACAACACGTCCAGCAACGTGTGCACCCATGTTCCCATCTGCGTGCGCCTGCGCCCCATCTGTGTGCGCCGCTGTCCATCTACGCCCCAATCTGTGCGTGCCACCTACCCACTGATGTCAGCTGACGTCATTTTCACCTACTACGTGTCTCCTCCATTTTTAATCATTTCTTCACCCACTTTTTATTCTTTTTCTCACCTATAAATACCCCCATTCTCTTCATATCTAAGCACACCTCAAAACACATCTTCTATTCTCTTTCTTTCTCTCATTTCTTAGTTTTTCTAGTTTTTTCTTAGTTTTTAGCTTTTCTTAGTTAGTTTTTCTTAGTTTTAGAGTTCTTCTCTTTTTGAGAAGAACTAGTTATGTTTTTGTAATTTATTTGTTTTTTGATTCAATAAATGAGAGTGCAAATTTCGTTTGGAGGTTTTCCAGCAACGTGAATAGCAACAAAGTACTGTAAGGATTTTATTTTCTTTATAGTTATTTTTTATGCTTTATTATTACATGTTATATTTAATTTTTCTGTGATTAAATTTAACTTTGCTGGCTATTTGTAATCATGATATAATAATAATGTTGTTATGCTTGCGAAATATTAAATAGGTAAAAATCTCTAAAATGAATTGATTTTATTTTAATTCAAGATTTTGTATTAAGAATGTTAGAGAGAAATATATTATTTTTCATTACAAACTTAAATCTGACAATTAGATTTTAAGGTTTAATTATCCGGTCTAATTTAGAGTAGTGCTCTTTTATTTGTTGGTACAATCGCCCGGTAGTTAGAGTGAAGTTTTGTTTCAAAAGTTTTTATATGAATTATTATCTGAAAATGTATTGACAACATGTTTTGAGTAATAGTTTTAAAACTTGAAAGTTAGTACTCAGATAATTAAATTCTTAAGTTTAATTTGGACACCTTGAATAAAGTTTAAACTGTCTAACCCCATCAAATGTGGCATTTAAATGGTTCATTTTCAATCTCTTAGAAAAAGGAATTAATTTAATTAACCAAATTAGTTATCAACCCCACTCATAGGTGTTAATTGATTTGTTTAGTTAACAAAGAATATCTAACCCCATCAAAAGTGGTATTCATATAAAAAAGAGAGAATCAATAAATATCAATTTATATCTTTAATAACCTAAATAATATGAGCAAGCATAATTAACTTAGTTATTATATCTATAAATACTTCACTATTTTAACAGATAAAATTTGCATCAATGTTTATTTTTATGTTAGTAGATTAAAAACACAAAACCCCAAAATATCGTGATAGGGTGTTTAGGATTTAATTTCATTTTTAAAAGTTTGAATAATAAATTAAAAACCACATATATTCCTTCCTTAGATCGACCTTGAGAGTATACTTATTATTTTTTACGAAATAATTCGTGCACTTACGAGAGTTTTATAAATATAAAACCAAAGTATTTTTTAATTATTTTTTTTGAATTTTAAAAATAAAAAATAAAAAAATTAAAGCTTAATTTTTAATTTTATTTATTTATTTTAAATATTAATTTTAATTTTTTTTAAATAAAAAATAAAAAAATATGAATAAAAAAGAAATTTCAATTTCAATTTTTATTTTTATTTTATTTTATTTTTATTTTATTTTTATTTTACCTTTTTCAATTTTATTTTATTTTATTTTGATTAATTTTTAATTAATTTTTTTTTCTTTAACTATGTTTTATCTTAATTTTCATTTAACTGAATTAACTTAGATTTTTACTAACTTAATTAACTTAGATTTTTACTTAAATTAACTTAATTAACTTAGCTTTTTAATTAACTTAGATTTTCATTAACTTAATTAGTTTAGATTTTTACTTAACTTAACTTAATTAACTTAGATTTTTATTTAACTTAACTCAATTAACTTAATTTTAATAACATGAAAAATAAAGATCTAAGGAAGTTTTGTCTAGGAGACTTGTTCTTGAAAGCCTTTGTGCCACTAGTCTTTCGTGGGAACGTTGCTCCGTCTAGGAGGATGGTTTTTAAGGAACCTTCGTCCCACTATTCTTTCCTGAAAGCACTCTTAGTTAATACTGATTATGTTATTTTAACTTAGATATTATACTTTAAAAAAACAAAAACAAAAAATTTCTGAAACTATCCCCAAAAATTTAAAGTTTTCATTACAATCTAAGGAGTTAGTTGCTTTGTTTGATCTAGGTACAATTTTGTTTTGATGCCTTAATTATTTGATTTGCACCTAGATGTGGGTTATCTAAAACCCTCAAGCATGCCCTTAGTTTTAAGTACAGAAAAATTTGAAAATCAATAGGGCATGACTGAAACAGTATAGGTAGACAACCTTGTCTTACTTGTAGGTTTAATTGAGTCAATGATGTGGGGACATTAAGTTTACTTAAAATGAAATCCTCAAGTTACGTCTTGCTAAGACGTTAAACTAAGCACTAGATGGGAGGCAACCCATCATTTTAGGTAAAAAAAAATTTTTATTTATTTTATTTAATTTCTATTGTTTATTTTAGTTTAATTACATGTGAATAATTTTAAAATTGTTAAAACTAAAAATTTTTGTTGAGATGTTAGAAGTTCACAACGATCTGTCTGTGTGAACTTTATTGATGAATATGATGGATGCACCTACATTTCTCCATTACTACTTGCACATTCTGAGGAAACAGGTAATCTTTCTTCTATTTTCTCTTTATCTTTAATTTACAGTTGTTAAATTGAGGAAAATGTAAGTTCTAGATTTGGGGTAGTGAAAAGTTATCATGCTTAAAAATATTTAACAATTTTAAAAATAAAAACAAAAAAACAAAAAAAAATATTTTATTTTATTTTATGTTCACATTTTCATTTTTATTGTGTTTGGTTTATTTTCTTTGTGTGATTTAGTAATTTTAGAATTATTTTAAATATATATATATATATATATATATATATTCTCACAAAAATTTATCATTTTTTAAAATCAAATTTAAGAAAAAAGTTAAGTCTTTTGTACTATTAGATTAATTTTTGAAAACATATCATGAAATATTTGGTAATTGTTTTTGGTAATTAGTTAGTTTTTGTCATAACTAGTATTTCTTGATAAGATGTGCAAATTATATTAAATCCAAAATCGATGTTTATGAATTTTTTTTAGTGGAGACTACCTTTGTGAGATATAATTTGAGCCTAATTTCCTTTATTTAGAGTGAAATATATATTTTTTCTACTCTAAACACATTTCTTATTTCTTCAATTTTTTAGATGATCTCTATAGGTATTAGTATTGAATGTATGAATTTTTCTCATCTTAATAGAGTGTCGTATATTTTTTTTATTATTTTTGCTTAGATTAAATGATTTGAGTAAAAATTTATAGTATATGCTTATATCTCATTCATGTATGACTGTTACAAAAAAAGAGACATATCTGGGGTTACCTAAACCAAAATCAAACAAAAATCCACAAAATTAACCACTCACAAAAATCCTAAAATAATGTACAATCTGTACATGGGTTGACTCTCTAAAAAAATACATATATTGAAAAATAGCTTCAGAAAAAAATAGAGAGATAAAGAATATATAGTATATTCTACATATTATGACACACATTGCCTACAAAGTTATGAGTAAAGGCTAATTACAAAAGAAAGATATAGGAATTAATTCCCTAAAAAGTCATTGCATTTTCTTCATTTGTAAAAGGCATATATCTTGAATTTTTTTCTTAACGAGTTTGATTTATGCATAAAAATAATTTTTATATATGACATCTTTATAATTTATACATTTGATTCCTTTCATAAGATCAACGTCAAAATAACACTTTGAGCCTTTATTCTTTATACATATGCGAACATATTAGTTCATTTCTATACATCAACTCTTTCGCATATAAATTAGTATGAGTGTTTGAACCCATAGGATTCAGTGTTTTGAGAGTATTGACTAGTGAGGAATAGAGTCGAAGCGAATTCGGATTCTAGACACTGAAATTGGGTGAAATTAAATTGATACATTTTTTATATGAAATATGAAAATAATTTTCGACTAATTATTATAATAAAGCATGATTGTTTAAAGAGATTAAAATAACTTATGCTTGAGATTTTAATTACGATCTTAAAGGAGATTAAAAAGTATGAGACATTTTTGTGATATGTTGTTTTCTTTTATTTTTAAAAGTTAATTTTTGATTTTGTTGTAATTTTAGTTTTTAAGTTGATTGTTTTTATTATTTATTTTAATTTTTACATGTAGTTCAATGTTTGTGGGTATCATTACTGAAAACCCTCATGAGACTCAAACTCGTCTACTAGGAAAACCTAGGGGTTTAAAGGCTTGTTGCATAGGCTAAATGCAACCGTGTCAATCCACAGAAGTGATTTAGGATAGTTTAATGTTTAGTTTTTATCGCTTCTCTTGCTAATGGACTAGCAAGAAGCTGATTGGGGTTGTGATGAGTGCTCAAAAAGCACTAAAATTATCATGATTTTATGCACATTAATTGATTACAAATATATATATTTATATGATTTTATCATATATTTATATATATTTGTCTTTTCGGAATCACAGGTATTTTTATTATTTTTTAAGTATTTTTGCTTAAAAACGTAACTTAAAGAGGAATACTGGAGGCAATACATCACAAATATATTCAAAAATAAATGAGGAAAAGTCAACAAATATGGAAAAATTGGACAAAATGGGTAAAAAGGTCAAAAATGTTAGAAAAGAGGAAATCATTCCGCCCAGCCGCGCCATCCAACTACCCAGCCGCGCCGGCCAACGTGTGTGCGGTGCCAGCATCTGCCCCAGTCGTTCCCAGCAATGCGTGCGCCCTTGCACCCAACTTGCTCCCAGCTGCGCACACCGCTCCCATCTGTGCCCCAATCCGTGCGCACCACCTACCCGTTGACATCAGCTGACGTCATCTTCACCTACTACGTGTTTTCTCCATTTTAATCATTTTTTCACCCACTTTTTATTTTTTTTCCTCACCTATAAATACCCTCATTCTTTTCATAACTAAACACACCTCAAAACACATCTTCTCTTCTCTTTCTTTCTCTCATTTCTTAGTTTTTCTAGTTTTTAGCTTTTCTTAGTTTTAGCGTTCTTCTCTTTTTGAGAAGAACTAGTTATGATTTTGTAATTTATTTGCTTTTCGATTCAATAAATGGGAGTGAAAATTTTGTTTGAAGGTTTTCTAACAACGTGAATAGCAACAAAGTACTATAAAGATTTTATTTTCTTTATAGTTATTTTTTATGCTTTATTCTTACATGTTATATTTAATTTATTTGTGATTAAATTTAACTTTGCTGGATGTTTGTAAACATGATATAATAATAACGTTGTTATGCTTGCGAAATATTAAATAGGTAAAAATCTCTAAAATGAATTGATTTTATTTTTATTCAAGATTTTATATTAAGAATGTTAGAGAAAAATATATTATTTTTCATTACAAACTTAAATCTGAAATTTAAATTTTAAGGTTTAGTTATATAGTCTAATTTAGAGTAGTGCTCTTTTATTTGTTGGTAAAATCGCCCGGTAGTTAGAGTGAAGCTTTATTTCAAATGTTTTTATAAGAATTATTATTTGAAAATGTATTGACAATATGTTTTCAATAGTAGTCTTAAAACTTGAAAGTTAGTACTCGGATAATTAAATTCTTAGGTTTAATTTGGACATCTTGAATAAAGCTGGCGCGCGCGTTGCTGGGCACGGTTGGGGAAAATGCTGGCACTGTGCACGCGTTGGTCGGAGCGGTTGGGTGGCGTGGCTGGGCGGCACGATTTCCTCTTTTTTGACATTTTGGACCCATTTTGTTCAATTTTTCCATATTTGTTACTTTTCCTCATTTATTTTTGAATATATTTGTGATGTATTGCTTCCAGTATTCCTCTTTGAGTCTTTAAGTTACGTTTTTAAGCAAAAATATCTGAAAAACAATAAAAATACTCGTGAGGCCAACGTGGTGGCTGATGCGCTAAGTCGAAAGGCGAAGTTAGTAGCCTTGAATAGACCAAGTAGTCCTTTGTTGGAAATGATCAAAGAAGGGTTGAAGCATGATGCCCTTGCTCAAAACCTCTTTACCATTATCAAGGAAGGAAAGACAAGGCAATTTTGGCAAAGTGACAGACTACTCTACGCCAAACAAAACCGCATCTATATTCCTAAGTGGGGGAACTTAAGAAAGGAGATGATCAAGGAATGCCACTATTCACTATGGGATGGACACCCAGGTATGAGACACACCCTTGCCTTCATCAAGTCCATTTACTACTAGCTTCAACTACGGGATGATGTTGAAGCCTATGTGAGAACTTTTCTTGTATGCCAACAAGACAAGACAAAGTAGCATGCACCATGAGGCTTGTTAGAGCCATTGCCTATTCTAGAGAAACCATGAGAGAGTGTCTCAATGAACTTCATCACTTGGTTGCCAAAATCAGAAGGCTTTGGCAGCATAATTGTAGTCATTGATCGCTTTAGCAAGTATGCAACATTCATACATGCCTTAGTAGATTGCACTGCGGATGAGACGACAAGGTTGTTCCTCAAGCATGTTTTGAAGCATTGGGGAATCCCATCCAACATCGTAAGTGATCGAGACCCATGATTTACTGGGAAGTTTAAGACTAAATTGTTCAAGTTGTTGGGATCAGACTTGAACTTTTCCACAAGCTTTCATCCACAGAGCGATGGGTAAACGGAACATGCCAATGCATTGTTGGAGCTCTATCTCAGACATTTTGTTAGTGCAAACACACATGATTGGGCTAAGTTGATGTATATAGCCCAATTCTCTTATGACTTGCAGAGGAGTGAGTCCATTGGCAAGAGTCCCTTCGAGATCATCATGGGGTAGCAACCCATGACTCTGCATGCTTTGACCACAAGCTATGAAGGAAAGAGTCATGTTGCCTTCAAATTTGCTAAGGCATGGCATGAGCAAGCCAAGTTAGCTTAAGCCTATTTAAACAAGGCATTTAAAAAGATGAAGAAGTGGGCTGACAAGAAAATGAGGATGATCGAGTTTCAGGAAGGAGATTTGGTCCTTATCAAATTATTGTTTCAATAGTTCAAGTCCCTACGAAAGGTTCACAAGGGGTTGATACAGAAGTATGAAGGGCCATTTCCAATCCTTAAGCGAGTCGGTAAGGTGTCCTACAAACTACAACTCCCTTCGAAGCTTAAAATCTATCTAGTTTTTCATGTAAGCATGTTGAAGCCTTATCATGGAGATGAGGAAGACACGAGTCAGGAAGAATAAAAAAGGGCGTCCACCACAGTAGTAACCTTCTTTGATAGATAAATGGACTCTATCTTGGCGGACCACCTAATTCTACGTAGGGGTGTACCAAGCTATCGTGAATACTTGGTCAAGTGGAAGAATGCCCCGAACATAGAGGCAAGCTGGGAACCTGAAGACTCTTTGTGGTAGTTCAAAGATCACATAAAAAGGTTCAAGCTTGAAGAAACGAGGAGGGAGTCACGAACTTGACTGGGGGAGGGTGTTACGCCTCACTCAAATTGTTCATCAAAATCCAAAGAAATGGTGCTCGCCTAAATGATCTATACTTTTCTAAAAGTTACTATATGGTAAAGTTCTAAAGTGGCCTAGTGATTTCTAGAGGGAGCTAGAGTTGGATGGACTCAACTCAAGCCTAGAAGACTCTAGAGTTTCAAAGTACACTAGCATATGTTGGAAGGTGTTAGAAGTTGCTAGAATGCGCTGGAATATTCTAGATTGTGTTAAATGGTTCATGAAGGATATAGAAGTCTCTACAAGCTTTCGAAACATCCTAGAACTTGTATTAAGGAACTAGACAATCCTAGAAATCTCTAGAGTTGGCTAGACTTGACTAAAAGGTCCTAGAATCTTGTGGCATGTAGATACTCTTGTACATTCTAGACATGGTAGGATCTAGAAACTTGTAACATAATCTTAAGCTTGGAGCCACACTATAAATAGACCTATTGGTCTTCATTTGTACCTATCCTTGGGAAGTTGTAAGATAACTGCTTTAGAGCAATACAAAACATATTTCACAAATTCTCTTTCTTTGCTCTTGAATCCTCTAAATCTCTAAGTCTCTTTCTAATCTCTTTGAAGTGTTTTGTTCGGGTTGGAAGACAGGCTTGGTGCAATGAACCGTGTTAAGTGCTGCATGATTGCTAGTTGAAGTCTAAATTCGTGACAGTAGGGAGTGATGTTAGTGTTTTCCCTGATGGAGCAAAGACAATATTATCACTAACAAAAACACCAAGAATATAAGAGGAGAAAAAGGTATGAAAGACGAAGTACAGATGATAAAACTAAGGAAGGATCTAGAATCTACATTTTAATGCAATGCTTAAACTACGGGGAATCTATATATATGTGTGTGTGTGTGTGTGGTTGGTCCATATAAGTTTATAAAAATTAAAATTGAATTTATCGGGTTGGTTTGGGGTTGATAAATTAAAAAAAAATCATTACAAAGTCGAATCTACATAATAATATTTTGAAATATATATTTTTAATTATTTTTATACATGAAATGTGAACTATTTTTAAAACTTAAGTATCACTCTCATCTCTCATATTCCTTTTGACTCTCACTCGCGTATCACAGAAGACACACCAACAGTAACACTTTTAGCTTCTTCTCTACCTAGTTGTCTCGTCGTCGACTTCTTCTTCAGTTAATAATATTGTTGTCGTGGCATCGACTATGCCCTAATGTTGTCTTCTCATCCAACGTTGTTCTCCCTAGATATTTACAAGTTTATTTGATTTGTTTTTAATTTTTGTACGATTATTTGAGTATTAGTTCATGTTTAGAATAAGATTATTCTTTCTATGTGTTCTTTCGATAGAGATTATAAGAGATTTTTTTATACTTTTTATTGGTTTTTATTTGGATTTTGACAATTCTTTTGATTCATTAAAACTAAGTTTTTACCTAATGTTTGTTCTTCATTTAGTAAATATATTCAAGGAGATATTGACTTTGGCAAATTAAGTTAGATTTCACCATTTAGCATTACATTGAAGTCATGTTCAATTGGTTTTTTTAGAGTAATAAATCGGTTAATGTTTTGAATTTTTAAAAACAACCAAGATAAAATCAATTTATAAAATGGTTCAAAAAACAATCAACCTACACCTGCCCTTGCTTATACATGTAGAAATAACTTAAGGGTAAAAAAGTAAAATACTTGTGAAAATTTAAATAATCCAATATAGTATATATTCTCTTTATTTTAATAAAAAGAAGACAGGCTTTTTTTCTTCCCTTTAAGTTCTTCAATTTCAAATATTAGAATATATAAAAACCACTTAAAATAAAAGTAAAAATAACAATAATTATTGACCATATATAAGTTTATGATCACATATAAGTTTATGCAGTCATTCTTCGTCTCCATAGACGAATCAATATTCTCAGCATCTTCAAACGTACCGAAATCATACTTTAGAAATTTTACAACAAATTTCACTAATGAGCACACAAATAAAAATAATTAGACAAATTAATAAATTTAACAACAATAATATAATACAAACAATTCACACCCTTAAATTAAAGCCAAAACCATTCTTGGGTAATCATCAATGCCTCTATTGTGATGACTTTAATATACGTTTGGACACAACCCACCACATGTACTAAAGATAGACTTAAATGCAACACTAGAAATAGAAATAGCTAGTACAAGATACTTAAAATCATTTGTCTTCCACCAATCAAGTATATCAAATTTCTCCTTTCTAAGGCTTCCTCCAAGTAGATCTCCAAGTAGATCTTCCACCAATCATATACAAAGCATAGGTATTATTCTGAAAAGAGCAAGCAAGGGTGGGCAACACAGATGACCTATCAATGTAGCAGATTATTTCTTCCCCTGAAAAACTATCAAGCAAAAGGAAAACACTCCTATGCATGTGCAGCATGGCCCTGAAACAGTCTCTACAGTAAATTATCATTTGACCAACCTATAAACAAAATCCGCAATTCATATTTAAACCTGCCATGTAGAAGGGGGAATATGGCAATAATAACTAGAAAAATTATTAAGAGAAAGCAGATGTAATTTTACATTAGTCAAACCCCTTAAGATCGACATTCTCTATCCATATGATATGAGCATTTGGATGTGGACACGAAAATGCATAACATTCAGTTGCCTCGGTTTCCCGATCAGAGTAAGGTTTCCATTGGTAAAATGGCTCAATAGCGTAACCCAATGGGGGATTTCATCAAACATGTAATATGCATTCATAAACTCTAATGGTTATTAGCAAAATATAACCATGACTCATGAGAAGAGGATCTGTGTGGTCAACCATGACTCACGAGAGAGGGTAAGAACAAGAAAATAGAGGAAGAGGAAGAGAGAGAAAAATAGAAGAGAAATGGTGGTTTGGTAATTTAATAATACATTACTCATATGTTTAAAATATGACGTTAATAAATCTTACATTTAACCTTATATTTAAATTTAGATGTATTAGTAGTCAAAAATAAAATTTTGATAGATGATTTCAACATTTGGTACACACATTGCCAAAAAATGAAAGAGTAAATTCGTCTTTGAATCTGTCACTCCAATGAACCATTTCTAAGAGTATTAAAATTGATAAATTTTATTAGGTGTTGATTTAATATAAAAAGCCAAGATTATCTCGCAAAGTCTTTCATTATTCTCTTGTTTTTCTGGTAAAATTATTATCGTCAAGATAATTCTATTTTTTAACATTTTTTCCACTCTTTCTCACATTTTCATGATATCATTTCCTTTTTGGGTTAAACTTAAAAAAAACCGGGTTAATAATAGTTGAACTAATTTTTCTATTATTTAAAAATTTTAAAAACGAATTTATCTTTTATTTTTATCTATACTTGTGACATAATATTAAATTTTTAATTAAATCCTAATTTTAAATCACTAATGTATCTAAAATTAAATTTATAAACTACTAATATTGGGATTGATTCGATTTACAAATAGGGAAACTAGAGAGAAGTCATAACAATTAATGAAATCTATGGATCTCTTAGGGAGTCCCACTATATATAGAGTATTATACGTACATGTGTTGATTACATAGAGTGTACACATGTAAGGGTGTCAGAGGGGCATAAAAGTAAATATTAAACATATTCATGGACTGAGGTAAACCATATATAGCTTGGACTAGTGGTCGACCCTATAATTACCAAAGCTCCCTCAGATAGGTCTCTCTTATGAGTGTGTTGTGAGCGCGGGCACATGCGAGTCCTTTAGAATGATTCATCTTATGGCTCGGGCTGTTAGGTGAGTCGGGCTCTAGGTTAATCCATATGTCCAAACATCCAGTCCCCCCTACTCTTTCAGTTCGAGCTTTGAATTGAGGTGGAAGAGTAATACTCGAGCAGTGAAACTGAATTGTTCAGCTCCTCTAATAAATATGTATCAGTTGATTGAAGAGAGAAATAAGGGCCTCTATATAAAGAGGTGCTTGAGCTAAGCCTTTTCATTATTTCTTACACATCAGAAAAAAGTAAAGAGAAAATGCTCCATCGCCTCAACTTGAGCTATAAAAAGGTTTTCAGTTTGGTGGTAAGAAATCAACTCGACTCATAGCTTATTTGCTCGAGTTTTTAGAGTACAAGTTCTTCAAGTCGAACACTTTTCTGGTTTATTTTCAAGTTGGTTTTAAAGAATAATTTCTCTTTATCTTCAAACTCGGCCCTAGGTAATTGTTTATTCTTATGTCTTACCTCCCTTTTTTATGTTTTGTGATATTTTGTAGAGACCATGCATAGAAAAGAGACCTCGGGCTCGAGTTCAGACTCTTGGGAGAGCCCATAATACCCCAGCACGAGTGATGACGGAGGGTCCTCCACTAAGACAAACTCTTCCAACGAAGAGGGTTAATCTCAGCCTCAACCATCTACCTCTACCTCTCATCCTCAGGTCGTTCCAACTATTAGGTTGAATATGCCCAGACTCATATCTCAATGGCTAGGATATAGAGAAAGAAAGCGAGGAATATAAGGGCTAGGGAACCTACAAGACGTACCAAGGGCTGGTCGACCAAAGTCAATACGAGTGATTTATCACCAAAGGATGAGGAGAGGTTGAGAAAAGCATATAACATCCTTTCCTCGGTCTAGATAATGATTTCAATGTCATGAGCTCGTGATAGTAACCCACCTCAAGTTGGATGGACGGTGTTTCATGAGAAAACTCTATAGTTAAGGGGTCAGGTTTCCCTTGTACCCTTTTATAAGGAGATTATTGGCTATGACTCAACTCATGTTAGGTCAGTTAATGCCTAATGGTTAGAGGTACATGCTCTATCTTATAGTAATATGCTAAGAGCTTAGGGTGGATTTGGAAATGCCCAAGTTCAATGAAGCCTAGTCCTGAAGCAGAACCCAATAGACTTGAGGAGGTATACATGTCTGTGAAGCAGGACCATGGTATAAATTTAGCCCTCTTTGAGAATGAGAAGAACTGGAAGGAATATTTCTTCTATGTCTCAAGCCGGTAAGAATCTCCTATCAATGAAACGAGGTTGATAAAGAGCACTTGGAATGACACTAAGGTCGTGATAAGGAACATGAGCTTCTTCATCACGACCTTGAGTTTGGATGCCTAGTTGATATCTAGAACTATCTATTTGAGAAAACCCCGTAGAGGCATTTGTTAAATACCCCATACTTTGTAGCATGTGGGATGATAAGGCATGATTTGGTGGAGCCTCTTCATAGGATTATTAGTAAACCTTGAGCTCCTTTCAAGCGTAAGACCTCTCCCATAGACTATGGGGTAGGTTTGAGGTTTGATGGCGAACTCGTTGATGTTACAACCTATAAATTTCCTCCCTTTATCATTAACAAGCTCCTTTGGTAGACTGAATCGACAAATTATAGATTTCAAGATAAACCAAATCACCTATTCCTCCCGTATTCTTCCCAGTGGTTCCACTTCGATCCATTTGGAAAAATAATCAATGGTTACTAGTAAAAACTTCTTTTGACCCTTTACATGAGGTATAGGTCCTATTATGGCAAGCTCCCACTTATAGAAGGGCCAAGGGCTTACCACCCTGGTCTTGGTGTTTGGAAGCATGTGTGACAATAGGGCAAATCTTTAGCACTTATCCCACTTTTTAGTGTATTTTGTACAATCTGCCAACATAGTGGGCCAATAGTAGTCTTGCCTTATAATTCATTGGGATAGCCTCCTTCCACCTGAATGAGAACCACACTCCCCTTCATGTGCTTCAAACATCAATATTTTAGCTCCCTCCTTGGCTACGCACAAGAGCCTTGTTCTAAGTGTGGTTTTTTGATATATCTTACCTACTTCAATCATGTATCGACTAGCCTTGGCATTGATTTCTTTGGCAAGTTTGTGATCCTTGGATAGGTCTTCCCTTTCCAAGAAGTTATAGATTAGGGTGAACCATGGGTTGGTAGGATCATCCACACACCCTACTATTCTTTCGGCCTCCTCCAAACTTTCTTTTACTAGAATCGTTATTGACACTACTCGGGTGTATTTGGCCTCTTGTACAGATGCCATTGTGGCCAAAGCATAAACGTGATCATTCTCATTTCTAGCTATTTGTTTGATCTAGAGCTTAGAAAATTTTGAGCACTTTTATTTTAGCCTTTCTAGATACCCTTTCATCTTTTCATTCCTAACTTCAAACGTCCCCAAGAACTAGTTAACTACTAGTTGAGAATCGCTATGCAAGGTGATCTTATCTGCCCTGAGTTTCTTTGATGCCATGGCCCCAAATATAGCCGCCTCATATTATATGACATTATTAGTTTCCTGGAAATCAAGTTTGATAGCATACTCAAAATAATTTTCATCATCATCAATTATGACCACCCCTAGCCCAACATCATTGAATTTGTATGCTCCATCAACGAATACTTACCAAGTCAGTCTCTCTTATTGATCCACCCCACACACTTCCTTTTTCCTCTCACCACCGATGACTTACGATGTCTCACTGAATTCTGCCATAAACTCAGCCACCGCTTACCTCTTGATGGTTGTCCTAGCCATGTATTTAATGTCATACTCTCCCAATTCTAGGGCAATTTTTGCCAATCTTTCTACCACTTCAAGCCTCTTCAAAATTCTTTTAAGTGGTTAGGAGGTAAATACTACCACTATGTGTGAGCCAAAGTAATGTCTAAACTTTCGTGCACTAACTTTGAGGGCGATGGCCAATTTGTCAATGGTTAGGTATCTGTTTTGAGCGTTTGTCATGGGGTGTTGGACCTTGTCTCTTTTCGCTAGAAGCACGATGTTGTAAGTCTGGGGGGACATGGCTAAATATAAATAAAGTATCTCACCTAAGAAAGGGTTGACCAAGACATAAGGGTTGCTCAAGTATCGTTTGATTTCTTCAAAGGCCTTATCACAGTCCTTGTTCCAAAAAATGGTGGTGTTTTTTCTCTACATCTTAAAAAATGGAAAACACTTGTCCATGAATTTAGAGATGAACCTATTTAGTGCCATTATTCCTCAATTCAGTTGTGGATCCCCTTTATGTCGGTAGGTGGCCTCATGTTCACGAAGGCCTGTATCTTGTCTGGGTTAGCCTCAATCCCTCGAGTAGATACAAGATATCCTAAGAATTTTCTTACAGTAATCCCAAAGACACACTTCTTAAGGTTAAGTCTCATACCATACCTTTGGATTACCAAAAATACCTCATCTAAGTCTCTAACATGGTTCAAGACTTATGCTGATTTTACTATCATATCGTCCACATATGCCTCCAAAATTTTCCCAGATGATTTACAAACACCTTATTGAGAAGGCGTTGATATGTGGCATCTGCATTCTTTAATCCAAACATCATTCTGGTATAACAAAAGGTCCCTTTCATGATAATGAATGATTTTTTATCCTCGTCCTCTGGGTGCATTCTGATCTGATGATAACCATAATGTGCATTAAAGAAACCCATCGATCCAAAAACAGCGACAACATCAACCAACTGATTGATACTTGGGAGGGGGAAATATTCTTTGGGACATGTCACATTTAAGTCTGTAAAGGCCACACACATGTGAGGTGATCCATACGCCTTTTTTACCAATACCACATTTGAAAACCAAATAGGGTAGCTGACCTCCCTTATAACTCTTGTTTCCATAAAGGTGGTGACTAGATTTTTAATCACCTCATTCTTATATCTTGGGAATTTTATCTTTCTTTGTTGGATAGGTCTAGCCTTTGGATTGACATTTAATCTGTGAGTTTTGACCTCTCGGTCAATCCAAAGCATGTCTGCCGAGGTCTATGCGAAAACGTAAGAGTTCATTTTGAGGAAGTGCGAAAGTTGCACCTACATCTCTACTGCAGGTCCACACTTAGCTTTAAAGGATGGTTCACACCCTTATCTCCTATTGGAAAGTCTCGTGCCTTATTTAGATTGACATACCTCCCTAGACATTTACATCCCAACCTCCTTCAAGAGAGACCCTGATGTGATTGCTACTTGGTTGTAACCTCTTTCATGGTGGCATTGTAACAGCTTCTGGATTTTCTTGGTCTCCCTTTATTTCCTCCGTGCCATCTCCAGTTGGGAATTTGATCACTTAGTGGAAGGTGGATGGGAATACCTTCATCTTGTGTATCCATAGCCTACCCAAATGGAATTGTAGTGAGTTGTGACATCAATGACCACGAAATTAGTTATCAATATTAACCATTTGGCCATGACAGGAAAAACCATAGTCCTGACCACACAGGTGGTACTGCTATTGAATCCCACTAAGGGTAGTTCTGCCCTTACAATGTCAATCTCTTTTACTTCTAGGGCTCTTGCGGTAGATAGAAAAAGAAGATCCACTGAGCTTCCCATGTCAACCATGATTTGACAAACATGGTAAGATCCAATTCTCAAAGCGATTACTAAAGGGTCTTCACGATGGGACGAGGTCTTGTGTAATTTGTTAAAGACCCCATTGATTCTGGGCCCTTCATGTATAGTATGGATAGTTTTGATGTTGGGCTCATTGTAGGGGTCTCTCTTGCTATTCAATAAAGTGGATGGTTTCGACGTTTCTCGCCCATTCTAATGAGATATTCCTTCTTTGTTGCCTCCTACAAGGTCTTTCAAATATCTTGTGGCCAACAGCTCCTCCATTTCCTTTTTGAGGTGTATGCAGTCTCTCGTCTCATGACCCACATCGTTGTGGAAGGCACACCCATTTAGACGTGTCTCTAAGAGGACATTTCATCTTTAGAGCCATTTGACATTTGGCTCCTCCTTCATCCTCAATATAGCCTGAGCAAGATTCACTTTCAAAGATGACCTTTTAAAGGGAGAGAGTCACCTCTCCTAGGGTCCCTTGTTCCTTAACCATTGTGCATTCGCCCTGTTGTTTGGTGTGAAACACTTGTTTATGTTGACCATGCTGCTCTGATCTGCCATGTTAGGACTTATCCTTCTTTTTTCCTTCTCGGGCAAAACTACCACATCGGGTCAGTTTCTCTTGACCAAACCTAACTCTCTTTCCATATTGACGAATTTCCTTGCCTTTCCATATGCTTCCTTCAAAGTATTATCTCTATGAACAAGTCAAAGTCCTTTAGGAGACCCCACATAAAGGCTTCTATAGTGATAGAGCTAGGGCAATCGAAGATTTCTAACTTTTCTTCCCTAAATCGTTTCATATATTCTTCGGTAGACTCAACCCTCTCTTGAATGATTGAGAATAGGTGATGTGACTCCTTCCTTAGTGGCTTGTTACAAGCGTAGTTGATGATGAACAACCTAGAGAACCTTGAGAAGAAAGTTATGGTATAGGATGCCAGGTTGTTAAACCACTTCTTGACACCATCATAAAGGGTAATGACTAACAATTTACACATTATTATGTCTCTTTTTCCCTATGTAAGGCTTATAATGGTCATAGCCATCTTAAAGTGTTGCATATGCATTACAGGGTCTTTAGTTCGTAGATAATCAAGACACTTGTGGACGTTGAACTTGGCTAGTGGTTCATCATTCTATATCTCATTAGAGAATAGAGAGACACGTAGTTGCTCACACTCCCTATCCACATTGTAGAGGGTCTTGCATTTTTCATGCCTTTCATTAGCCACTTTCAAGGCTTGGTCTTGCTTTTTGCTAGCTTCTTCCAACATCTGAAATCGAACCTTCTAACTTTTTCTCTGCTACAACTACTACTCGTTGCTAGGTCTCGCTAAACTGGAAAAAGGTCCCCATTAACTTCATGTTCGCCCTGGTTAAGCTCGAGCATGACGCGCTCTATCTTGTTTCTACCAATCAAGTTGGTGGCTCGATCATCACAGGTTCCCCTACATGATTTGCAGTGCATTACCCTATTTTTGTGCTTGGTCTTCTCGAGTTCTCTTCTTAACTCGAGAAGTTGATTGGTTATTTCTTGATGAGAGTTAATCTCTATCATGGCTTCATCATGGCTCGGTGAGGTGTTGTCCAATGCTGCCACTACTTCCTCAATTGCTAGTCTTAGTAAACCTTCAACACGCGTCCCTACCGTGGTGATAAGGAACAAGTGATTGTGATCCTAGTAGTGACTAGTAAGTGGAACAAGTATTTGGTCTCTTAAATCTCTCTCAGAATTCCACATGAATCTTAGAAAATATAGGGTCAAAAACTAAAACTCGACCTCAGAATCTAAGCCCCACAATGAGCACCAAAATGTTAGGATTGATCCGATTTATAGAAAGAGAAACTAGAGAGAAGTTAGAACAATTGATGGAATATATGGATCTCTTAAGGAGTCCCTTTATATATAGAGTATTATACGTACATATGTCAATTACATAGATTGTACACATGTACAGGTGTTAGGGAAGCATAAAGGCAAAAAGTAAACATATTCATGGTCTGAGGTCGACCCACCCATAACCCAGATTGGTGGTCGACCGTATAAATGTCAAAGCTCCCTCGAACTGGTCTCTCTTACGAGTGTGTTGTGGGTGCAAGCATAGACAAGTTCTTTGGAATGACTTGTCTTATGGCTCAGGCTGTTAGGTGGCTCGAGCTCTAAGTCGATCCATATGTCTAAACTGAAAGTGTTCACACATAACAATAAGTTGTTAGAAGGTTAATTTGTTAATTTGTTAATTTGTTACTAACTCAAGGTTCATTAAACCTGGACATGTTTTTGTATATTATATATCTAATACAATTCCTCTCTCAAATATAATTTTGAGAAGAGTTTTACATAAATTCTTTTATTTCTAAATCTAAATTTGGTATGAGAGCCATTTTCTCTCTTTCTCTTTTTTTCTCTCGTTTCTTCGTCCAATCATGGCTACTGGATCCGCTACTTCTTTGTCTGGAGCCTCTCAAAATTCAGGATCGATCTCTTCTCCAGCGTCGCACCTGCTCAATCATGTCTTGCCTGTGAAACTAGATCGAATGAACTATGTTCTTTGGCGATCTCAGATGGATAATGTGATTTTTGCCAATGGATTTGAGGATTTCATCGAAGGAATCTCGATCTGTCCACCAATAGTTGCTGCTACTACAGAAAATCTCAATATAGAGTTGGTTTTATGGTGAAGACAAGATCGAATGATCTTGAATTGGATTTACTCTTCTATCACCCCAGAAATTATGGCTCAGATTATTGACCACACTACCTCTCACTCAGCTTGGGTCGCTCCTGAGCAGATCTTCTTTTCCTCCTTAAGAGCTAGAATTATGCAATTGAGACTGCAATTGCAAAAAATGAAGAAGAATTCTATGTCAATGATTGATTATATCATGAAACTCAAAGGTGTTTCTGACAGTTTGGCTACAATAGGAGAACCTGTCTCTGAACAGGATCAAATTATGAATCTCCTTAGTGGTCTTGGTACTGACTACAATGCAGTTGTTACATCGATCAATGCCAGAGATGATAATATCTCTTTAGAGGCAGTTCATAGTATGCTCATGTCTTTTGAGCATCATCTTGAGCATCAGAATTCTATTGAAGATGGATCTAATATAGTAGCTAATTTTGTGCAAAAAAAGTATGCTAGAAACAAGCCTTATCCTAAGAATAATCAAGGCTCCCAAAGGTCTCCAAATCAGAATTCAGAGCAGAATCACAACCATTACTACACTAGAGAATGTGGTCGTGGTGGAAGGAGCAATTAAGGAGGAAGAGGCAATAACAACAACAAACCTCAATGTCAGCTTTGTGGCAAATTTGGACATACTGTCCATAATTTTTACCACAGATTTGACATATCCTTCCAAGCCTCTAACTCAGCAAATCAGAATTCTAATCAATGTCAGATCTCTGCTATGGTAGCATCTCCAAATACAGTCAATGATGATGCATAGTTCGTTGATTCTGGAGCTACTCACCATATGACACATAACTCTGGAAACATGTCTACCACTACACCTTACACTAGACAAGATCGTGTTACTGTTGGTAGTGGTAAGAAAATATCTATCTCCAATGTTGGATCTGTCTTTCTTCCTTCTACATCTCATGTGCTCTCTCTTAAGAAAGTGATTCATGTTCCTTCTCTATCTGCCAATCTAATAAGTGTAGCCATGCTCTGTTCTGATAATAATTCATTTGTTGAGTTTCATTCCAGTTCTTTCTTTGTGAAGGATCGGTTTACGAAGAAGGTTCTAACTCAAGGCAACCTTGAGAATGGACTCTATAAGTTTCCAGCAGCTTCTGGCAAAGAGGTTTCTAATCCCTTGTTTACTTGTAATAATAATAATCTTGTTGCTTTTTCACTTGTTAATGACAATGATCTATGGCATAGTCGTGTTGGACATGCTTCTTTTGAAATTGTTCAAAGAATAATGCGACAATGTAATGTTTCTACTACCTTAAATAAAGGGTCAATTTGTTCATCTTGTTAGTTTGCAAAGAGTCACAAACTTCCTTTCAAATTGTCTACTTCTAGAGCTTCTCAACCTTTAGAATTAGTTCACACTGATATTTGGGGACCTACTCCTATGATTTCTACTTCTGGTGCAAGATATTTTATTCTCTCTGTAGAAGATTACAACAGGTTTACTTGGCTATTTTCATTACAAACGAAGGATCAAGCTCTCAACAGGTTCATTTAGTTTAAAAGACTTGATGAAAATCAGTTTAGCATGAAGATCAAATGTTTACAATTTGATAATAGAGGTGAATTTAAAGTTTTTGCATCATTCTTAAGTTCATGTGGTATCTCTCATCGCTTTTCTTGTCCCTACACTTCTACTCAAAATGGCAGGGTAGAAAGGAAGCATTGTCATGTTGTAGAAACTGGTCTTTCCCTTCTAGCACATGCCTCTATGCCTCAAAAATATTGGGTTTATGCCTTCCAAGTTGTTGTGTATCTGATCAATAGAATGCCATCAAAACTACTGGAGTTTGAATCCCCTTACTCTATACTTTTTCATAAAGCTCCTAATTATAATATGATGAAAGTATTTGGATGTTTGTGTTATCCCTTTCTTTGACCCTATAATTCTCATAAACTGCAATACATATCTCAAAAATGCTTGTTTATTGGGTATAGCCAAAATCACAAGGGGTATTTCTGTTTAGATTCCAGTTCTAGAAGAATTTATGTCACTAGGCACGTTGTGTTTGATGAGAATATATTCCCCATGGTACAAGATTCTACAAAGTCACCTCCTGCTGCACAAGAATCTTTCACTCCTGCACTTATAAATGTTCCTATTACTCCACCAATCAATACTTCACCACATGTTGTTGCTTCTGATTTACATGTACATGAACCACCTGCTTGTTCTACTCTTTTGCCTGCTGCTATATCACAATCTGAAACACTTGCTACGATACAAGAACCTGCTCAAACAGAAAGAAGAATGGTTACAAGGTCTCAACATGGAATTTTCAAGAAGAAAGTCTTCTTAGCACATAAAGAGACAGAGCCAAGAATTTACAAACAAGCCTTGAAGGATCCCAACTGGACTGAAGCAATGAATAGAGAATATGATGCTCTGTAGAAAACAGAAACATGGGATCTAGTGGATATCCCTACTAATGCAAATGTAATTGGTTGCAAATGGGTTTTCAAACTCAAATATAAACCAGATGGATCCATAGAAAGATATAAAGCAAGGTTGGTGGCAAAGGGGTATAACCAAACATATGGATTGGACTATTACGAAACTTTTAGTCCTATTGTAAAGCCTACAACCATACAAAATTTTCTAACGATTGCCCTATCTTCAGGATGGAATATAAGGTAGCTTAATGTTCAAAACACATTCCTCAATGGAGAACTTGAAGATGAGGTTTTTATGTCTCAACCACTAGGTTTTATAAATAACAAGTTCCTTGATAAAGTTTGCAGACTAAGGAAAGCTCTTTACGGCCTTAAACAAGCACCAAGAGCTTGGTTTACTAAATTAAGTCATGCTCTTCAATCCTGGGGTTTAGGTGCTCAAGATTTGACAGCTCTATGTTTCTCTATTTTGGTAAAACTTCAACATTAATTGTCTTAGTTTATGTTGATGATATTCTTATTACTAGAAGTTCACCATATCAAATTCGAAGACTTATAGACAAGTTACATGCCACCTTTGCTTTGAGAGATCTGGGCAAACTCTCTTATTTTCTAGGCATTGAAGTTTCATATGATGAAGACTCCATTCATTTGTGTCATGCCAAGTATGTTGCAGACTTACTTGCCAGAACAGATATGTTAGAATGTAAGCTAGCCAAAACACCTGGCGTTATTGGAAAGAGCCTATCAAAGTATGATGGTCCCCATTAACTTCATGTTCACCCTGGTTAAGCTCGAGCATGACGCGTTCTGGCTTGTTTCTACCAATAAAGTTGGTGGCTCAATCATCAAAGGTTCCCCTACATGATTTGGAGTGCATCAACCTATTTTCGTGCTTGGTCTTCTCGAGTTCTCTTCTTAACTCGAGAAGTTGATTGGTTATTTCTTGATGAGAGTTAGTCTCTATCATGGCTTCATCATGGCTCGGTGAGGTGTTGTCCAGTGCTGCCATTACTTCTTCATTTGCTAGTCTTAGTAGACCTTCAGCACGCGTCCCTACCGTGGTGATAAGGAACAAGTGATTGTGATCCTAGTGGTGACTAGTGAGTGGAACAGGTATTTGGTCTCTTAAATCTCTCTCAGAATTCAACTTGAATCTTAGAAAATATGGGATCAAAAACTAAAACTCGACCTCAGAATCTAAGCCCCACAATGAGCATCAAAATGTTAGGATTGATCCGATTTATAGAAAGAGAAACTAGAGAGAAGTTAAAATAATTGATGGAATATATGGATCTCTTAAGGAGTCCCTTTATATATAGAATATTATACGTACATATGTCGATTACATAGATTGTACACATGTAAGAGTGTTAGGGGAGCATAAAGGTAAAAAGTAAACATATTCATGGTCTGAAGTCGACCCACCCATAACCCAGACTGGTGGTCGACCATATAAATGTCAAAGCTCCCTCGAACTGGTCTCTCTTACAAGTGTGTTGTGGGTGCAAGCATAGACAAGTTCTTTGGAATGATTTGTCTTATGGCTCAAGTTGTTAGGTGATTCAAGTTCTAAATCGATCCATATGTCTAAACAACAAATATATTATTTTAAAAATATTAGCACAGATACATACAATTTATAAAATAAAAATAGTATTAGAGTACCGAATCCCAACATGGAGAGTTATGATATCATTGGCCATAAGAAATGAGAAAATTACTTATATATAAATACTATTATATATCATAAATTTATGATAATTATCCAATTTATTAATATTTTGATTGGCCAGAGCATAAAAGCGCACACATTATTTTCTTATTTATTAATATTAAATAATTTAAAAATCAATCATAAATTAATACATTGAGATTGATATAAAACATTTCCTTATAATAATTAGCGAATGTTTGGCCGGTAAATTTTCTCCGAGAATTTTAACTTTCCACAGCTTTTATAGGGAAAAACAAGAGAAATTTATCAAATCCCATTTTTTGCCTACTTTCCATATATATATATATATACAGTTACATTCCAGACTCCAAACTTTATCAAATTACATGTCATTTTACAAAGTAAAAAGTAGTGGAAAATTATCGAATTCCAGTATAAGCCAGATAAGTAGGCAAGCAGATCACACTTCTTCTACTCAAGCATTTTTTTTTTTTTTGTTATCTGATTGATGTCAAAAGATTATATCAACATCCAATTTGGCAACAACAAAAGAAGTTCAAAACCACCCCAAATCAGAAATTATGCCTCCAACATCCTTCAGGTCTTGAGCAATTCTACCCCTACTACCTCAAATCAAGAAATACAACAAACTACACAAATAAAATCCGCAACACCCAATTCAAATCAAACCTCAAACTTTTTTTAAATAACTAGTATTAGTAATTACGTCCTTCAAATTGGAGTATAATTCGACCGCAAGGGCTGACTTCCAACAACGGAAAGCAACCCACCTTCGGCAGCACTCTCCTCATCAAGATACAAATCTTCAGTCGCTCGAAAAGCCGCATGAATTCCAACAATGGTAACCCCAATTATCAATGCCACTAGCAAATTCAAACCCACATGAGTAAAAGCAAGTGCAATAACTGTAACAAAACTTAGCCCTATCAACATAACTTTATCATCCACCGTACGATTGCATACCAAAATTGGACTGTCCCGAAAGAAATATAGAAAGAACCAAGCAACGAATATGATCAAGAATACAATCATTGAAATTGGATGCCATAGAAGACTGAGGAACACAATGAAAAGCATTACCATTGCGTAGTTGACTCTGAAGTAACTGAGGTTCCATCTGATGCGGGACATAGCATCGGCGTAGCTATAAGGGCGAGAAATAGAGGACAATTGGAAGAGCTCCAGCCATGGGCGGCGAGTGGCAACTACTGTTTCGGTGGCACGTTTTGTTCGGGCTATGAATGATAGATCAGGGGAGGTTGGTGATATCGTCGTTGTGGTTGTGGTAGGGGTGGGAAGACTGCCGTAACCTGCATATGATTTTGTCGACATTGTTTGATTCGCGAGTGGAAATTTGAAATATTTAGTTACAGGTGTTTCGAATTTGAGAAAAAGCGAACCCTAACCTAGATTCAATTGGGAATTTGAGAGATTGATACACACACAGAGAGAGAGAGAGAGATGGGGAAGAAATAGCCAACTGTTTATCTCAGGCAAAAAGACAGAAGCTAGCAATACTCATTTTTCTAGTTCTTTCTCTCCTTTTTCTGTATATTTTTCATGTGATTTTGTCAGAGAATTGATATTTTTAGAAGGAAAAAATATATTAATATGAGAATAATTAAATATTTTAGATAAAATATTGTTTTGATATTAATAAAATCTGTTATGAAAATAATCAAATGCATTAATACTTAATTCATGGGATTAGGGGTTGTTAATGCCGATTTTTGAAATTACCCCAATTAAAGTCATAAACCCAGGCAAATTAAAGAGTGATTTAGTACTTGCCTTATGGCCACAAAAACTTTCCTCCATTTTCCGTTGTTATATTAAATCTCTGAGCTGTCCTTTCTTTTTTTATTTATTCAGAAAACGGTAGCTTAATTAATATATAAAAAATTTAATCATATAATACAACCTCTTGTATTTCATTTTTAAGTTTTATGTATGGTGTAGATTTTATTTTATATTGGTAATATGATATATATTTATTTTTTATGTAATGCATATATTTTTTAAAAGATATTAAAAATTAAATTTTATAAATAATTGAATTATATAAAAATAAAGGTGTGTGTGTGGGGTGGGGGCAATTATAAAAGAAAACTCAATAACTCAACGGACTGTCTGCAGTGAGCACGATGATTTATATATATATATATATATATATAAAATAAGGGTGCGGGGGTAATTTTCTTTCATATTTTGATATTAATTATATTATTTCATATTTTAATTAAAAATAAATAAAAATTTCATTTATAAATGATAAAACTTTAAAAATATAAAAATTATTTATCAATTATAATTATATTTTTTGTCCATACTATATCATATTATATTGTTATTCGTAGATAGTGACCATTTATGTCCTAATTAGATTAAACTAATAAAACGCAAATCAAATTAAATTTGAAATAATTTCATAACAACTCAAATAATTTTAAAAAATCAAGTTAGTTTCGAAACAACCTAGTCTAAAATCAAATTAAAGATGCATTTTTATGACACATATCTAAAATATCGTAGATAATATTATATTTTGAAATTATCAAATTCTAAAATATGGTACATATTATTTTAAAACTTAATATTTAAATAATGATGTAATAAGCTATTGTTAATATGTGTTATTTTATATTAATTAATTGTTATAACATTATTTTTAAGTTTCTTCTATTTTCGTTGTTTCATGATATTTGCAATAATTAACTTTAATATGATTAAAAATATAAAAAATTATTATAGAACTCCTCGAGGTTTTCTAAAACTACAAAAACTTCCTTTAAATTTAAAATATGGACAATTATATACATTCTACTATTGTTTTATTACAATTTTCTCCCTTAAATTTCATAACTTATATTAATTTTACTCCAAATAACTCATTTAAAAGTTTTAAAAAATAGTAACAATAAAAATATAATTATTGTTTTTCATGTGAAGTCATTTTGCTAATTCCAAAATCTTAAAAAGATGTATTTATAATTAATACTTAAAAATATTTTTGATTTATAAAAATAAATTAATATAATTAAAAATTTAAATTAATTTGAACCAATTTGTACCGACGTATTTGTGTTTTAGATTGAATTCAAGCTCATTTTTATTAACTTAAATTAAATTCGATTTAAACTAAGATTAAATTAATTTAAAGTGAGCTAATTCGAATTGATTCAAACTGGCTAACTTGTACAAAATACTACTATCCCTAACTTATTCGTATCAAAGATTATCACTCATAGGTAAGATCGTCAAGTCAATTTTTTTAAAATAACATATTATCACTCTTAGGTGCCAGCTTTATTAGTTATTGCTAGTAGAGTATTTTGTTACGACTCGTTCAAATTGTCCCTTAAAATCCAAAGAAATGATGTTTGTTTAAAAGATCTAGACTTCTTTACAAGTTACTAGAGTGGCCTAGTGATGCGTAGAGAGAACTTTTGTTAGATGGATTCAAATCAAGCCTAGAAAACTCTAGAATCTTCCAGAGTACACTAGCATGTGCTTGAAGGTGTTAAAAGGTGCTGGAGGATGCTGGAATATTCTAGAACGTGTTGGATGGTTCATGAAGGATGTAGAAGTCTCTAAAAGCTTTCGAAACATCCTAGAACTTACATGAAGGAACTAGACAATCCTCGAAGACTCTAGAGTTGGCTAGACTTGACTAGAAGATCTTAGAACCTTGTGGCATGTTATAGATAAAACTAAAACAATGTAGATACTCTGTTACATTCTAGACATGGTAAGATCTAAAAAATTGTGGCATAATCTTAAGTTTGGTATCACACTATAAAGAGACCCATTGGTCTTCATTTGTACCCATCCTTGGGATCCCTGGGAAGTTGTAAGATAACCTCTCTAGAGCAATACAAAGTGTTCTTCACAAGCTCTCGTGTGTTCTTGCTTTGTTCTCGTGTGTTCTTGCTTTGCTCTTGAATCCTCTAAATCTCTAAGTCTCTTTCTAGTCTATTTGGAGTGTTTTGTTTGAGTAGAAAGGTAGGATTAGTGCAATGGACCGTGCTAAGTGTCGCACGATTTCTAGTTGAAGTCTAAGATCGTGACAGTTGGTATCAAAGCTTTCGATTGAAGCTTTACTATCCTCAACATAATGAAGAATAGTGCCCTAGCTACACCAAGCGTGGATGTTCCACCAATGGAACTTGGGCGTGAGGAAGTTCAGAATCTCCAAAGGAGTCTCGAGCCAAGTCGAAAGAAATGATCTCTAGCTTGGAAGCACGTGTTGTGAGTGCTCAGGATAGCTTGGGGTAGTTGTTCGACTGGGTGGACAACTTGGAAGAACGTTGCAGCGGCTTGGAGGCTGAGGATGCGGAGATCCATGCAGCAGACAAGATGTCCCTCAATGAGCTAGATAGTGGGTTAAGGTAAGGGATCGATGGGTTGAAGACCGAACTTGTCAAGGTACGAGATCTTGTCCAAAGAGAAATTACTAATGTGTTACTTAGAGTCGAGGATATGGGTGGTGATCTAGCACTTTGCAAGCAGGATATTGCCTCGGGAACTAACACAGCCACCATCATTAAGGCCAGAAAGGTGGAAGCTCCCAAGCCAAAGACCTTCAATGGTTCTAGTAATGCTAGGGAGGTTAAGAAATTCCTATGAGGGCTTGAACAATACTTTGAGGCTACTGGCATAACGGACCATGCTAGCAAGATCCGAACCGCTGCCATGTACTTGTCCGACACTACTATGTTGTGGTGGAGACGGAGGCATGGAGATGTGCAACGAGGAGTATGCACAATTGACACCTTTGATGACTTCAAAAAGGAGTTCAAAAGTCAATTCTTCCCCGTGAATGCTGAAGATGAGGCAAATGGCCGACTACAACAGTTGAAGCAGACAGGTAGCATAAGGGACTATGTGAAGGAGTTCACAACCTTGTTGCTAGAAGTCCATGACACATCAGAAAAAGGATGTGTTATTCTTGTTCATGGATGGTCTCCAATCGTGGGCTAATCTTGAACTCAAATGATGTGGTGTCTAAAACTTGTATTCGGCCATTACGGTTGCTGAGAGCCTTATTGACTACTCCATAAACAAAGAGGGCTCGAAGGCTACAGATAGAAAGTTTGGTGGAGGAAACAGTGGGATAGGCCATGCCAAAAGTTAGGGCCACAAAAATCCCAAAAAAGGCTCCTTGTTCAAACAGTGAGATAAGGGGAAGGAAAAGGAAGATCGTGGTGCCTCAAAGCCCCGTGTGACGTGCTTCATATGCAAGTGGAATGCATTGGGCACGTGAATGTCCAAAAAGGAAGGCATTGAATGCCTTAGTTACCTCCACGCATGACCACGAAATAGAGCTAAAACCCGACACAAGACCACTAGCAATGAGTTCTTATCAAATGGAAAAATCAGAGTGGCGCAATAGAATTGCGATGGATGATGTGTTAAGTCGAAAGACGAAGTTAGCAGTCTTAAGTAGACCAAGCAGTCCCTTGTTGGAAAGGATCAAAGAAGGGTTAGAGCATGATGCTCTGGCTCAAAACCTTCTTGCCCTTATCAAGGAAGGAAAGACAAGGCGATTTTGGTTGAGTGACAGACTACTCTACGCCAAACAGAATTGCATCTATGTTCCTATGTGGGGAAACTTAAGGAAGGAGCTGATCAAGGAATGTCATGATTTACTATAGGCTGGACACCCAGGTATGAGACGCATCCTTGCCTTGATCAAGTCCATTTACTACTATTGGCCTTAACTATGGGATGATGTTGAAGCCTATGTGAGAACTTGTCTTGTATGCCAATAAGACAAGACAGAACAGTATGCACTAGGAGACTTTTTAGAGCCACTACCTATCCCAGAGAGATCATGGGAGAGTGTCTCAATAAACTTCATCACTTGTTTGCTAAAATCAGAGGGTTTTGGCAGCGTAATTGTAATCATTGATCGCTTCAGCAAGTTAGCAACCTTCATACATGCCTCAACAAAATGCACTGTAAACGAGATAGCACGGTTGTTCCTCAAGAATGTTGTGAAGCATTGGGGAATTCCATCCAATATCGTGAGTGATCGAGACCCACGATTTACTGGGATGTTTTGGACTGAATTGTTCAAGTTGTTTGGATCAGACTTCAATTTCTCCACAAGCTTTCATCCATAGAGCGATGGACAAACGAAACGTGCCAACGCATTGTTGGAGCTCTATCTTAGGCACTTTTTTAGTGCCAACCAACATGATTGGACTAAGTTTCTGGATATAGCACAATTCTCTTATAACTTGCAGCGGAGCGAGTCCACTGGAAAAAGTACCTTCGAGATCATCATGAGGCAACAACCCATGACTCCTTATGCTTTGACCACAAGATATGAAGGAAATAGTCCTATTGCCTTCAAATTTGCTAAGACATAGCATGAGGAAGTCGAGTTAGCCCAAGCCTATTTGACCAAGGCGTCTAAAAAGATGAAGAAATAAGCTGACAAGAAAAGGAGAATGGTCGAGTTTCAGGAAGAGGATTTGGTCATTGTCAAGTTATTGCCCCAACAGTTCAAGTCCATGCAGAAGGTTCACGATGGGTTGGTACGGAAGTACGAAGGGTCATTTCCAATCCTTAAGCAAGTCGATAAGGTGTCCTACAAACTATAACTTCCTCTGAAGCTCAAAATCTACCCAATTTTTCATGTAAACATGTTGTAGCCTTATCCTGGAGACAAGGAAGACATGAGTCGGGGAGAATCAAAGAGGGCACCCACCGCAGTAGTAACCTCTTTTGGTAGAGGAGTGGACTCTATCTTGGCAGACCGCCTAATTCGACGTATGTGTGTACTAAGTTATTAGGAATACTTGGTCAAGTGGAAGAATGCCCCGGACATAGAGGCAAGCTAGAAACTCGAAGACTCCTTGTGGCAGTTCAAAAATCACATAGAGAGGTTCAAGCTTGAAGGCACGACGAGGGCGTTGCAAACTTGAGTGGGGGAGGGTGTTACGTCCCGCTCAAATTGTCCCTCAAAATCCAAAAAAATGGTGTTTGCTTAAAGGATTTAATCTTCTCTACAAGTTACTACAGGGAAAAGTTCTAGAGTACCCTAGTGATGTATAGAGGGAGTTAGAGTTGGATAGACTCAAATCAAGCCTGGAAAACTCTATAATGTTCCAAAGTACACTAGCATATGCTTGAAGGTGCTAGAAGGTGCTAGAAGGTGCTGGAATATTCTAGAACGTGTTGGATGGTTCATGAAGGATGTAGAAGTCTTTAGAAGCTTTCGGAACATCCTAGAACTTACATAAATGAACTAGACAATCCTCGAAGACTCTAGAGTTGACTAGACTTGACCAAAAGATCCTAGAACCTTGTACCAACATCTGAAAGAAGCAAACATCATAACATGCCTGTAATAAACGTAATGCAGTGCCCTCACGATAGCAAGCTGTTTGGCCAATCTGGTCTCAATGCTCTGCATGCCTTTGCGTCAACCAGGGCCTGCTCAGCTTGACCAAGGCGTATCCTATTAGGAGAATCACAATTTCAATTCGAACTTAATCAAGCTCTAAACAGCGGAATTAAACCTATTCTCCTTCTTTGTGTGAATCTTTTAGGAAACAAATAAATAGAGCTTAAAATGAAACATGCACAAAATCAACACAAGTAATTTACGTGGAAAAAGCTTCCCGGTGTAGGAAGGAAACAACCACGGCACTCCTCTCCAAAACTTCCACTATCAAGAAACAATTGTACAACAGTTCTCTCTATGTAAAACTAGAGGCAAATAATCAACAACATCATCAAGAATACACTTCTTGGAAACTAACAATTATTTCAAGAAGAATGGAGAGATCTAACCCAATTCGTAGTCACTGTTCACTGCTCAGATTAAAGAGTCTTGAGTCGTGAACCTGTCTGCAAAATTTCAGCTTAATCGGACCACAAACGGCCTTCGATCGGAGCACTTGATGAAGACTGGCTGGAGAGGGAAAAACTGCTCAGTTTTTCTGCTAGTTGGTGCCTTTGCTGCTGCAATTCTAAAAACTGCAGAATCCACCCACAACAAACCCTAAATGGGTTTATTAATTAAGGCAATGAAATGACATAATTGCCCCTTCTTACTCCATGGGCTTTTAAGCCACATGGGCTTCTCTTGGGCTCCTCCAAATCAAGAGGAAAACCCAACAAATCTCCCCCTTTTTCGATTAGATAGAGGGATCCGCCATCCCGGCTATTGAACAACAAACTTCAAGTTTTTCTCTTGACACTGCTTTTGTCAGCATGTCAGATCCATTCTCATCAGTATGGATTTTCTCAAGTTCAAGGAACTTATTGTTAAGAGTATCCTTTATCCAATGATACCTCACATCAATATGCTTTGTTCTTGAGTGAAATGCCGAGTTCTTCGCTAGGTGAATAGAACTCTGATTATCGCAGAATAGCACATATTTTTGCTGCTTGAAACCAAGTTCTCTCAAGAACTGTTTCATCCACAACAACTCTTTACAAGCTTCCGTTGCTGCAATAAACTCTGCCTCTGTTGTAGAAAGTGCAACACACTTTTGCAATCTTTACTGCCAAGAAACTGCTCCACCAGAGAAAGTAATTTGATAACCTGAAGTAGACTTACGAGAATCTTCATCTCCTGCTAAATCTGAATCAGTGTATCCAACTAACACTGGTTTTCCACTTCCAAAGCTAAGTGTTAACTTGGAAGTACCTCGAAGATATCTCATAATCCACTTTACTACATCCCAATGCTCTCTTCCTAGATTCGAAAGAAAACGACTAACAACTCCAACTGCATGAGCTATGTCTGGCCTCGTACACACCATTGCATACATTAAGCTTCCTACTATTGAGGCATATGGAACATTTTCCATATCTTCCTTCTCTTTATCTGTTGAAGGGCCTTGACTCAATCTCAACTTAAAGTGATTAGATAAAGGAGAAGAAACCGCTTTAGCTTTATCCATATGAAATCTTTCAAGTACCTTGTTGATGTACCGTTCCTGTGACATGTACAACTTCTTTCTTTTCTTGTCTCGACAAATTCGAATACCAAGAATTTGTTTTGCTGGCCCCAAGTCCTTCATGGCAAAGGACTTACTCAACTGCTTCTTCAAATTATCAATCCTTGAAGAATTTCTACCAACAATCAACATGTCATCAACATAGAGCAATAAAATGATAAAATCATCATCAGAGAATTTCTACACAAAAACACAATGATCAGAAGTAGTCTTCTTGTAACCATACTCCCCCATAACTGACTCAAACTTCTTATACCATTGTCTAGGTGCTTGCTTCAACCCGTAGAGGCTTTTCTTTAACCGACATACGTAATCCTCTTTTCCTTTAACCTCAAGACCCTCTGGCTGCTCCATATAAATCTCTTCCTCCAACTCACCATGAAGAAAGGCAGTTTTCACATCCATTTGCTCAATTTCTAAATCCAAGCTTGCTGCTAGACCTAGAACAACACGTATGGAAGACATCTTCACAACAGGAGAGAAAATATCATCAAAATCAATACCTTTTCTCTGACTGAATCCCTTGACGACCAGTCTAGCTTTGTATCGTGGTTGTGAATTGTGTTCTTCTTGCTTCACCCTGTAGACCCACTTGTTCTTCAAAACTCTCTTACCCTTAGGCAACTTTACCAGCTCAAACGTGTGATTTTCATACAGTGACTGCAACCCATCTTCCATAGCACCAACCCAGTGTGCTCTGTTTCCATCTTCCATCGCTTCTGCATAACATTGAGGTTCTCCCTCATCTTTCAATAGCACATACTCATTTGTATCATACCGTGTGGAAGGACGTCGGTCTCTGGTAGACCTCCTGGGTGGAATTTCTGGTTCTGGCATCTGATCAGTAGTCTGGTGATCTGTTTCAGCTTGCATATCTGCATCATCTAAACCATGTTGGTCATCTTGAACATTTTGTTCCATCTGTACTGATAAAGGAACCGGATCTAGGTCAATCAAATCATCGCTATACTGATAGACTCCTTTTTCTATCTTCTCAACATCTTGTATAGTTTGATCTTCTATAAACACAACATCACGACTCCTTACCAGTTTCTTCTCAACTGGATCATAAAATCTGTAGCCAAATTCATCCAGACCATAACCAACAAAGATACATTGTCGTGTCTTCACATCGAGCTTAGATCTCTCATCTTTTGGTATATGCACAAATGCCTTGCAACCAAAAATGTGAAGATGATCATAAGAAACATCTTTGCCAGTCCAAACTCTGTTTGGTACATCAAACTAAAGAGGAACACATGGTGTGAGATTAAGAACATGTACAACTGTATTCAAAGCCTCACCCCAGAAAGATCTTGGCAACTGAGCCTGCGAAAGAAGACATCTTACTCTTGCAACCAATGTCCTGTTCATTCTCTCAGCCAACCCATTTAACTGAGGAGTCTTGGGAGGTGTCTTTTGATGTCAAATTCCCTGATGCTTACAATACTCTCCCCTATTATCTGTTCTGATGCACCGCAATTTCTTCCCAGTTTGTCTCTCAACTAAGGCTTGAAACTGTTTAAACACATCTAATACTTGATCTTTGCTCTTCAAAGTGTACACCCATAACTTTCTTGAACAATCATCTATGAAGGTTACAAAATAACTGGCACCACCCAAGGTTTTTGTCTTCATAGGACCACATACATCTGAATGTACCAAATCAAGTATGTATTGTTTTCTTGAAGGAGGGGAACTTTTGAAAGAAACTCTATTTTGCTTCCCTGCCAAACAATGAGTACATCTTCTTAAACAAACATCATTCATTCCAGAAAGAAGATTCTTTTTAGTCAATACTGCCAAGCCTTTCTCACTCATGTGAGCAAGTCTCTTATGCCACAATTCTGATGTGAGCTCATCCGTCACAGCATTAATAACACCTTTAAAGAGTCTCGCCTACAGTATATACAAACTGGAATGCTTGTTCCCACGAGCAACAACCATAGCACCTTTAGTAAGTTTCCATTGACCATTACTAAAGGTATTGCAATATCCTTCATCATCAAGTTTACCTGCAGAGATCAAGTTCAAACGAATTTCAGGAATATGTTTTACCCCTCTAAGAAGTTGCCTCGTGCCATTATTCATCTCCAAACACATATCTCCAATACCAATGACTTTAACCAAGCCATCATTACCCAACTTCACTGTCCCAAAGTCACCTGATGTATAGGATGTAAAGAAGTCCTCTCGAGACGTAGCATGAATGGAGGCTTCACTATCAATAAACCAACTGACCTCGTGACATGCAACATTGACAACATCTTCATTATAAACAACGAGAAAGTCTTCTGAACTAGCGGTGGAAACTCGATCATTTTCCTTGCCAACATCACCATCTTGTTCTTTGTCTTTCTTCTTGTTATCACGCTTTAACTGTCTACAATATTTCTTGATGTGCCCTTTCATGCCACAGTGATGACACTCAACATTAGAAAACCTGTTGGACTGACTTCTTCCTTTTTTTTTTGCTCTTGTAACCTCTGCTTTTACTCCTCCCTCTTCTTTCTGTAACCAAAATCTCTGACTGCTGAGAAGACCCATGTGATTTTCTTCTCATTTCTTCATTCAAAACACTACTCTTAGCAAGATCCATATTGATTACACCATTTGGAGTTGAGTTACTTAATGATATTCTAAATGTTTCCCAAGAGTCCGGCAACGTACCCAATAATTACACCTTTGGCTTTCTTTTACCAACCAAGCAAAACGTTTGGCACTTGGTTTTCTTATAGGTTTTAGTCATAACTCAAACAAAATCATTATTAATTAATATTTCTTAAAGCCTTCGTAGCAAATTAATTATAACTCTTGGTATTTTAATTTTTTATGATCAAACATCTTCCCAAAACATTTTCTTTAATTTTTTTTTTTTTGAAGATATTAACTCCAACAAAAATATTAATTTTATTTTTTAGCCAATAATTCCAACAAAAACTTTTATTAAAAACTAAAAACACAAAAGATCATTTAAGGCATGCCATACTTGCCATAAAGGGAGTGTAAGGATAAAATGGTATTATCCTTACTTTAATGCAAACTTGCTTATTTATGAGATTATTATTATTATCATTATGATTAAAAAAATTTACTTCCATACTAAATCCAAGTGTAATTCATGCACCGTAAAGTCAACCACGTGAAAAGAAAAACGTTACAGTATTCAGAATTTAAAAGATAAATTAAGCACTCTACTCCCGATTAAATCATGTGAATCATAATCATATGCCACACCCCCATAATCACCCCATACCTAATCAACTTCTTTCATAACTTTTGGGTTTGCAAAATCTTTAATGAGAAATATAAACGACATAGAAACTAAAAAAAGTAGCGTGCCAGCCCAAAACATAAGGTACACCCAAAAAAAAGCAACATAGTTGGGAATTCATGTGATCAATCAGAATGGTATCTCTTCTTCCCCCCACCACAACCAAAAAAACCAAAAAACAAATATGAGAAAGGCATCTCAATTTTGAATCCATGATGGTAAAGCATCTTTGGAGCTCTTTAAAATATAACCAACATATTTATAGTGCATGGAACTGATGGGCAATAAGAATACAAAAGGATATAGACATAAGATAATAAATACTAAAAGAAAATTATAGGTCATTGGAGACAGCAATGACTTACCTCATCAGAAACATTGGGGTTAGTTCCAGCTTTTAACAAACAGTTTATGATTTCCAAGCTCCCATTATCCGCAGCAATGTGCAAAGGGGTTGCTCCTCCAGCTCTAATATTTACTTTAGCACCTGCCTGAATGTTGGGTTTACCATTTAAAAGTTCAAAGAACTAGACAAGTGAGTAATCACTAGCCATGTCCATGTACAAAAAGGTAACTTTAATAGCATGAGATCTCCTTTTCTTCTTATTCTACAAAACATAATTAGAAATAGAAACCACGTGCATGTGAATTTCATCTTAAATACATAAATTATGAATGTTGAGGAATTATTACCTGAATCAATAATTCAAGTCATGGCAAGGAACTAGCTGCCACAGTTGACAATAAAGGAGTAATACAATCATCTGTGTCAGCATTACGCTGCA
This sequence comes from Hippophae tibetana, assembly GCA_037013495.1. Lineage (NCBI taxonomy): Eukaryota > Viridiplantae > Streptophyta > Magnoliopsida > Rosales > Elaeagnaceae > Hippophae > Hippophae tibetana. The sequence goes on from CM072811.1 coordinate 35,568,797, forward strand.
AAGCAATAACATCAAGGTAAGCAAACTATAACATAGAATCCCATCTCAGATTTTACTAGAAATAAAAATGCTTTTAGCATATTATAATTCAAAATACTTAAAAGCATTATAACAGAATCAAAATGAAATTTAATAAAACTTAGGATTTCGAGAATAAATTAAACCATAAATAATTTATGTTCCCAAAGACTTTTTTAACAATTTTTCCATACACAAGGTACATATAAAACTTAGAACCAACTACTAGATTTCATATGGACAAGATATAGAAAAGTGAGGATTCCAATAAGAAAGACACTCTAGCTGAAGCACCTCCAACAGACATATGCCCCAAGAAAATATGGTTTGCTTACATCTGCATGATGTTCTAAGAGAACTTTAACTGCTTCTTGTTGACCATGACCAGCTGCCCAAATTAAAGGGGTGCCAGCATCACTCTGCGAATGGACAGGAACACCTTTGGAGATTATATATCTGAGTAATTCAATATCTCCTGCAATGCAGCACATAATAGTTCAGATCATAAATTGTAACTGCATTATTCATCATAGCTGAGATGCTTTAGAGGAAGATGCAAAATGAAATAATTGTCATAATGACCAAATTTTTATATGAAATTGGCTCATGGGTTAGTGATGCGTCCGAATAGTTATTTTACATAATTGATTTCAATGAAATGCAGAGGGCCATATTAGTTGAAAGGTTAATAACATATTTCTTGAAAACAAGGTTCACCACTTGTTTATGAGAGTTTCGTATAAATGTTTTTCCAACTAGATGGAGGGAAGGAAACTGAAAATTCTGCAATAAATGCTCCAAACACTTGGACATAGCCACATTTCCAAGAAATAAAATATCATAACACTAAACAATAACAAACATATCCCAGCAGCATGATGCAAAGAAGTGGCCCCTAATTCACTTGGAATAGAAGGATCAGCACCATGCTTAAGAAGATAAATCGCAGTGCCGGTACAGCCTTTCCAAGCAGCATGAATAAGAGGAGCCTCACCTGTGCAAGAATAAAAAAATATATTCTAACAAAGAATCACACGATACATAGACCTCCTCTTTCTTTCTTTCTTTCTTTTTTCCGGAAAAGAGAATTCATTAAGGCTCTAAGGCCATAGCTAAGTAGAGACCAAAAACCAACAAAACACATAACAAAACTAGAAAAGCAACCTATATAATCCTTCAAACAAGATGCAACAAGCAGCCATAAGGACTCAACACTACCGGTGCTAGTAATCCAATATCAAACACCAACATAATCCAGCTTGACAAGTAACATGTATAACAACACACTAGAAGCAACTAACAAGGTCTAAACCAGCAACAACTCTACCCCAAACCATAAATCGAACAAGAAAAACTATCCAAGATACTCAGGCATTTGCATGTTATACCACCCATAAACGCATTTAAAAGTACTCTGGATCAAACACTATTATTTTTTAAAATCTAATAAGAAACTGAACAAAAGTATAAACTGAAGAGGGCTTGAAAGAGATTTTAGAAAACACAACTGTCACTAAAATAAAACATCAAATACATACCATCCTCATCCTTTGTATCAACATCAACTTTCAATTCCTCTAGTACTTGCACACTTCAGTCTTGATTTCTTTAGAAGTAAAATGTAAAGCCCCTTGCTTGTTGGCATCTTTTATATCAGCTATAGTTTTGGTACGTTCCTTCTCTTCGGCAATCTGCTCCGCAAACTCTACCCCCCAAAAAAACCCAAAATGAAATATTATTAGTAGCCAAGCAAAAGAGGATCAAACAAGAAAATCCATATTACAATCGACGCTTCAAAAAAAAAAAGCAAATAAGAGAAAGACTTCAAAAATAACTTACTCTTTAAGAGATCAAGGTTCCCTGTGCAAGCGGCATTCAAAAAGTTTTCAACTTTATCCCTCACTGCAATAATTAAACCAATAATTATCTAAATTAAGAGCCTGAAGTAAATTGTATAATAAGCAATTTATGCAAATACACCAACAGACTAATAAATTGAAACTTAAAAATAATAAAATATGTTAATTTCAAAACAATAATTTAAGAAAATTTAAAAAAAAAGTGGGAACAACAAAGATAGTTAACCTGCCAGGACAACAGAAGCATCAGAAGCCATGAAGAAGCAAACAGTACTTGAAACACTAGAGAGAGAGAGCCATAAGCATAAAAGAGAGACTTGAGTTAAACTCGGCGGGAGAACTGTACAGTGGCAAACAAGAGTAGTTTCCGACACAGCGCTAGCCAACCAAATAAAAGGCTGTCTAGAGGTTTATGCCTTAACGGCATAGATAACAAGTTTATACATTAAATTGTTATGTTGTATCCTAAAATAATTATCAATTTAGTTAAATGAACTCATTTTTTAAAACCAATCACATCGATTATTGTTAATAAAAATATGTACACAATTTAATGATTTTAACTTTTGTCAATTTTTTATTTAGGACAAGCTTAAAAAATGTCCATTCAGAAATTTTTAAATATACAATCTAAATTTATCTAACGATAAATATAACATTAAAATAACATAAATATAATTAAAAATAGCATCATATCAAAGATTTTGTACACTGTACAATTGCAACAATTTAAACTATATTCTTCAATCTACTATCTATTACCAAACTATCTCATATATAATTTAGAAACTCAATGCGGCTCCATCATCTGTGACTGTAAAATATCAACCGTTGCTTACCCATAGTAATTGGGTTCTTCCTACTTATAAATTGCACAAGCTGTATGAAATCAGATTTGCAGTATGAGTTCTTTTTCTCAATTTTTAAGCTAGTCTTAGCTGATATTATTATTTTTCCAAGTTCCAAATTTCAGAATTTCAAACCCAAGAAAGTTCCTATGTTGCAGTAAACATGATGCTAACACCTTTAAGCTAATAAGCATATATGTCACTCACAAATATAGAACATAACTTACAATATATCTAGAAACGTACTACTATAAATATAAAAAATATCGAAACCAATTTTCACTTAAAAAAAAGTTAAATACAAATATCAACAACTCCAAATATCATAAACCCATCAATAAAAGACATATCTAACTAGTCCTGAAAATCTGTCGACAAGAAACTATAAACAAACAAATTTTCCAATTTTCCCTTAAGATAGGCATATTTTCTGAGCAGCCCTTCTTTTTGGAACCCAGCTTTCTCCAAGACCCTTTGAGAGGGCTTATTATCTACATCAACAAAAGCTTGCAACCTCAACAACTCGGGAAATTCTTCAAACACATGGAGAAGTGCTATCTTCACTGCTTTTGTGGCTAATCCATGGCCCCAATATTTGGGGGCTAATCCATAACCAATATCTGCTCTACACCTGTCATCGCCGGATCCCGGGAAGACAGTGATGAACCCGATTGAACGGTCATCGATGCATATTGATCTGCGCCAAGGATGAGGAATACATGCGTCTTTGATGAAAGCCAAAGCTTCTTCTTTGGAGGTTAAAGTCTTCCATCTGAGATTTCTAGTTACTTGATTATCACCTGCATATAACATCAAGTCATCCACATCGGTGAATGGACGAAGTATTATTTCGGATAATTCAATCTCCATTATGCACAGGAAGAAAATTAACACTGGCACAAATATGGTTCAGGATTGGAATTAGAAAATTCAGAAAGAGAGAATAATTTCGGAGGAGTTTTAACAAACGTAATACGTTATTTTATTTTATTAAAAATATTTTAAACAAAAAATATTAAAAAAATAAGAATATTGTGGAGGAACTCCCGAAGTAAGCCAGCCAACAAACAACAATATTTGAACATCTTTTAACTAGAATTGGAAGGGGCCGCGCGAACGCAGGCCCCCACTGGCACAAATTATGACGTTGGCTCCCACACTTGGTGAGACCATAGGCTGGCACCCCTCCAAAGTGCAATGGAGGTCACCACCCTAGGCCATGGGCCTTTTTGATCACCCATTGACCCCGTCCAGGTAAGTATGTTACAATGTCATGCTAGCTCTGCTTTTAAACAAGTACAAGCTTCTCTTTCTTGCATATGTTTTCGATGTGGGAGTTGGATTCATTGCCTTAAAATATAGGATTTTATAAAATTGCTTTCAGCTCTTCCGTAGAGATTTTTACTTTATATTGCTTACACGTTCAAGGGGAATCTGCCTTTGATTTGTCTTTTTTTTTCTTCTTTTTTTCTATTTTTTGGGTAATTATCACCTAAACTGTATTTTTTTCATATCTATTTCTTTTGTTATTCTTATGAGAAGTTAATGGTTTGTTTTTTCGTATAAGTCTTGTTTTATCTGCAAACAATTATAAAATTTATAGTTTCATGGTAATTGAATAAATTAATACCTGCTATAACATTTTTTATTTTTTATTTTTTATTTTTCTTCATTTATTCACATTTAGTTTTGTATATGTCTAGGAAGAGAAGGAACGAAGTTACGTATAAAAAAAGGAGCAATTTTTCGATATTAAGGTGTCATGGTCACGACCATAACATAAGACAAGGCTCGGAAGCACACTACCATTCAAATTTGACAATTGAATCATAGACAAAGATGCAAAGTGCAGCAACCCCTAGTAATATTCGTAATCATAGACAAGTATTTTAAAAAAAAAATTGAACACTAGTAATATTCGTTATCATGTACTTATAATCTCGAGTTTATTACAAATAATTTGAGACCTCCAACTTGATCACCCAAGTCCTCCACGTCTCTCAACTTGATTGGTTGAGGGAGGAAAAAAATTCCTTTTGTTTAACAGATTAACAAAAACACGTAATCCCAAAACAAGCAATAACAGATTAACAGGGGAAAGACTAATGAATTAGACTTTCTATTCAATACTTGTCATACAACCACAATCTCCTCTAATGACCAAAACTATTATCCAAGACATCAAGCCATCAGCAGGGAACTTTAATCATGAACCACCAGATTAATTTATTTTAGTTTTTCTAACATTAGTTGCTTAACTATCTGTTGCATGATTTCCGACTTGATCTAAAGACTAAGGAAAACAATTTATTCAAAAGCATATAGAATGAACTAGTTATGGTCGAAAAAAATTGATCTGCTCCTATGACAATCATTAAGGTGATGTTTGGTTTACAAAATGGAATCGGAATCAGAATCGGAATCGGAATCGGAATCGGAATCGGAATGAAAATGAAAATGAAACAATGTTGTTTGGTTTGACCATTGAAATCAAAGAAGGAGTTAATATTACAGTGTTTGGTTTGACACTTGAATGAAATGAAAAAAAACTATAAATTACCTTAATACCCCTATATTTAATAAAGTTTAAATAATATCAATTAATTATTATTTTTTCTTCAAACAAAATACATTATTGAAATCATTTTTTTTCTAAATAATTATTACTTAAAAAGAAAATATATTATTAAAATTATTATTTTTCTAAAGATGATTTAGGGTTTTGAGGTTTGGGATTTGGGATTTGGGATTTAAGGATTTAGGTTTAGGGTTATATTTGTGGGTTAAGGTTTAGGGTTAAAATTATTATTTTTCTAAATAGGATTTAGGATTTTAAGATTTTAGGATTTTGGATTTAGGGTTTAGGGTTTAGGATTTAGGGTTTTTAGGTTTTAGGTTTAAGGTTTGAGGTTTTTGGGTTTAGGGTTTAGGGTTTAAGGATTAGGGTTTAGGATTTTGGGATTTGGGTTTTGGGATTTGGGTTTTAAGGTTTTAGGTTTTGGGTTTTGGGTTTTGGGTTTTGAGGTTTTGGGTTTTGGGTTATATTTGAGGTGGTGGTAAAATTGGAAAACAAAATTAAGATAGGAATGGAATCATGATTCCTAAAGGATTCCTTCCCCTTTAATAATCGATTCCATTCCTGACTCCTTTAAGAATCGATTCCTAACTCCTTTTTCAACCCAACCAAACACGCAAATGGAATGAATCAATTTTGATTCTTCACCATTCATTCCAACCAAACACAACATAAAAAAAATCTAAATAGAACTGTTGCTCTCTTGAAAATATAGAAAGGTAGAGATTTACCATTTGCATCTCTTCATGGAACCTCAGGGGCAAAATGCATTCCTACTTATTTGTCCATTCTTAGCTAAATTAGATCTGGCAAGATCTAACGGAGATGAGCCCATCAACTTTTGCATATGCAACCAAAGCAAAGAAAGTGAGACTTCACTTACAATACCACCCTGTATATGAGTATGGTATTGGGCACGAGTGATGTTAGGAAAAACAAAAGAGTATTATAAAGTATGAAAGTAAATCCAGTGGAATCAAATAAAGGATTTCAGGCAAGTACATGTGATGTCACAAATTACTTTGGGAAGTTTCCTTTTCCCAAAATAATATCAAGTTAAGCACGGTAAAACCATTATATGAACTTAATTTAAAAGATGACAAATAGTAAAGGTTGTATAATATATCTTTCTCTTCCATGAAATGGGTCTTATAGAAGCTAAATTAAAGAAATGAACGTAATAGAGTATTCAAAACAAACCTAAACTACATTATGTATTAGACTCTAACCAAATAAAACTAAAATAAAGTTAAAACCATGAAGAAAAATAAAATGAACAAACAATGATTCAAAGAAATAATATTGTTGGGAAAACCAGGTATATTTTCTCTATTCTAAGTAGTTACTATTCACTTATGATTTAAATGAATAGAACTCAAACTAACCCGACAATATAATGCTATTGGAAATATAATGCTAAAATAAACTAAAACAGATATTGAAACAGAAATATTAAAGTAGAAAAATAATAACACCAAAAATTTAACGAGGTTCGGTATAAATTTTACCTAGGTCCTCGGGCGTCGTTGACCACTTCCACTATCTCTAAATGGATTAACTCCAAATTACAACTAATTGAGCAAAATTGAGCTAATCAATTACCCTTACAAAAGAGAGGAAGATTTACAAATTTTGAGATGTTTTACAAATGGTGAAGGAGGGCTTTATTTATAGCCCCAAATCTAACATACATCTTCATCCCTAACCAATGTGGGACTTTTCTAATTTGCTCACTAAGGAGCTATATAACAAATCTCCACCTTAGCGACTTAGTGATTTTTTAAATGATTTCTTCAATCACTAGATCAGCGACGCTAGTGCCAATTCAAATTTGCAAGATGTTAATCAAGTTTAGACAATGTTTAAACTTGATTGTTGTTACCACCTTAGTCATCATATTTGCGGGATTCTCTGTCGTACTGATCTTCTAAACTAGTACTCCACATTTTTCAATAATCTCTCGCACGAAATGATAACGAACGTCAATGTGTTTTGTACGTGCATGATAGACTTGGTTCTTTGCTAAATGAATAGCATTCTAACTATCACAAAACACCTTAATATGTTTTTGACCAATTCCCAAGTCTTCAAGTAAACCTCGTAATCAAATAGCTTCTTTTATAGCCTCTGTAACTACCATATACTTTGCCTCTATAGTAGACAAAGCAACTATGGATTGCAAGGTAGACTTCCAACTAACCGGTGCTCTAGCAAGAGTAAACACATAACCAGTAGTTGACCAACGCTTATCTAAATCTCCTGCATAGTCTGAATCACAATATCCGACTACACATTGACCAACGGTATTATCCTGTTGAAATACTAAGCCAACATCTACAGTATTTATAATATACCGTAGAATCCATTTCACAACCAACCAATGTCTTTTACCAGGATCATGCATGTACTTGCTTACAGCACCAACCACATGTGAAATGTCAAGTCTTGTACACACCATTGCATACATCAAGCTACCAACCGCATTTACATATGGTACGCCATATATTCTCGTTCTACATCATTCTTATGAGATAATTGAGCATTAAGCTTGAATTGAGGAACTAGCGGAGTACTTACAGGTTTTGTCAGTTCATTCATACCAAAACGTTGTAGTGTCCTCTTCAAATATTGACTCTGAGTCAAACTAAGTTTCCTCTTTCTTCATGTCTCTGCTTATCTCCATACTGAGAATCTTTTTGGCTTCTCCCAAATCTTTCATCTCGAACTCCTGACTTAGTTGAGCCTTCAACTTCTCAATTTCTGCTTGGGTCTCCGATGCAATCAACATATCATCGATGTACAATAGGAGATAGATAAAAGACTCATTTTGTAGCTTGCGAAAATACACACAATGATCATGTGTGCTTCTGGTGTACTTCTGCTGCAACATAAACTGATCAAATCGTTTGTACCACTGCCTTGGAGATTGCTTCAATCCATTCAATGATTTGTTCAGCTTACAAACCCAATTCTCTTTACCAGCAACATTAAACCCTTCTGGCTGAGTGTTATCTCTTTTAGGAGAACATAAAACATGCAAGTATACACAGTCACAAGTAATAAAATTTGATAAGTGAGTATCGTTCCCACAGAGATTTGTTACTACAGTTTGTTGAGTACTAAAATTATTTCACTCTGATTTTATCCAAAATAATCGTTGATTTGGAAGATGTTAACTAAAGAGTTTTATAACAAAATAAAAGAAATCTAGGATTGTAGTTTTTCAACAAATTAATCCACTCGAATCATATTATTTTCTCTTGATTTATATTTTATTAGTAAATTTAATTTGTCAACCGAAAACTCCTAATTTTATCCATACTCTCTTCCGAGCTCCGTATAGACACACCTCGTTAAATTAATTCACTATATTCATATAAGGATTAAATTCACCAAGATTCATTACGTTCTAAGTTCTCAAATGGTCACACATACGATAAAGATATATTCATATCCTTCATATATACATGTTATTCTATCCATGAGTAATATACATAAAAATGCCTCTTCTAAGTTTATTTAAGTGCCACAGATCATTTGATAAATTTTCCAATAATCAAAAGCATTAAGCACAAATAGAATAAACAAATTAAAAGTCTTATAAAAATATTTCAAAAATAATTAAATTCAAGCTTCATAAATTTAGATAAAACGCAACCCTATAAAAATTAAACTACTTCATAAATATTAAAACATTTCTAAGCACAAATTTTTGACACAGGCAGAACACAATAGAAGCCAAAAAATAGCTTCTGCGTGCTCCACAGTCCAACCCCAAACGAACCTAAAACAAAACTTGAAACTCACAACCCCCATTTTTTAGCAATAAATGCCCTATTTATAGCTAGAAAAATACATCTAAAAAATACATTTTTTAGACACACGGGAGACATTTTACATCAAAATAAAAATAAAACGCGTGGGGGACAAACTGGTACATTGAAAATGTTATTTAAAACAGATTGAGAGACAAGTTGCATGTTTCTGATTTTCTTTTCAATACACGCTACCACATGTTGCGATCTGATTCACTACAAGATATAGTGGGACACGTGGCAACTTTCAATTGGTAGGAGGAAAACGGTTGCATGTGATTGCGCCGCACAAAATCATGGCGCGCGAGGCATGTGGCGGACGTAGGTGCGGTTGGAAACGTGCATCGTCTCTGTGCTTTTGTTTTACCCAATACGTGCCACATGTCTGCTTCTCATTAGCTGCAGGAATATTGGAGACTCGTGGCATTGTATCATTTATTGGATGGAAAGGCGCACGAAGATTATGTAAACTACATCACACGAGATCACCCCTTTTAGCAGACACGTAACAGGCACGTGGGTCCCACTCTACATGTCGGCCTACGCGACAGGTGGGCCCCACTCAACGCCGAGAACGTGCACCTGAGTTCCCGCATCCAATCTCTTTTATCGCATCTGGTCTCACACGCCTCATCGTAGCCGTCTATTGTCTGATCGAACGGTTGATGTCGTGCGATGTTGTCCCAATAACCGTACTACCAAGGTAGTAGTAAAAGTTATTCTTCCGAAAACCTTTCATCACCACAAGTGCTCCAGAAGTAACCTTCAATGCCCCATTTTGTATGGTCATAGTGAATCCTTTAGCAATGAGATTCTTCTTCATATCTAGAACATAATGAACATCTGTCAAGACCCTGGTTGAACCATCTTGATTCTTCAAATGGATTGTACCGATTCCCAAAACTTTGCACGGATAATCATTATCTATGAAAACAACTCTACCGTCTAGTTCTTCAAAGTTAAAGAACCACTCCTTGTTAGGAGACATATGGAAAGTACATGCTGAATCAAAAATCCAATCACCAGGATGGGATGATGTTGACAAATCAACTAATGCAAAATCTGAATTTGAATTGTTTTCAACTACACATGCATCAGATTGCACAACTTTTCCTTTCTTTTGCAGCTTCGGACAATTTTTCTTCCAATGGCTTTTCTCATGACAAAAAGCACATTCATCTTTACCAAGTCTTCCTTTTGATAGAGTTCTACCTCTCCTTCCTTTATGTTATGTTTGTGAACATCATCTTACAGACAATGCCTCTGCTGCTTCATTCCTACTTTATCTTTTATCTTTCTTTCTAATTTCATAACTATACAAAGTAGTACAAACTTCCTCAAAAGACATTTTATCCTTCCCAATGAGTAAGCTCGTAATAAGATGATCAAACTCATCAGAAAGAGAGGCTAACAACATCAAGGCTAAATTTTCATCCATATTTAACAAATCTGCTACTAATTGATTAAAAGCAGTAATATGGTCGTTTATTGTAGTACCTGGAAGGGATTCAACCCAGAACAACTTCTTCAAATAGATTCGATTTTGTCCAATCTTCTTCATGAACTTGTTCTCCAACATCTTCCACAACTTACTTACGGATGTTTCCTTCATGAACATGTACTTTTGTTCTCTTGAGAGACACGAACGGATTGTACCATATGCCAATCGGTTGATATTTTTCCACTCTACTTCATCTGCTCCATCTGTTTTCTCTTCTTCAATGACGATGTCTAGACCTTGTTAAAACAGAGAATCTAGAACTTCACCTTGCCACATGCCGAAATGATCGGTTCCATCAAACTTCTCCACCTCGAACCTTGCATTCATCACTATAGTTCTGCTTGACGTGGATGATTGGCCTTTGTTTGAAAGAAATTTGTCTTCCGACATTTCTTCAAATTACAGCAACTAGCTACTATATTCCAATAGCAAACAAACGGAATACAAACAAATGCCTAGGTAAAAAACCTTCGACTTTGATACCAATTATTGGGAAAATCGGGTATATTTTCCTTATTCTAAGTAGTTACTATTCACTTATGATTTAAATGAATAGAACTCAAACTAACCCGACAAAATAATGCTATTGAAAATATAATGCTAAAATAAACTAAAACAGATATTGAAACAGAAATATTAAAGTAGAAAAATAATAACACTAGAAATTTAACGAGGTTCAATATAAATGTTACCTAGGTCCACGGGCATCGTTGACCATTTCTACTATCTCTAAATGGATTGACTCCAAATTACAACTAATTGGGAAAAATTGAGCTAATCAATTACCCTTACAAAAGAGAGGAAGATTTACAAATTTTGGGATGTTTTACAAATGGTGAAGGAGGGCTTTATTTATAGCCCCAAATCTAACACTCATCTTCATCCCTAACCAATGTGGGACTTTTCAAATTTGCTCACTAAGGAGCTATATAACAAATACTATAAAATTTATGAGTGTTGATTTTATTCGTAAACAAAACAGTTAAGTGTAAACTAGTTTCTAGGCACGTTATCATGTCCATTATTTAAAACTGAAGAAACATCCTAACTTTAAATTGATATGCTTCAGGTGTACACTTATTTCCTTACACATTTAGAATTGAATTCATGCACATAGGAAAATATAGTATATATACTTCTCAATCGATCGAAGCTAAGGTCTAGATCGATCGAGGATCGATCATGTTTGATCTACCTACTTTCGGGTTGAATTTGATTGAAGTAGATTGATCGAAGTTATGTTTGATCAATCGAGTTGAATCTAAACTCTCTCAGGTTATTGTTTAATCATTGTTGGATCGATCAAAAAGAATTTCTACTGATCGAACATATTTTAGATCGATCGAGCGTGTAACTTTTAAATTTAAAAACTCCTTGTTTTCTCGATCCAAATATATGGATTACTATATTGCTCTTATTTAAAAATGCTTTATTAAAATATTTTCAATGTCTACTATTTCATTATTTTATCTCTCAATAAACAAATTTATACTCAAAGTTTTATCTTTTTCATCAATGACTAGAGTACCACTACCTACATCATTTACAACCACATTGACATACTCCATTACAGTATTAGTTCTTAAGTTAAAGACTCTAAAAACACAACTTGTTAATGAGTAACCTAGAAAAATACATTCATCACTTCTAAAGTCAAATTTACCTTAAGAATGTAATATTTTCTTTCAAATATATGTAGATGCTTAAGATTAGGTTTCTTATCTTTCTATATCTCCTAGGGAGTTTGGTTCGTACCTAGATGTAAATAGATACAATTTACTATGTAGCAAGAGGTACTTGTAGCTTCAGCCCCAAACTTCTTTAAGATCTTCTTGGCATGTAGAATGACTTGTGCCATCTTTTGTAATACCCGATTTTTCATTTCAACTATACCATTTTATTACGGATGATTGGTGTAGAAAACTCATGAGCTAACAATGCTCTTTACAAAATTCAACATATTTTGATTTCTCAAACTCCTTGCCATGATCAGTACTTAGTCTCATTAGTTGACTATTTTATTAATTGCACCAATCTACAATTTAAGACAAAAGGAACTAAATAAATCAAATGCATCAAATTTATTTTTTAGAAAATTTACCATATAAAATGAGAGAAATCATCAACATCAATAATGATATATTCTTTACCACCCAAACTCTCAGTTTTCACACGACACATGAGATCAATGTGAATTAACTCAAGTATTCTACTTGTGTTAACTCTTTTAATGTTCTTATGAGAAGAGCAATTTTTTTGCCAAGTTGGCATGTTCCATAAAATGTTTTTACAATTTCAAATAGTATAGGTAAATCACATACAATTTATTTTTTGCTCAAGTTTACAAGATCTTTAAAGTTAATTTCTCATCTTTTGATGCCATAGAGAAACATAATCATTATTGATTAAATTGAAAATAATCTTAAGAGCTACATCATTACAGTAATAGTTATCAAGAGACCTAGTTCCTCTAAGCATACAATTATCTTTAAGATCAATTATGATGTAGCGATTTTTGGTAAATTATACACTATAGTCTTTGTCACAAATTTGATTGATGCTTATTAGATTAGCTTTAAGTCCATCAAGAAATAAAACATCATCCAACCTAGGAATGCCTTCGACCTGAGGTGTACCTTTTTCCATAATTCTATATTTGTTTCCATCACCAAAAGTAACTGTTCATTCATTATAATTTTCCTAAGTTTTAAAAAAGAGAACAATTACGAGTAATGTGTCTAGAACACTCACTATCAAAATACCAAATAGTAGTAGATTTAGCTTTAAGTATCAAAATACAAAAACTTGTTGTCTCTTTTTGGAGAACATAAAATCGTGCAAGTATACACGGTCACAAGTAATAAATTTGATAAGTAAGATATCATTTCTACAGAGATTTTCTACTATAGTAAGCTAAGTATTTCACTCTGATTTTATCCAAAGCAAACGAAATTTGATGAACAACTAATTTTTGTAAACAATAAATAAGAAAATTCTAGGATTGCAGTTTTCACCAAATTAATCCACTCGAATCATATTATTTTCTCTTGATTTATTTATTTTTTTGTAAATTTAATTTGTCAACTAAGAACTTCTAATTTTATCCATATATCTCTTCTGAGCTCCGTATAGACACACATCGCTAAATTAATTCACTATATTCCTATGATAATTAAATTCACCAAGATTCATTACATTCTAAGTTCTCAAATGGCCACACATACGATAAAGGTATATTCCTATCCTTCATATATCACGTTATTCTATCCACGAGCAATATACACAAAAATGTTTCTTCCAAGTTTATTTAAGTATCACAGATCAATTGATAAATTTTCCAATAATCAAAAGCATTGAGTACAAATAGAATAAACAAATTAAAAATCTAATAAATCGTTCAAAAATAATTAAATCCAAGATTCGTAAATTTAGATAAAATGCAACCCTAGAAAAATTAAATTACTTCATAATAAAAATTAAAATTACAACATTTAAAGAATATCAGTTACAGAACACAAATAAAATTAAAACATTTCTGCTCTCTCAATTTTTGGCACACGTAGAACACAATAGAAACCAAAAATGGCTTCTATGTGTACCACTATCCAGAACTCTCCAAATGAACCCCCAAAACGCACCTCCTGTGATTTTATCGGTATCACATATTTATAACTTTGATAAAATATTAAAAATATTACAAGTAGGAGACAAAAATTATTCTTCTGTCAGACGCGCGTAAAAGAAATTTATCGTCCAAATCAATGGACAACGTGCGCCAATCTGATTTTATTTTTAATTCAAAACGCGTGCCACATATCAGCATATGATTGGCTGTAAGAAATAACGGGACACATGGTAGCTTTCATAAGGTGTGATGAACGGGCGCACGCAGAACGCGTTGCATGGGATAATCGCTAGTGAGACATGTGGGGGACACAATTGTTTTAACCAACACATGCCACATATAAGATCCTGATTTGCTGAAATAATATTTGAGACACGTGGCATTTCCTAATTAGTTGTCATATCCAGGTGCACAATATCCATCTGGACTGCGTTGCATTGGACACTTCACGCAACGACACATGGGTCCCACCTTACACACCGACTTGCGCGGTAGGTGGGCCTTACTCAGCGCCGAGCAACATGCCACCTGAAAACCTGGGTCCACTCGAGTTTGTCACGTCTGGATCCACGTGCCTGATCCTAGCCGTTGATTGCCTGATCAGACAGTGTGTGTGGCGCGTTGATGATGTCACGAGTGGTCTCATTTTCCTGCGTAGAAAATAAATTTCCTTAATTGCAGTTTAGCCTTCCAATTTAATTCAAATTAACTTTTAAACTTTATTTAATTTCAATTAAGCCCTTTTTCTAATTTAAATTAACTTTTATACTTTTGTTAATTGCAATTAAACACTCTTTTCATTTAAATTATATTTTTAGACATTTATTATCTACAATTAAGTCCTCAGTTGGTATCACGGCTTCAGTCCCATATAATAGGGAGAAAGGTGTCTCGTTAGTACTTAATCATGAACTAGTCCTAATAGCCCACAATGCCTCAAGCAGCTCTTCAACCCATCTTCCTTTTGCACCCTCCAACATTTTCTTTAGTAGGTTGATTATTAATTTGTTAGAAGATCCTACCTGACCATTGGCTTGGGGATAATATGACATTAAGTGACACATCTTGATGTTATATTTAATGGAAAATTCCTTAATGTTACGACTTGTAAATTGCCTCCTATTATCTCTAACGAGCTCCTTAAGTAGACTAAAATAACAAATTATAGATTTCCAAAGAAATTGAATCACATCTTCCTCCCATATTCTTCCCAAAGGTTCTACCTCAATCCATTTGGAAACATTTTTTGACCCTTTTCTTGGGGTAGAGGTCCTACTATGTCAAGCCCCTACTTGTAGAAGGGTCAAAGGCTCACCATTCTCATCATGGTGTTTAGAGGCATGTGTGATAATACGAAAAATCTTTGGCACTTATGAGTGTATTTTGTGCAATCTACCAGCATAGTAGGCCAATAGTAGCCCTACCTCATAGTACATTGGGATAGCCTTCTTCCACCTGAATGGGAGCTGCACCCTCTTCATGTGCTTCAAACATTAGTCTTTCAAATCCCTCTTTGGTTATGCATAAAATCCTAGGTCCAAGTGTGGTCCTTTTGTATAGCTTATTGGCTTTAATTAGGCATCGTCCCACCTTGGCCATGGTTATCTTTACAAGTTTGCAATCCTCGGGTATGTATCCTCTTTCCAGGAAGTTAAAGATCGGGGTAAACCATGGTTTGGTAGGAGCATATACACATCTGACCATTCTTTCGGCCTCTTTCTAAACTTGCTTCTACTAGGATTATTATTGACACCACCCGAGTACAATTGGCCTCTTGTATGGATGCTAGTGTGGCCAAGGCATAAGCGTGACCAATCTCATTTGTAGATATTTGCTTGATCTTGAAGTTAGAAAATTTTGAGCACTCTTATTTTAGCCTCTCTAGATATTTCCTCATCTTTCCATCCTTGGCTTTGAAAGTCCCCAAGTACTAGTTGACCACTAGCTTAGAGTCACTATATAAGGTGATATTATTCGCCTCGAGTCCATGGCCTCAAATATAGCCACCTTATACTCTACGGAATTTTTAGTTTCCTAGAAATCCAACCTAACAGTATACTCAAAACAATTTTTATCAAGATTAACTATGACCACCCATTTCCCAATGCCATTAAAGTTTGTGCGCCATCAACGAATACCTACCAAGTCAGCATCTATTTTTTATTCACACCACATATATCTTCTCATGCCTCATCATCGATGACTTTTGATGCCTCACTGAATTCTACCACAAAGTCAGTCACCGCTTGTCCTTTTATGGCTATTCTAGATATGTACTTAATGTCATACTCTCATAACTCTATGGTGATTTGAGCTAATCATCCTAAGATTTCTAGCTTCATCAAAAAAAATTGAGAGGTTATGAGGTAAATACTACCACTATGTGTGAGCCAAGGTAATGTCTTAGCTTTTATGCACTGATTTTTAGGGTGAAGACAAGCTTGTCAATTATTGGTTACGTTTTTTGGGGGTTTGTAAGGATTTGGTTGATGTAATAGATGAGGTGTTAGACTTTTTTCTCTTTTGACTAGGTGTACGAAACTGTAAGTCCTCTCCTAAGAGAGGGCTAACATGGACATGAGGTTTGCTAAGGTATTGCTTGATTCCTTCAAAGGCTCTACCATAATCTTCATCATAGAAAATTGTATTATTCTTCATCGGTATTTTGAAGAATGGTAAGCACTTGTCCATGAATTTGGAGATGAACATGTTTAGTGCCACTATCCTTCCATTCAATTGTTTGATTCCTTTCATATCGATAGGAGGCTTTATACTCACTAGGGCATGTATCTTGTCTAGGTTAGCCTCAATCCCTCGAGCAAATACAAGGTAACCTAAGAATTTTTTAGAGGTAGCACCAAAGACATATTTGTTAGGATTGAGCCTCATACCTTACCTTCTGATTACAAAAAATATCTCCTCTAAGTCTTTGATATGGTTGAGTGGTTGTGTTAACTTTACTACCATATCATCCATATATGCCTCCAAGTTTTCCTAACTGATCTACAAACTTCTTAGGCATTGATATATGGCACCGATATTTTTAATCTGAACGGTATTCTAGTATAGCAGAAGGTCCCATCTTCAATGATAAAAGATGTTTTCTCCTCATTAATCTTTGATGCATGCCTCATTTAAGTCTGTAAAGGTCACACACATACGAGGTGACCCGCATGCCTTCTTCACTAGCACTATGTTTGACAACTAAGTAGGGTAGTTGACTTCCCTTATTACCCTTATCTCCCTTAGGGTAGTGGCCTAACTTTTAATTACTTCATTTTTGTCTATGGTAACTTTCTTTTTTTTTGTTGGATAGGTCTAGCCTTTCGATCAATATTTAAATTATGAGTTATGACCTTTGGGTCAATCATAGGCATGTCTGCAAGGGTCCATGCGATAACATTGTAGTGTGCTTTTAGGAATTGGTCTAGTTGCTCTTCCATTTCTATTGTCAAATCCGTACTTAATTTCAAAGAGTGATTCTCCTGCTTATCTCTTATTGATAGGTCTCGTACTTCATTTATGTTGATTGACTGCGCTAGAATTTTACCCTCTAGCCTCCTTCCAGAGAGGCTCTACTCTGATTACCACTTGGGAATTTCCTCTTTCATAATGGCATTGTAACAACTTCTAGCCTTTCTTTGGTCTCCCTTTATCTCCTACGTACCTCCCTCAGTCGGGAATTTGATCACCTAGTGGAAGGTGGATGGGACTCTCTTCATCTAGTGTATCTATGGCCTACCCAAAATGGCATTGTAATTAGTTGGGACATTAATCAATATAAAGTTAGTCATCACTATTGTCCCTTTAGCCATGACAGGTAACATCCCGGTTCCAACTACGTAAGTGGTGCTACTATTGAATCCCACCAAAGGTAGCTTTCTCCTTATAATATTAATCTCTTTTACATATAGGGCTCTTACTATGGATTGGAAAATAATATCCACAGAGCTTCTAGTGTCAACCATGATCCGACAAACCTCACAGAACCCTATTCTAAGAGTGATCACTGAGGGGACTTTATGACAAAATGAGGTCTCGTCTTTCTCAGTGAAAACGATCTCCATAGGAGACCTTGCCTTTTTCAAAGTGTATATGTGAGGCTCATTATGGGGGGTCTTTCCCGCTACTTGAAGGAGTTTGGTGGCCTTGATGTTTCATGTTTATTTTGACGCCCCCTTCCTTCGTTGTTGCTTTCTATAAGATCCTTTAAATATCCTCTAGCCTATAACTCTTACATTTCCTTTTTGAGATGCTTGTAGTCTCTTGTCTCATGACCTTCATCTTTGTTAAAATCATACCATTTATATATGTCTCTAAGGGGAGAATTCATTTTTGAGGGTCACCTGACATTCAACTCCTCCTCCATCCTTAATACTGCTTGAGCTAGACATACTCTCAAGGGTGGGCCTTTAAAGGGAGACAATGACGTTTGATAGAGTCCTCTGTTCCCCAACCATTGGCTGCTTACCCTGTTATTTGGCATGAAGCAGTTGTTTTTGTTGATTCTATTACCCTAATTTTTCCTCTCAGGACTTATCCTTCTTTTTCCTTTTTTGGTCCAACCTCCATATTAGCCTGACGGCCCTTAACTAGACCTAGCTCTCTGTCGAGATTGAAAAATTTCCTTGCCTCTCCATATGCCTCCTCTAAATTTTGTAGGACCATATTGGTTAGCTCTACAAACAAATCAAAAGTTCTTTAGAAGACCTCGCATAAAGGCTTCTATAGCAATAGAGCTAGAAAAGTCGAAGATTTCTAAGTTTTCTTCCCTGAATCATTTCATATATGCTTCAATAGACTCACCCTTTCCTGAATGATTGAGAAAAGATGGTGAGACTATTTCCTTAGTAGCTATATATAGGCATAATTAGTAATAAGCAACCTTGCAAACTATGAGAATGAAGTTATGGTGCATGGTTTCAGGTTATTGAACCATTTCTAGGTGCCATCATAGAGGGTGGTGGCAAAAAGTTTACAATGTCTCTTTTTCCCTATGTGAGACTCATAGGGTCTATCGTTGTCTTGAAGTGCTACATGTGAGTCATAAGGTCCTTAGTTCCTTGATAGTTAGGACACTTGGGAGTATTGAACTTGGCTGATGGTTCGTCATTCTCTATTTCATAAGAGAATGGGGAGACACATAGTTGCTCATAGTCCTTATCCACATCATAGATGCCTTACCATTTTCTTGTTTAACATTGGCCATTCATAAGGCATAGTCTTGCATTTTGTTAGCTTCCTCCAAAGCTTGAAATTGTGCCTCCCAACTTTTTATTTCCAACAACCACTGCTCGTTACTAGGTCCTATCGAACTGGAAGAGGGATCACCCCCAATTTCGTACTCTCCATGGTTATGCTATGGTGTGATGCGATCTAGTCTGTTTTCGTAGACCAGGTTAGTGGTGTGACTATAAGAGAATCTCAAACCTGATTGTAAGCGTAGTGTCCTGTTTTCTCGCCTAGACTTATCGAGCTCTTTTCTTAACTCGAGATGTTGATGGGCCAACTCTTGATAGGGGTCGATCTTTATTCTGGCTTCATCACGAGTTTGTGAGGCATTGTCCGATGATATCATTGTTTCTTCGTTTGCTTGTCTAAATTTTCCTTCAGCACATGTTCCCACCATGATGATTGTGATCTTTAGGGTGTGTGGAACAAGGATTAAGTCTCCTATGTCTATCTCAAAATTCAGGGTGAATCCTTGAAAGTGTAAGGTCATAATCCAAAGCTTAACTATAGAATCTAAGCCCCACGATAGGTGCCAAAATGTTAGTATTGATCCAATTTATAGAAAGAATAACTAGAGAGAAGTCATAGTAATGGATGGAATGTGTGGATCTATTACAGAGTCCATATATATATAAATTTTCACACGTACAAGTGTCGAATACATAGGGTATACACATATAAGTGTGTTAGGGGGCATAAAGATAAAAAAAATCATATCTAGACTGAGGTCGACCACTCCATAGCTGGGGTAGGTGGTCAACCTTCTAGATGCCAAAATTTCACAGGACATGTCTCTCTCACGAGTGTATTCATGGATACGGACAAAGGCAAGCCTTTGGGGCAATTTGTCTTGAGGCTTAGGTTGTCTTCTGAACTCAAGTTGTTAGGTGGGTTGAGCTCCAGGTCAATCTATATTTCCAAACAAAAGCTATCTGGTAATGAGAAGAGAATCTTTTGAATTAACCTAAATTCATTAATTTTTTCTCTAATATTTGAAAAGGTGTTAACAATATCACAAAGTTTAGCATAAAATTCATAAAAGTCTCATTTTCTTCCATCCTAAGGTTTTCAAACTTAGCATCTAGCATGAAAAGTTTAGTTCGTTTAACTTGGAAGTTTCCCTCATAGGCAACCTCTAAAATATCCTAAGCATGCTTGGCAATTTCAACATCAAAAATACGATGAAACTCATATGGTGACACAATCTTAAAGATAGCATTAATGCCCTTTTATTTTCAACAATTACTAGTTTTATCCTTAATAGTCCATTCATTTCTAAGCTTAAGTGTGACTTTATTATCTTTGATAACTGAAGGTGTTTCCTAACCATAAATCATAGAGTTCCACATACTCTAATCTAGAGATCGTAAAAAGGTTCTTATACAACCCTTCCATTATAGGTAGCTAAACCCATCAAAGAAGAGATGACGTGTTATAGAAGAACTCTCCCTCAAATGTTACATAACAAGGAATTTATGAGTTTATTAGATCGGTATGGCATTTATGAGTTTATTGGATCGGTATGGAATTTATGAGTTCAGTTAAGTATGATATCAAATCAATTTAATACGATGTTAATAAATCATTATGATATTTATAAGTTTAGTTTAAAATGATGTTTATCAGTTTAGTTACGTCAATGTGCACATGATATATGTATAAAAAGAGCCAACTAAGCCATTTTAATGGTTGTATCAACTATGTTCTCTACATGTGTAGTTGAGAGCTAACACTAATGCTAAATCTCATTCGTGTATGACCAAATCCTCAAGTACTCTTGGCATAACAAATTCAAAGTACATTTCTTGTGCTTATACTTTCTATTTGTATATGAATCAACCATATGTGTAATTGAGAGTTAGTCTCAGTACTAAATATCTACTCAGTGTAGGACCAGATCTTCAAGTACTATTGGTATAACAAATTCAAAGTACATATTACATAGTTATACTTTTTATTTACATACTTATAATAGCATGTTATATCATAAAAATTCATAAGATAGTACGTTATTATATTTTAAAAATCAGACATAAATCATTATCCAATAGAGTATTATTTCATGATGACTCATAAGATAACGTGTTATTATATTATAAAGATCATATATAAATCATCTTTCAACAAAATATTATTTCATGGAAACTCATAGATAGTATGTTATTATATTTTAAAGATCAAATAGAAATCATTTTTACATAATGTTATTTCTTGGTAACTCACAAATAGTATATTATTATATTTTAAAGATCAAACATTGATTATTTTTATCATTATGTTACTTCATAGTAAGTCATAAGCATTTCATTCATAGTTTTCAAGCTTGTAATTGCATATATTTATGAAACTTGTTCACTCACTTAACTTTCAAACTCATCTTTATATTTCCCTCCCTCAAATAACAATTTTGAGAAAACATAGTTTGAGAACAAGTTTGGGACCATAGAATAAATCTTGTAGTGTATAATTTAGATGATTTGATATGTTTCTCTTTTTGTATAGTTAATTTTGATTAGTGTGTAAATGGACTATTGGACAAAATTAAAAAGCCTTACGATGTAGTGTATATAATATATATCACGATATGCAATCATGTTGATGGACATGAGTTACTTTATGATTATGTAAAATATTATAATTTATGTTAGTCTATGAAAAAGTATTATATGAGAATTATTGTTATTTTACTACATGATGTTAGTTCCAATTTAAGGAAAACTCTGCCAAATTTTTTATAGAACTTTATATAGTTATGATTTTGATACAACTCAAAATAAGATAAGGAAACAAGTTGGTCCGCTAGTATGGTCTTCAAGATGCATCCCATGTCCTCAGGTAGTTTCAGGACGGGTTCTAATAGCTTGGTATCATATCAAATTTTGATTCTCTAGACACTAAAAAGGAAGATTAAGGGAAATAAAAATATGATGAACATTATAATGGATGGAGAGACCCTTGTTATAGCATGTTAATGATTGATGAATATATAATGTATGGCTGAATTTTGATGTACTAAAATTGTGATGATGAAAAGTGAATTGCTTATAATTATATTAGTATATGAGTCTATGAATTAAACTTCTTACTGATGAGTGCTTAATAGCATTCAATATATCGTGATCTTATGCATGTTAATTGATTAATTAGATTTGTATTTACTTAGTTTTATTATTATTTTATACAAATTTATATTTATGAAATCAAGGGTATATTTTGTTATTTTTTAGGTATTTTAGCTTAAAAAGATAAAATTAATGAATACTTAAAGAATTATATTTGAAGCACTACATCTTCAAACCATAAAAGAAGTGATACAAAAAAGCATGGGTACAAAATGAATCATAACAGAGCATGACGTGGCATGTAAACATTGTGTGGTGTAGTTCAAGACAACACAAACTGAGTATAACTGCCCAAATTTTTTGCACACTATGACATGAAAATGTTGTGTGCTGTGGAACAAGATGTTTGGACTTAGTATAATGCTATAATAGTTCATGTCACGATGCCAACACGTATGATGTCTTTTTCTGAACCTATAAATATGACCCCTATTCCATTGTAACAATGATCCTTAGCTTTTTAATTGTTCTCTTCTTATTCTCTTAAGCTTTTAGCTTTTATTTAATTAGCTTAAAATTTTCTCTCATTTAAGAGTTGAACAAATTTAGTTTTATGTAATAGTCGTAGTTTCAATTTAATAAACAAGTTTGACATTCTGTTTGGAGGTTTTTTAGAAATAATTTAGAGATTTTGTTGAGGTATATTTTGAATGTATTCTTTTTAATTATTATTTATGTGTTATTTGTACATGCTATATTTAATTTACTACTCATTTATTAAATTAAGCATATCTTGCTAAAATTATACTATAATATTAGTAATGTTGTTATGCTTGTAAAATATTAAAATGAGAAAATATTTTTACAAAATTAAGGATAATTTTTTATTTAAAAATTCTACAAAGTTTATTGTAGAAAATATAGTGATGTCAATTTTTTTTATAATAAACTTCAAATATGAAAGTTAGATTTAAAATTTAATTATCTGAATCTAATTTAGAGTACTATTTTTTTTATTTGCGATTTGATTCATATTTGCGATTTGAAAATCAGTTCTCAAATAGTTAATATCTTGAATCCAACTTTGACACTTTGAATGAAGTTCAAAATTTTCGGCCCTACCTAAGGTAGAAAAATTAAATGGTTTATTAATATCTTAGAAAAAAAGCATAATTAAATAATTAATCAATTAATAAGCCCACGTAAGGATATTAACTGGTTTATTAATAATAATGAGAATGATCCATACTCTAGGATATTTCCATACAAAAAATGAAAAATCAATAATCTTAATTCATATATTTAATAACCTACTTAATATTGAGCAAGTATAATCAACTAGCTAATACTTTACATAAATTCTTTCTAGCATGATAAATGTCTAAATGCATGAATTTTTATTGAATCTATCTTTATTTTTATGCCATTATATTATATTTTCAAACCCAAACTTTGTGACTGAATGTTTAGGTTTTATTTTTATTTTTAAGAATTTGTTCAATAATTTTAAAACCACGTGATTCCTCTTTAGATTGACCTTGAAAGTATATTTATCATATTTTATAAGTGATTATGCCCTTGCGATGATTTTATAAATTTTATAAAATTTGACGATCAAGTTTTTGTGCATGACTCACAAAATCAGAATATGATTTCATAATTTAAGAATCATTTAGATTTGTGAAAGAATCATGGAGAATCAGATAGTCAAGTAGGCAACATAGGAAGTAGTAGCACAAATGTGTAGTTAATATCTTTATGTATTTAGCCATGGTATGTGAATTTTGCGAATGAAATTCATATAAAGGAGGGGAGAATTGTGACACCACATTTCTTACATAGAAGAAAAAATTATTAAGAGTATATTTTGTGTAATTACGATTTTATCTTCAATATTACCAATATGTCTTAACTCTTAAAATTTTCAAGTTACATGGCAAATTATTTTTTAAGAATGAGGTGTCACACCCTTATTCTTAAGAGGACACATATCCTTATGACTAATAAAAAGATATTTGGTGTTTCTAAGAGATGAGTCATATGCCTACATGTCTTACTCATCCTCTCATGCATATCTTTTTAGTGCAAGCATCTTTAATAAGCTTGACACGAAATTAGCTAATAATAAAGATGAATAAAAAAGGAGAAAGAGGTGGGGAAAAGAAAAGAAAGAAGAAGTAGAAGAAAATAAAAACTCTAAGATAAAGTACAGTATACATATCTATTTTATGATAAATTTTAAAGTTTTTCATTTTGATATTTTTACGTCAAGTTATACATGTTTAATTGAAGGTGGTTCTATGAAAATCATACTAGAAATCCTATTTGGAACCAATATGTATTTTTATTATTTCAAATGATTTTACAAATTGAAATTAGGTGAGTTATATCTTATTTTAAATCTTAAGATGTCTATTTTACAAATATTTACAGTTGTCATTTTGAGTTTTTTAAACAAAATTATAGTGATTTAATTCAGGGTATGTTTGTGCAAGTTATGTTGAAAATCATGTTTTAAATGAATGATATTCTATGTTTTTGAAATTTTACATATGATAATTGAGTATGTAATATCTTGTTTTAAAGATTGAAATGTCTAGTTTTGTTATACTTTTACAAAATTATGTTTGGACATTTCTATGAAAAGTTATATTCATTTATGTGATGATAGATCAAAAGTGTTTTAGAATTGTTTATTATGAGATGACACCAAATGAAATTTCAGTTTACAAAGTAGATTCAGTGATGTAGAATGAGCATATGTTAGCTCTCTAGGAAGATGAAAATGTCTACTTTTTGAATGTTTTGACAAATTACAATTTCAATATTTTCACTTAAAGTTATGTGTGTTTGAATGATGAAGCTCTTTTTGATGATTTTGCTACCAAACAGTAGAGTTTTATTTTTATATTTTAGTGATGTTTTTAAATATTTTAAACTTATTTTATTTATAATTTTAATGGATTTTAGAGTATGCTTTCTTGATTTGAAACTAAAAGCGTAAGAATATCGAAACTATAAGTAACATTTTGATTTTTACCTAAGTATTGAAATGGATATTGAGTTATATGTTAACTACATATGTTTTAACATTTTTAGAGTACTATTCAATTTTAGATTAGCAAAACTAGCTATGGTGTTATTCTTGTTTCTAATATAAGTATGATCATATAAGATGGGTTGATCTAGAAGACATTTCAATGCAATTAGAGTAATAGTTGTGATACAGTACAGTGAGTGGATATTCAACATTTTTAAAACTAAAACATACGAGTTTACATTCTTACTTGACTATTTAGTTTTAGCAGTCAATTCATTTAAATATTTAGTAAAGTTTATGCATATAGATATAAGATTTACAATGCACTTAAACTGAACTTTAAGAAGAACATATTAATTATTTCTAATAATGTTGCTTTCATGCTAAAACTTTACTACTAGAGCTAGTCATATTTTTAGTTTTAAAATGCATGTTTCATGTCAATGCATTTTATGTGCCTATCAATGTTATGAAAAATGTATTTGTCTTTTGGCACTTGAAAATTAGCACGTAGTAAGCAATAAGGGTGTCCATAAACCGGATCGGATCGGACCAAACCAAACGGTTTTACTAATCAAACGGTCCGGTCCGGTTTGTACTAATTTCAAACCATTCGAACCGGACCGGATCGGTTTAATAATATATTAAAAATTTCACATTATTCTTCATTAAATTATAAAAAAATCGGACCAAACCGGAAACCAAACCGGACCGAATCATTTTATAAATCAAACGGTCCCGTCCGAGTAATATGAACGGTCCGGTTTAGTTAAAAAAAATTAGGAAAAACCGGACCGAACCGGACCATGGACATCCCTAGTGAGCAACATTAAAACGAGACAATTATGTTTTATAAGCTATACTTATTTTAATGAAAGTTTGTAAAGTGATATTGAATTTTTTTTCTAAAGATTTCATAGCATCCTTGAGAACACCATTCATATATTCAAGTAAATTCAGTTGATTTTATTAGTATGTTTTTGAGCATTAAAGTTCAAAATGCATTCACTTAATTTAAGTAGAATTTGAAGAATGCATTATATGTTAGTCTCAATGCACTTCCATTATGAAAATACCATGAGAATATATTTTATTATTCTAACCAGTATGTTAAAAAAAAGATAATTTGTAAACAATTTCAACTTAAGATTAAGTCAACTTTATTATATATGTTTTGTATAAGTTTGCAAGTTAAGTAAATATTTTAAAAATGCTAATGTACTTCACCTTTAAAATTTAGTGATAGTTGGCTCTACTCAATATTCAAAACATTCAATTTTACTTGGTAAGACATCATGGCCAATATATTTGATCTAGTTTAGCTCAATGTGATGTTTACTAACTCAATATGATGTTACTAGATCTGTATGATATCATATCAGTTCAGTACGATATTAATATATCAATATGATATTTATCAGTCTAGTATAAAATGATGGTTATTAGTTCAATTAAGTCATTACACATATGACATATGTATAAGCAAAGCCAGTTGGTCCATTTTAATAATTATCTCAAGTAAGTTCACACATATAGTTGAGAGCTAACATTAATGCTAAATATCTCCTCCATGTTTAACCAGATTCCTAAATACTCTTGGCATAACAAATTCAAAGTACATTTCTCATACTTATATTTTCTATATGTATATGGATCAACCACAAGTGCAGTTGAGAGTTAGTGTCATTGCTAACTATTTTCTACGTGTGCGATCAGATCTCTAAGTACTCTTGGCATAACAAATTCAAAGTACAAATCTCATGGTTATATATTTTATTTGCATACTTATAATAGCATGTTATTTCATGAAAACTCATAAGATAGTATGTTGTTATATTTTAAAAATCAGACATATATAATTTTCTAACATAATGTTATTTAATGGTAACTCATAAGATAGTATGCCATTATATTTTAAAGATAAGATATAAATCATCTTTCAATTGAATGTTATTTTGTGGTAACTTATAAACAATATGTTATTATATTTTAAAGATTAAATAGAGATTATTTTTATAGAATATTATTTCTAGATAACTCATAGATAATATGTTATTATATTTTGAAGATAAAACATAGATCATTTTTATCAATATGTTACTTCGTAGTAAGTCATAAGCATTTCATTTACAATTTTCGAGCTTGCAAATATAGATATTTATGAGACTCATTCATTCATTAAGCTTTCAAGTTCACTTTTTTTTTATTTTTCTCCTTCACATACCAACTTTGAGAAAACATAGCCAACAAATTTGGGAGCATAAGATCAAGGTTGTATTATATAGTTTAGATGATTTGATCTCTCTATCATTTTTGTATAATTAATTTTGATTCGTATATAAATGCACTAGTAGATCTAATAAGATTAAAAAGACTTATTATGATTTAGTGTATAGAATGTATTTCATTATGTACACCCATGTTGATGAATATGAGTTACTTTATGATTATGTAAAAGATTATGATATGTTAACATGTAAAAAGTACTTTATGAGAATTATTGTCATTTTATTATAAGAAGATTAGTTTCAATTTTGAAAAAATATCAAAATTTGTGTGAATTATTGTCATTTTATTACAGAAAGATTAGTTCCAATTGTGTAAAATTGTCAAAATTTGTGTAAAATTTTATACGATTTTGACACAACACAAAATAAGATGAGAAAACAAGTTATTCAGTTAATAATTTCTTCTAGATGCATCCCATGTTATCAAGTAGTTTAGGATGTGTCATGACCATACGAGCGTGAGTGATAGCGTGGAGAACAAGCTCGTGGGATTTAGGAGAAAGGAGTGATTTTACCAGTACAAATAGCAATATTAAAGTAAGGCCAAAAAAGTAATTTTAACTGGGAAAAACGCATACATCTTTCTTTTTACGTAGAAACAGATGGATACTATAAAATCTAGTCTAAATAAAGTAATTAAATCATGGGGTAAATTCCTCTCCAAGATGTGCTTCCCAACCAAACGATTGGTAAAAAATCTCAGATTCTTGGTTTATGTTATATTCCAGACTACCAGATGATACTTTATGACATGCACTGATATTATGTAAAATTACTATAAATAGGATTAGGAGAAATATGATCTGAATATTTATATTTTATTGTATATTTATACATTTATATTACTTACATATTTACAAGTAGAACACTAGGCTAGAAAGTTAAAATAGAATCTTCTCATAATGAAAACAAAAAAATTAAGAAATCAAATCTTCGTTCCTAGTCTCTTAATATTTGTATAATCAAAACATATCCCAAAATATTTGGGATTTTAACTGTGATATCTAGGGCTGTTATTTGTTTAATGACGAAGAAAGAGGGAATTAGAATCATTTTATTCTTATACTTTTTTAATAAGGGCACTTTAATTTTATTTATTTTAAGGTGTCTAAGTTTAATCCAATAATATTTAGAGAGCAAATCTAGTCTATTTTAAAAAATATATATATTTTTTAAGAAAAATATTGAATTTCTCTTCAAATAAAAATAATAGTGAATGATAGTAAAAGAATACTAACTATGATAAAAATATACAAAAGTCTATTAATTTTTCGGTGAATAATTATAATTTTATTAACTATTAAAAAACATACTAGAAGTTCAAAAATAAAATAAAAATGTCAAAAAATGAACACATGAATACACATACATATTTTTTAAATTATTATATATTTTTTAAATTAATTATAATTCATAAAATATGAAATTGGATAAGTTCATATAACAATTAATTTAAAAACACATAACAACTTTAAAAAAATAAACACATGCTCAATTTTTGACATTTTTATTATTTTAGTATACATTTTCATAATAAGTGAACTTGTAATAACTCATCCAAAAATTAATAAAATTTTATAAACTTTTGTTATTATTGGTTTCTTTATGCTACGTTTTTCATAAAAATAAAACCAAAAAACTTCCTATATCCTTAAAAAGATACAATTTATATCTTTCTTTCGTCTCAATCTATATAATTATATCTATGTCTTTTCAATCTGTACGTACTTTCTTAGTTTCTGTATTAATGTAGTTTTACTTTATTTATATAAGCATTACAAAATTTTATTTTTAAGTATAAAGTTGTTTGAATTAGCAATTATGAAGGAAAAAACTATTTTTTAATGAAGAGAAATAGAGAGAATTATAATGGATAGATAGAGAGATACTAAAATAACAGAAAAATTATTTTTAAAAACAAAAAGTGTAAAAACGTAAAAAAAAATAAACATTGCTTTTAATAAAAAATTATTTTATCCCTAAAAAATTCAATTATCTAAAAACTATGGGAATAAACTTATCAAACTAAAAATATAGCATACACTTATCGAAGAATCATAAAAGAATTATAGGATTAAAGGAATGCTAGTATGAAGAAAGAATACTGTGTAAAGAACTCTCAAAACACGCAATGAGATGCTTCACATATACGTTATCGTCGTCCTGCGAACATTAATTGTGTTTGTAGAGAATTTTTTGGTTAAAGATTCTAGTGATTTTTAGAGAGAAATAAAAAAAATAGACAAATGAATAGATCATTTATTCTACTCATTTAAGGGATATATATGTATGACATCCTACGCACGTGGTAAGTTACGTATAAGTGACATGTATACATGGTTACATATGTAATAAAAATAGAAAACAGATCGCTACAAGTATTACACACTAATAAAGGGCGGTCGTTATATACAAATCGCTCACGGAAAGGGAGAACCATGATCATGTCAAGATATCATAGTTTCACCAGGTCTTAACATCCAAGACCTCGTCGTTTGATAACGAGGTACTTTTGTCGATTGGGTTGTACGTTCTACCAAGCTTGTTGGGGTTAGACCATTTGTTAAGCCAGCCTTATATCTTCGTTATACCCAAGGGGGGTACCTGTACTTATTAGGTCATATGTCCATTACATATTTAATAGCAAACATTAACTCTCATATTCTCTTGATTTTGAGAAGTCAAGGGAATAATACTTATTTGTTGATTTTAATTTAAATAAACCACTTGAAACATTTCAATGTATCTAAGTATATAACGACCACTCAGACGATACAATTTTCGATAGCGAGATTATTTAATTACAAACAATATTCCTTTAATTAATTTTATTTTTTAGTTAAACTTTTTAACTTTTCGCTCACTTTATAAATAGTAAAAAAATTTACTTTTACCATACATTTTAACTTAAATTTATTTTTAGATAATTTCGACCCGTTAAATGTTTTCCTATTATTCCGCTCTGTCTGCTCGTTAGAAAAATACTTAGTCTATTTTTTAGTTCATTTATTTAATGACGTCAAAGGGAGAACCAGTTCATTCTCTATTTTTAGGTCGAGATTCAAACGACCAATATTTACATTAAGTAAATTCTTCTTAATTTTATTTAACATGTCTCAAAAGAGAAGAAAAAAAAGTGGTTTATCCTATGATGATGTGATATAGGTTGTTAGGTAGCGCACCTAATACTTATATAATATCAAATGTTATATTAACTTCTCTATTTGTGAGGTTATTAAGTTATTAAGAGTATTTTTATTATTAATCCGAGTTTGAAAGGGTAAATCCTTCAGGCTCTCCTCGGGTTTCGTTATTAACTCTAAAATCAAGTAGTCATTTAAGTGCTACATGATTGTCATATAAACGTTGCCTAATCAAGCCGTCATATAAGAATTACTTGTTTAGGTCTTATATGCATAGGTGACCCAGGTCGTTTACTTTGACCTAAAGATCTTGATCTTCAGGTCTCGACTCTCATGTCGCTAGGCGAATGTTACTATGTCACTCTATTGTTACAGAGGAACAATTAAGTAATCCTTACGAATAAGGAAGGTGGATGGCCTTGCTATTGGATGCCATATATCTAAGCCTTTATTTGTCACTTAGCTTGAGAAGCGAGGCTTTTATTGCACCGCACTACACTATAATATGGTATTTTCAAACTAGGAATAAAGCATCGCCTTATAGCGGAAAGATGGCTCATATACCCTGACTACCCCAATGAACCAGGGACCTAAATGTTCTACCTCAATGAAAAATATGTGAATTGCTATGTCTATATTGCTTCTAATACCGAAGTAGTGGGGTGAACTGAGGTCCCTTTCGAAGGAAGTGGTGGAACTTGTCAGAAGAGATTAATAGCCCACATTCAGATACAATATATCATGGTGAAATATTGACCCACAGTTAGATGCGACATACGAGGGTGAAATATCCAATCCCTCACATGCGCTTCTATAAGAGGAGTACTTTGCCCTGGAACTCAAGTCTCTTTCTTAAGACGTATTTTAGATTATGAGCGAATCATTTAATAATACCTGCATTTTTACCATGTTAAAACACATCTGGCATCTCCAATGGGAGGGTCAGAGGACTCCACCTCCAATCATGAGGCATAAGACGTGTCTCACATCCCAAGTGAGAAGGTCAAATGACTTGTCCCTACTTGGGGGCATGAAATAAGACACCTAAAGCATGATTGCGAGCATATTTTGCATCTCGAATAGGAGGGTCAAGGGACTCCTCCTCCAATCACGAGGCATAAGACGTGTCCCGCATCCCAAGCGAGAAGGTTAAATGACTTGTCCCCACTTGGGGGCATGAAATAAGACTCTTAAAGCATGATTGCAAGCGTATTTAGCATCTCGAGTGGGGGTCAGGGCACTCTTCCTCCAATCACGAGGCATAGGACGTATCCCACATCCCGAGTGGGGGGTCAGGGGACTCTTCTTCCAATCACGAGGCAATAGGGTGTCTTGCATCTCAAGTGAGAAGGTCAAATGACTTGTCCCCACTTGAGGGCATGAAATAAGATGCCCAAAGTATGATTGCGAGCATATTTCGCATCTCGAGTGGGGGGTCAAGGGGCTCCTCCTCCAATCACAAGGCATAAAACGTATCCCGTATCTCGAGTGGAGGGGTCAGGGGACTCTTCCTCCAATCACGAGGCAATACAGTGTCTTGCATCTCAAGTGAGAAGGTCAAATGACTTATCCCCACTTGGGGGCATGAAATAAAATGCCCAAAGCATGATTGCGAGCATATTTCGCATCTCGAGTGGAGGGGTTAGGGACTCCTTCTCCAATCATGAGGCATAGGACGTATCCCGCATCCCGAGTGGGGGGATCAGGGGAATCCTCCTCCAATCATGAGGCATAGGACATATCCCGCATCCCGAGTAGGGGGTCATAAACTTCGTGAGATAGACGACATGCGAGGGTGAAAACCTTACCCCTCATGCGCTCCAAACTTTGAGGAATTGATCGCTTTAATATTCTGTGAAATATGCAATATGTGAGGGTGAAAACCTTACCCCACATGTGCTCCAAATTTTTCTTGCACGAAGAAATAGTCAATACTTTGACAAACTCATAGTTAAATACTCAAAACATGGGAGTTCATACATCGACCTTACACGCCCAAAGAAAATACGGTGCGAACTTCATAATAACTTCATCAATATTTGGATAATAAATTGGTGGTATACGCCATATATGGAGTGAATAGTCCCGCTTTATAATAATTTCATCAACAATCTTTCTTGCCATGATGGGATAAATAATACGACTAGATAAACCCATCAACACGGGAATGAATTATCGATATCTTGATGAATACTGAATCGCTATGAAAGACCCAATTATAGGCACTAATAATTAGGACAACACAAGTAAAGTTTACAGGTCATACCTGGTTAATGGATGTCGTTAAATAGTCTTTGAAGATCGAAGTATCGTTATATGTGAATGAAATGTTAATCCTCTTATAATTTCGTTTTGTGATGCATGGATTACACATATCCTGAAGTGCACCAAACTCTTGCGTGGTGTGCATAAGCTTCCCTTAACTTGTTTGAAATTGAGTCTTCAAAATCGTGGTGATAAAGCCATCATCAAGGGTCTTTATATGAAAACTCTTATTCGATGTAGCACTAGACGCACCAACTCCAATCAAGTCAACCCTTTAAATGTAATGATCATTTGAAATAACATATCTTTACTTGACCTAGACATGTCTAAATGGCCAACTAGGAGGCAGGGTTGCCCACATCATAACTCTAAGACATCTACCAAGACCTTGGGCGTTGTACCTGTCCGGCATTGCTACCATGCCTTTGCTAGTCAAAATATATCGGGCCCAAATCATACCATAATCGCTTCTGGTGTTGGTTGCTTAATCCATATAGAAGTGTCATCCTAATCGAAATTGACCTATGGGTTGTAGAAATATCAAAGCCATTGGCGGTATGGTAAGGAAAGTAAAAGGCATCTACGACTAGAGGTTTTAAAGTAAAGACATGGGTAACATATTGCAATCCTACTTGGTCATTTCCAGCAGTAAACCTTGGCTTGGTTTATCTTATTTGTTTAAATTTGAATTGAAAACCCAAATCTTCTAGTAAATGTATTTCAAATTGATCTTTTAACCATATTTAGACCATGATAGATATAACTTTAAGTCTTTATTAGACGAACTATGTATATATATATATTGCAGTTAATTCCAATTAATTTAGACCCAGCCCATTCTTCACTTCCTGAGTCTCAACCATCCCACGCCTAGTTCGATTCAGCTCCAGCCCGTTCTTCTTCAGATGAATTTCTTCTCAGTGGGTTCAATCTGTTCCCCCTAGGTCGCACCAATTCTAATCTATCGCTTGGAGGTATGCGTCCTAATTATTTTGTCTCTCTCAAGTTCGTCCACTAGTTCGTACCAAGGAATGACCAGATCAACCCATTAGAGGCCAGAACCATACCAATCCACTAGATATCATAACAGATCGCAACACCAACTAGCTCGTGGGTTGGTGGCTTAAGGTCAGTTTCAGATTAAAAGCAAATCCACACTCATCAGTTCGCGGAAGGTATGTATCTAATTTATCATTTATGGTAACCGATCAATTGCAATTCTTCTATAGAAATTGGCCCAATTCGCGATCAACACCTAGCGAATATTCAAAACCCAGGTTGCGATCATCACTACATGAATCTGAATCTGTACCAGTAGCACGCGATTTGCCTTTGTCATCTTCTTCAGCCCATTGAGTGACCAAAACCCAGTTCGTGATTCCCTTAACGCACCATTGAAAGTTCCAGCTCGTGGTTTGCTCGATCTATGCCATGCTACCACTACCTTGTCTAACCATAACGACCTGCACCAACTATATCTCGTGACCCAATCCTCCCCAATTTGCACCACGACCTGTACCAGCTCAATCCATTCACGACCAAAAATGGTACGAAAGAAGCTAGGAATGAAACTAGTAGCAGTTCGCGGCTTGCACTATTCGTGTAGATATCATAATAGATCGTCCAATTTGGATTCACAATCCATTTAAACACAACCCTAATGTTGTCTTGTATGCGCTAGAAGCTACACATATTCACAATTCACCTTTCTAGCCCAACGACCCATATCTCTCAAGGTCGTTCACATAGCGAGTTGAACGATGGTTGCCATGGTGAAAATGGTTTCAGAGTACTCACCCTCTGCACATGCACTAAGTATCCCAACCTGTTATTTGTTGGTCTCCCGTCCACCTAATGGCCCAGCCCAAATTGATCTGGCAATACAGCTTCCTCAGATTCTCGAGTGGACTTCCCCAAATCAGCTTCCTATAAACTTCAATCGTCGGTGAGAGAGGTCTGGTACTATTTAGAAATAGGTTTGTTGCTGGCAAATATGTGGAGTGACAACAAGGTCTGGTACCAAATAAAATTAAATGCAATTTTCACTTCTCCAATTTGGCTTATCGAAATACGTGTAGCCCACATTCATAATAGCCCACATGTGCACCAAATATGTCCTCACTTCATAATAACTTCATCGTTACCACATTAGTAGCCTACATTTGGTAGGGTGAGAAACAGGTCGTTAAATCCCAAGTCAGCTTCCTATAAACCTCGCTTTCCAACAATTTTTTTTAACGAACTGTCTCTTTGGTCCTTGTTGGGCCTATTGGAAGTTGCAATCTTGTTGGAATGGGTAAAATTGATACGAGTTGGAAATTGGTTTGAGTTTCCAACAACACTGTGACACCCTTATGAGTGATAAGAACAATCAACGCTTGTTAACTTAACTTGTGGCAGGATGATTTGGACCAACGCCCTGACATCAGTTCGCTCCCAAGTCTGCATTAGTCATAGTTCGTCGTGGTTCTACTATAGCGACCTATAGGTTGCCCTGGCCTTAGTTCTAAATTTGTCCCTGCGGATTGTGCAAGCGATCGTTCTTCCGGCTCGTTACCCATTCCTGTCCATTTTTTGTGTGCAAGTAAATGTCCCTAAAACGAGATAATTCTCCTTAGAATAAAAATGAAGGTCTCAAATGACAACTATGGACTAGAAAGATTTAAGTTCCCACAGACGGTGCTAATTGTTGGGAAAGAATTTTCTGGTTAGGAATTCTAGTGATTTTTAAAGAGAAGTGGAAAAATGGACAAATGAATAGATCCTCCATTCTCCTCATTTAAGGGGTATATATATGTATGACATCCTACGCACGTGGCAAGTTACGTATAAGGGACCTGTATACATGGTTACATATGTAGTAAAAATAGAAAACAGATCGCTACAAGTATTACACACTAATAAAGGGCGGTCGTTATATACAGATCGCTCACGAAGAGGGAGGATCATGATCACGTCAAGATATCATAATTTCACCAGGTCTTAACATCCAAGATCTCACCATTTGATAACGAAATACTTTTATCGACTGAGTTGTATGCTCTACCAAGCTTATTGGGCCTAGACCATTTGTTAAGACAACCCTATATCCTCGTTATACCCTAGCGAGGTACCTGTACTTTAAGTCGTATGTCTATTACATATTTAATACCAAACAAATTGAAAGTTCTAAGTTCTAAGTTCTAAGATCGGCCAGAAAGAATCGAAGACTAGCATGCTTCCATCTACCCAAAATCTCCGATATGAACCAAGTCATTTATTTTATTTCCTCAACACTTGTTTCGTATATGAGGCCATGAGGGCAGCATGTAACACATGCATGCGAGCGCACAACTAAAAAGAGAGGAAAATATTTAAAAGAACTCGAATCTTAATAGTCAAGTTAGTCAAATTAATTGTCATAGAAATTATCTCTTGTAAGTAGTGAATGTTAATTGATAACTATATAGAATTGTCAGATAGCAGGAAGGTACATAATGAACAAAATGATCGGAACTTTTTCACACACTAGAATCGTTAGAACCTTAAAATTTATCTTCTTACATCTGAAGTACAAAATGTTTTCTTTCCGCCAGCAAAACTGATGATCCTTGAAAAGAATCTTTGAAATAATCATCTGCCCAACATTCAAATACAATTATGAACAGGAAGCAGAATACTTCACCTTAAAAGGGGGTCGGAAATTCCAAATGCAATAGAATGAGAGCAGTATGCCAGAATTTCCAAAGCAACAGAAAAAGAGCAATATGCCCTAAATCCTTACAGGCAGCAGAAGGGTCCAAAGCAGCCAACAACAACTTCACCTTTTCTTCTACTCCTTGAACCGCTTGAACTCAAACCAGATCTCATAGTGATTAAAAAGCAAGCTATCATGTGTATGCCTTCCAAGATACTCAAGACCCAGACTATTGAGCCGACGTGTACACTCATCAGCTCCCATTCGGGAGCAAAACTTGATGTTATGGGAAACAAAGATCTGCCCAACATAAGGTTTCAGTTTACTAGCTAATCTCTCAAGTCCAACCCAAACAAGTTTATCAGGCATATGAAGAAATACAGCACTAGCATAGATCAAATCATAGGTAACTCCACCAAACCTACTGAAGTCCATGTCCTTGCCTTTCACAATTAATGGACGCTTGTTCAAGAGGCCTTGGGAAGGAAGCTCATACCTAAATGTAGCCATCAATGACAGTTCATCTCGTTCAATACAATGGAAGTGTCCAGGATTCAGATAGCGAATAAAATGCAAGCCAACACGAAGTGTGCCACATCCAATCTCCAAGACATGAAAGTTAGGTATGAGGTGCGAAGATTCAGCAAGGAACTCAAAAACATCTCGTCCCCCAGCCCAAGGCTCACCATAGTTACTGTGATGCTCCTCAACTAGGAGCTCACTAGGACAAGGCAGTGCAGTGTGGTTGTCAGCTTCAGGCCTTTCATAGTGTGATATACCTTTGTATCTAAAGGGGAAATATGAAGAATAAAAAAAGTTATTTGTTTATCATTCACTTTTGTTTTCTGACACGATAATGATAACAACAACCTCGGAATCAAAGATTTCAGCATATACAATGAAACATCAAGCTACTAATAGGAACCCCAAAAACACGAGTCAAGGTCAACAATATTCATGCTCAAGTCGAAGAAGATCATCAAACTGCAGCAAAAGAAAACCCAGAACTGGAAATTACAGTTTAGCTGCTATCAAATTCATTGAAAACACAAAGAATAATTTCCAACCATATGTTTTATCAAATCTTAACATTCTTTAACTCAATTTAATGAAACCAATTCATTTTTTTTTTAAATTTCCCCCAAGCCCTGAAACCCAAGAAAACAAGCTCACAAGTACAGCCGATATAATCCAGTAGCATAAAGCACATAAAATCAATGCCGTGAACATGAATCATCTCCCAAAACCACATAGAGACTGAATCTCCCACAAACTGCAATCCCCCTAATTTAAGAAGGCTAATTGAAGATACAAAAGCTGAAACTGAGTTCATTACGCATCCTATACCTTCCTACTTCAATGTCAATACCGATCAAAATTAACAAATATCAAAACCATAAAACGCAAATATAAATCAAAATAATTTTCAAAATACAAAATACAAAATAAACAAATAAATTCAAAAAAACGTAGATATGAAAATAAGGGAAATGTGCATACTGTAAGAGATCTTGGAGTTGTTGAGCTCTCGTCCGAGGATTAATGCCTTTACGGAGCACATTATCGTGCATATGCAATCCATTGAGTTGGATCTGATCCCTAACCCACTCCACATCTTCATAACTCGTAGAAATCCTCTCAACCAAGGACTTAACCACACCCTGACTGATACCGTCCGGAACAGGAAAACGACGGGCCGCATTTTGATAAGGGCAAGAGCAAGAAGACAGAGACGCCAAGAGGAAGAAAAAGAAGATTGCCGCCGTTGAAGCCGCTAGTATGAGCACAGGCACTGTGATGACTATCCCCTTTGCGGACGACGATGCTGATGTCGTTGACCATAGAGCCATGTCTAATGTGAAAGTTTATTTCTGTCTATGACTTCACGCCCTATGGATACAGTAGATTGTCATTTTTGTCAGACATTAGATGCAGATATGAACGGGTAGGACGGTAGAGTAAGTAATGCAAACAATTATAAGAATATCACCCTCAAGTTATGATATATCTTTAAAAATACTACTAATTTTAAAGAATACTACTAAAATTTTAAAGAATACCTTAAACATGACAAAAATTAAATAATAACATTATTATAATAGAAGAGAAAATAACAACACAAGGAATACAAGAGTTAGAAAAAAAAGATATCTTAATATGTTTTTAACAAGAAGAGAAAATAATAACACAAGGAATACTAGAGTTAGAAAAAGAAGATATCTTAATATGTTTTTTAAAAAAGAGATGTATTTAAAGATCATTTATTTTCATCTTTAATAAAACTATTCCTCAGAAAATACATAATTTATTATGTAATAAGTAATAAAAAAAGAACATTAATATCACAAATGCAAAAAATATATATAATATATTATTAATTTATAAAGAAATTATATTAAATAAACTATCTAAAAAATAAAGAAAAATTTGGATACGTCAATTTAAGAGAAATTCAAATATTAATACAAGTTCATTTCAGATAATGAATATATATATAAATAAAAATAGTATTACTAGATAACAGAATAATAAATAAATAAATATGTTTTGTTATAAATGATCCATGGTAACTTAAGATATCAAAAACTAAAATTTACAGCATATTTTAGGTTTACAATTAATATCCATGATAAAAATCTAAATCAAGTATTAACTCTAGCATATGAATTTGAAAGATGAGATTTAATGAAAGAAAAAAATCATCAATTTTCAATACATTATCTATTAACATATTCTTTAACAAATATTAATAATAATTCAATATATAAACAAAATGAATTTATAGAAATAGACAAAACCTTAAAGGAATTTGGATAAATTAATAAAACCAAAATGCTAATAGACTATAAAGTACTAGAGGAATGGCATTTAGATATCAAGAAAAAACTCATGATAACAAGAAGAAAAAATAATATTGTTAGAAATAATAGTATGTCAAGATTTACTTTTATAGACCATAAAAGAGAAAACTCTAACCAAGAAGAAATTAAAAAAATAAAAGATGAAGTTAAAATAATGAAGGCATTAATACATGATGTTATATTAGGAAAATAATAATGTTTAAAGATAAAAAAATACACTTGAAGTAAATGGAAGCCTAGTAGACGTAGCAAAGAATCAAACAACATTATTTGAAACTTTGCAACTATTACCAGAAGAAATGAATTTAGTACAATAATCAAACATAAAATACCTACAAGATATAATTAAAACACAAAAAGAATTATTAAATGAAATAAAGGAATGTGGTTATAATAGACCACAACAAGATATACACATGGACTATACAAAACTAAGAAAAAATGTATATAATATATATAGAAACAATGAAATTGCATATCATAAATATGATCCCTTAGAAGGACTAAAAGAAAAACCATCTAGGAGATCAAATGCTCTGATTCCTATAAATGAAAGAAAAAAAATGAAGAAAAAAATTAGGGAAAAAATTCATGAACCCTAAAAATAAGGATATATAAAAATTAGTTTGTTTGTTAATACTAATTAATGAAGAAATAGAAGAACATTAAAATGAAAAAAATTGTACAAACAAAGAAGAAGATGATATGATAGTAATCAATGAAACTGATTCTAACCAGAAATCATGACCCCAAAAGGTTATATGAAACTAATTTCATTACCTATTCCTTATCAAGAAGGAACATCTGACCCACATAGAGGAGAAAGAAATAGACAAATAACATAACAACCTGACGCCACAAATAGAAGAAGACAACCACCTAAAATGGATGATGGTTTGCATTAGGGAACTAGAGGTAGTATCCTACCAGAATTCAAACTCCATAATAAGTATAAGTCTTATCTTTTAGATTTAGACTATATAAGATATGGGGAAAAAAACTTTAGATGAATAAGCTAGTTGTATGAGTATACTTATACAAACCTCTCAAAATACCCACACAAACACTTCAATCTATAAGGTACTAGTAGCTCTTAAAATGATAGAAAATGTTAAAGTTTGGTTTTCAAACTTAACATATCAGCACCATTTATTTATACAAGGGAATGCTCTCACAAGAAAGGAATACTTAAATACGGTAACAAATGAAATATACAAAGAA
This sequence comes from Hippophae tibetana, assembly GCA_037013495.1. Taxonomy (NCBI): domain Eukaryota; kingdom Viridiplantae; phylum Streptophyta; class Magnoliopsida; order Rosales; family Elaeagnaceae; genus Hippophae; species Hippophae tibetana. Next base: position 35,609,826 of record CM072811.1, read on the forward strand.
TTTATTGGAGAAGATAAAGGAAGGAAGAACTATCACTGAATCCAGTGAAAATGAAATCAATAAAGTTAAATAGCATCTAACAAATATGGAAATTTGTGACATGTGTTACATAGATTCTTTTATTTGTGAATATAAAATGTATTATTATAAATTACCACCCTCTATGTAAACAATTTATAAAAATTGTCTACATAAGACCTTAACAGAAAGTTGGGAACACAAAATAAGAAAACTATGCCACACACCTAGGAGGAAGAATAAGAAGCCTTAAAAATTGGATAATTATTAAATACCAAGAATGAAAGGAATATAAACAAATAAAAGGAAATGATAAAATTCGTTATGATACAAAATATTTTAGAATACCAAGAAAATATAGATGTAATATAAAACCTTACAAACAAAAATATAAAAAATATGAAAGATTTGAAAGATATAAATTCAGAAAACAAGATTTATAAAAAGAGATTTAATATGGAAACCTATAAGAAAATATATTTTAGAAGAAAGAGGTATAAATCTATTGAAAAGAGGAATTATTGCCCTTTACAAAAGAAAAATATAAATGTTGGATCTGTAATGAAAAAGGACATTATGTCAATGAATGTCCAAGTAGACTTCAACATATGAAAGAATTTAAAATGAAATTTCCATAGGAAGCAAAAATCTTAGAGAAAGCTTCAAAATGGAATTAGAACCAATCGAGGAATCTGATATAGATAATACTTATAGTATTTATCTATTAGAAGAAACTAAGGAAGAAATAACTGACTCAAAATATGAACACTCAGATTATAGGTACTCTTTATCAGAAGATGAATGATCTGTATAGTATTATAAATCCAAATAGTACTTACATCAAAGTAGGACTAAAATTTAAAGACTATACCAAATATCATTTACATGCATATATAGATACATGAGTCAGTATATGTGTAGAGAGTAAATATGTATTTCCAAAAGAACATTGGAAACAAGCCCCAAAAGATTTAATTGTAAGAATTGCTAATAATATACAATAAATCTTAATAAAGTATTAAAAGATACATATATAATGATAGGAGGAGAAAAGTTTTACATTTGTACCATATATCAATAGGAAATAAGAGTTGATTTATTAATAAGAACTAATTTTCTAAACCTATATCAACCTTTCACATAATATTTAGACAAAATAAGTCTAACAACATTAGATGGTGATACCGTTTATGTATCCAAAATGAGGAAAGCTTTAGCTAGCTATATCAAATCCAACCTTTATGCAACAAACATAAAAGGTGAAAGCGTGGTGGGATAGAACAACAAAAACCTTATTTAGAAAATATTTCATTGGATATAAAAGAAAAACCAAACTATTTTCTTAATGAAATACAAGAAGATAAAGCCCTAACAAGCATCATAAAACTATTAAAATCAGTTAGCTCATAAATTCCTTTGGATAAAAAAATCTAAAACAATAGTCAACATAAAATTAAGACACCCTAACAAGGTTATAAGGGTAAAACCATTGATTTATACTCCAAAAGAAATGATTGAATTTGGAAAAAAAATTCAAGAACTTTTGGAATTGAAAGTTATAATACCAAGTAATTCATCTAACTCTACTCCAGCATTCTTAGTCAAAAATGAAGCTGAAAAAAGAAGAGGGAAAAAGAGAATGGTAATAAACTCCAAAGCATTAAATAAAGAAGTCATTGTTTATGGATACTTCATTCCAAAGAAAGAAGAATTATTATCATTAATAAAAGGAAAGAAATATTTCTCTAGTTTTGATTGTAAAAGTGAATTCTAGAAAATAAGACTAGATGAATAATCTCAAAAATTAACGGGATTTAGTTGCTCTCAAGGACAATTTTAGTAGACTGTTGTATCATTTAAACTAAAACAAGCTCCAAATATCTTTCAAAGATATATGGATAGCATCTTCAAGAAATTACAAAATATTTTATGTGTGTTTATATAGATGACATTTTGGTTTTCAGTAATGAACTAAATAAACATTATTTGGATATCATTAATTTTCTACAAAAAATGTAGAAAATAAGGTATTGTACTCTCTAAAAATAAAGCAGTACTTGCTCAACAAAAAAAATAAGTATTTAGGGTTCGTAATTGAAGATGAAAAACATAATCTACAACCTTATATACTAAATAACATTCAAGGTTTTCCTAGTAAATTAAAAGAAAAAACCAATTACAAATTTTTTTAGAATGTTTGACATATGTAGAAACATATTTCAAAAAACTTGTAGAAATGCGAAATTCTTTACAAGCAAAAAAAAAGATCATATCTGAAAATGGACAAAAGAAGACATTCTGTATATGGATGAAGTAAAAGCAAAGGTAAAAAAATTGTCAACTTTATACCATCCAGGGCCATATGATAAAATGATAATTGAATTAAATGCATCACAAGAATATTGGGGAGTAGTTCTGAAAGCAAAAGTAGATGACAAAGATGAATATATTTGTAGATATACATAAGGATCTTTCTAAGGTCCAGAGTTAAATTACCACAGTAATGAAAAAGAATATCTAGTTGTTAAAAGAGCTATTAACAAATTTGTAATATATATTATAAGTTCTAGATTCATTGTTAGAATAGATAACAAGAATTTTGGCTATTTCTTAGGAACTAATATTGTAGGACAATACAAACAAGAAAGATTAGTCAAGTGGCAACAATGGATCAACCATTACAATTTTGATGTTGAACATCTTCCAGGATATAAGAATAACTTAGTAGATGCTCTTACTAGAGAATTAGCACCTTTAACTATTTTTATGCTTTTAGAAATGGAACATCTTGACATCAATATCAAGATAAAGGAAAATGATCAAGATAAAAATCCTACAGGAACAAATTGAGTTGTTATACCTCGAGAAATCTCTTATGGAGACATGAAATAAACAGGAAGAACTTAATTGTTCAAAACAACTTCTAGAGTCCAAAACCTTAAAAGAAGAATCCTTATTAAAAATTTAATCTAAAGAAGATAAAACTTCTAAAGAAATAATTCAAAATGAAAAGTAAGAACCTAACTGATTAGTGCTCAAAAAGCACTAAAAATACCATGATTTTATGCACGTTAATTGATTAAAAATATATATTTATATGATTTTATCATATATTTATATAAATCTATCTTTTCGAAATCACGGGTATTTTTATTGTTTTTTAGGTATTTTCTCTCAAAAAAAGTAACTTAAAGACTCAAAGAAAAATACTGGAGGCAATACATCACAAATATATTTATAAATTAAATGAGAAAATGTCAAAAAAGATGAAAAAATTGGACAAAATGGGTCAAAAGGACATTAAGATATTATTTTAGTAAAAAATATGTAAGAATAGAAGAAAAAGAATTCAACAATTTAATGTTTGGATACTACTTCTAAAGATTATAAGTACACTGTATGGACACAAGAAAAACCTATTTGTAGACTACGAATAGGACAAAATAATGTGCATTTAACATATATGACTTATCAAGGTAATAATTTAGCCAGTACATTAAGGTCAAATTGACTAAAATTCTGCCACAACAATCTTTGGTGATCGAACCCCCAAAAATTGGTATTAGAGTCATATTAATAGTAATAGATGAAAAAGTTAATACCATTAGGTTTTGAGAAAACCAATGGTATTACCCATAAAGTCTAGTGACATTCTAGATATTTTTATAAACTTTAAGGGTATAAGTGAAGATATGTTAAACCACAGGAGCATTTAGGATATTATTCCTCTCATCTTGTATCAATTTCAATACATTTAATTTTTTTTACAATTTAACTTTTTTTTTTTTTGTTTTTTAACATCTACTCTAAAATATATTTAGGTTAAAAATATTAAATGTTAATTTAATTCTTATTTTATTATATTATTTAAAATATTGACATTAATTTATTTTTTAAATTATTTAGCACATATTTTATGTAAAATATAAAATAAAAATAAAAATAAATTTAATTATATAAAATAATGTGTGTTTTATTATTAAAATTGTATTTTCTAAGTAATTATATGTATATAAAATAATAATATTAATATATGTTCAGTTTCGATTAACTACATTACAATATTGTAGTAATCATCTATGTCTCACACTTTATGAGTTACGATTATTTTGGGAAGAAAATCATTAGATATTTACATATAACTACAATTTTAATCATCTACGATTAAAATTTCCATCTCTAGATCCAAAAGGGTTTTTCATTTTTCATTTTTTTAGTACGTACATGTAGAAGGATCCAATTGATATTTTCATAAATTTCATCAAATTAGTTACGACATCGTTTAGAGAACCATGATGATTTTTTATTACTACTTATTTATTTTTCTCATAATCTATTTGTCAATTGTTGGTAAGTATGGAGGTAGTATTATAGATGGGGTGAGACGTATGGCTTCGTTAATGTTATATTATATCAATTTTATAATAATTATTAGTTATAAGTCATTGTTATGATTAGGTGATATAATTATCTTTTTAAGTATCATACATTTTTTTTATTAAAAGTATATTTTTCTATATAATTATATATATAAAAAATATTAATATATGTTTGATTTTGATTAATTATAACTTCGATATTATACTAACCTTCTTTATTTTATGTTTAATCGATTATGGTTATTTTTAAAACAATTGTCAATTTTTTACAAATAATTATAATTTTAATTATCTATAAGTAAAATATCAAACATAATATTAATCTACTACTAATTAGTAACCCTATTCTCCTCTTTTCTCATTTGGACATGGAAAAAAAATAGTATTCTTATCGAGAGACTTTTAAATATAATATTTATAAAATTATATGCATATAATAAAATTATGTTTATTTTAAATTTTAGATTTCATGCTTTTATAATGAATAAAATATCTAATATAATGTGTATTTATATCTAATAATAAAAATGATAAAAATAACATGTTTAATAATTAAAATATACATTTAAAAAAAATAAATATATATCTATTAAAAATATTAAAATAACCATAATTTAATCAATTTAAAGTTTACGAGTTATGATTTAGAATTTAGTGTTTAGGATTTACTAGCAATCAATAAAAGAGTATAACTATTAATTTATGAAATATGTCTTTTAATTACTGATTCTTTTATATTTTGTTTGAAATATGTCTTTTAATTACTCATTCTTTATTTTTATTCATTTTACTATTAATTTATGAATAACACATATATTAGTCCCAAATTCTTTTTATAACTTAAAAATTTATTATAATCTCAATAATTTGAACATATTTATATTTAAATAAAGTACGTAAAATGTTATTTTTTTAATAAAAAATAAATAATAACTAAAAACATATCATAATATTTTTTATTATCTATATGACGTTACTTCACAACATATAAGAGCCAATGATTTAAGAAAATGTGGCAAGTTAGGAATATATTATTATTATGACACATATATTATTCATGTAAACATTTTTATGTAAAATATTCTTAAAAAGCTTAACACAAAATATGATCATAGAGAAAATACGAAAGTATTTTAACACATAATTCATTTAATTTGAAACATATGTACTAAAAATAGGTTAATAGATATATTATTTTAGTAAAAATATTAAAATTTTGTTTTTAATTATCATTATCTTAAAGTGATATTGGTAGGTAGATTAATAAAGATGATTCACATCAATATTAATTTAATTTTAACATTTGTTTGATCAAATATGTGTCTAATGCGTATTATATGAGTATGTGACAACTAAAAATTGAAAAGATATTATACGAGGATTAAGGAATTGTGGTTTAATTAATAGTCTACCGTAAGATTCATCACTAAAAAAATCTATTTGTTAAAAAATAATTATACATTTATCCAAAAGTATTTTAATTATATTTTCTCATTGAAAATAAATAATTAAAATTATTTAATAAGTAATTATTTATTCTTAATTAACTAATTTAGTAATTTATATTTTCATATTTAATATCTTGTTTAAAAAAAAATATTTTATCTTTTAATTTCATATTTTTGAACATTTATCTTTTTTTTCTAATTTGAACATTCTAGGCATTTTTCATTAATTTGTTTTTTATGTTTAACCTCCAACAAAATCCAAAAAAATATCTTAATTGTAAAAATTATAAAAGATATGATATTATATCGATCCAATTCATAAATAAGCAACTAAATTAATTGTTATTGAATTGATAAAATATGATATTAATTTTTTTGAAAACTTGCAAACCTAATACGAATTTGAAATTTTTAAATGTACATGAGTTGAGGTTAAATGTGCTTAATAATAAATAAGTTGATAACTTATTTATTAAATGAGTAGGTATTAGATATATAATTATTATTAGAATTGCTTAATATTTGTATTAATGTTGGTTATTAGATTAGTATGGTATGACTATAGGTATATGTCATCTCTAATTATTGATGTGTGCTACTACATTTGTATATCAATAGAATAAAAAAACTATGTAAAAGTTAGAATTGGTTTTTTGATATCTTTGAAATACAAGATCAATTTCTTCTCTGTTGCTTTCATAGAATGGTATAAGAGCGGTACAATTTCTAGTGCTATTGATCTTTATCTTTTTCTACTCATATGTAACACTTTAATAGTTCTTGAAAGTGCAATTATGATATGCAAGCAAAATGCATCTTATCATGATGCTTTGAATACTCCAATTTAACCAAGTCCTAATCAAAATCTTTCTTCTTGTTCATAAGGTTCTTCTAATCTTTGTTCCAATTATATGGATATTTTTTCACAAAATTATTCCTCCATTCCTCATGTTACTTTATTTTTCAAACTTGACAATCACAATTACTTGATTTAGAAAGATAACATGGAAAGTCTCGTTACAACCTACGAACCTAAAGGTTTTAGTGATGAAAATATTATTCCTCCACCAAAATTACTTATGATGCTTATACAATTGTCAATCCATGATTTACAAATTGGAACCATCTAGACAATATGGTCAAGAGTTTGATATATGCATCAATTTCTGATGAGATGAACACTCATATTACATGTAAGGGCACAACATATGAACAATGGAAGTCCCTTGAGGATACTTTCCTTGGTAGTCGTCAATCAAGAATTCTTGCTCTCTATTCACAACTTCAAACACATAGGAAAGATGGACTTAATGTCAATGAGTACATTGCGAAAGCCAAAACAATTTCTCATCAACTTGCCATTGTTGGAGAACCAATTTTTAAGTATGATTTAGTCATGTGTTGCATATCTAGTTTGGGGATTAATCCAACTATAATCCATTTATGCCTTTGATAAACATGATGACATTAAAGCCTAATTTCAAAGTCAATTGGATTCCTATGAAATAATGTTAATTCAATAGTATATTATGGACAATAATCGTGTTTTTCATGCTAATGTTGTTGTTATAAATCATTTATCTTAGAGTAAGAAACCTAAGACTAATTGTATGAGACATGGCCTTGGAGTCTACAAAATTTCTCAAAATAGACACAATTAAGGCAAATCACGTCCTTCTAGTACTTTTAGTTCATCATATTTTCAAAATTCTGTAAGGAATTCACGTAAATCTTTCGAAGACAAACATATATGTCAAATTTGTGAGAAGACTGGACACATTTCTTCAAGATATTTAACGCTTCATGATATTCTCAACAAGGATTCCAAGAATGATTTAGGTTTTGCAATAACTTACTCTGCTAATGTTGTCATTGCTTCCTCTTTTGACAATTCTTAGCTTATTGATAATAGTGCTAGTCATCATTTGACTCCTGATACATCAAAGGTTCTCGATTCTCTCTTATGTTAGCCATGATGGTGTTTTAATAGATAATGGCCATAGCATTTCTATATATGGAATCGGTAAAGGACCAGTAACAATTAACAATAATCAATGTTATCTTGCTTTAAATCAAATCTTGCATACTCTACATGCTATAACACAATCATTTATTTGTGCAAAAGCTTTGTGCGAACAATGATGTCTTTATAGAATTTCATTATGATTTATTTTATGTCAAGGAAAAAGCTTCAAGGATGATCCTCTTTCAGGGGGATAGTGAAGGCGGTCCTTATAAGCTCTCAAGTGTGATTTGGCCCAAAGGAAGCTTGGTTCTACCTAGGGATGAAAAAATAATCTGAATATTCTGTTTAAATTGGAAAATTTGATCTAATCTATCAGATTTAGATCTAATTGGATTAAAAAAAATTATAGTAGGATCGAATTCAGATTAAAAAGTATATAATCCATTCGGATTCTGATTGATAGATTTTATAATCTATTGTATTCGATCCGGATTGAATTATTATTAAATTATAAATGAATACATATTTTCTTTTATAATATGTTATATTTAAATATTATACATATCACAATTACATTATATTACTATATTAGCGTAAAAAATAAATGTAAATGTTTATAAAAATTTAATAATTCTATAGACATACTTCTTCTTCTTTTGATTTTCTCAATTGTGATTATAAACAATAAATTTTGCTACAAATATACCAATTTAAAATTTAAATGTTGTATGTATCGTATTTTATATATAACAATAATTTATAAATAAATTTCAATATCAATTTGACTTTATCTAATTTGATTACATTCTGATTGATTACATCATTATATTGGATTCAGATAAAAAATCTTCAAAATTGATTCGGATCATCATCTAATTTGGATTGACCAAAAATAAACAGTGACACTCTCGTCTAGAACACCATTCTTTTAAAATTGTTTCTAGTATTTTTAATAAATCTGAAGTTGCATTAAACATTAATGTCAAAGAACATTTGTTATGTGTTCATTGTAGTACTAAAAAATCACAGAAGTTGCCTTTTACTCGTGTTAATGAGAAAAGGGCCAAAGCATTTTATTTTTTGTTTCTTGATTTGTGGACATCTTATATTTTCTGTTATTTTGGAAATAAATATTTTTTGTCTATTACTTATGACAAAACCCATTTTACTTGGATTTTTTTACTAAAGAATAAAGATCAAGTTTAAACTATGTTTCATCATTTTGTTGTCATGGTTGTAAAGTAGTTTTACAAGCATGTTAAAAGTGTGCAGACTGAGATGAGTTCATTTCCCTTGATGGATTTCTTAAACAACATGGTATTATTACTCATAAGTTCATTTGTCCTTATTCTTATAAACAAAATAGTGTTGTTGAATATTGACACCATATAATTTTTGGTTTTTCTTTAAAATATGAAAATTCCTAGGTTAAGGATTATTTTATTTTTTAATTAACCAATTATTGTCCTATAATTGGGACAATAAACTAATTGATTAAATTATAATCAAGGAAATTGCAACCGTTTAAATCAATGCAATGGTCAAGTCACTAATTTAATTTTTTGTTCAAGTTGTCCAAATCTAATCTAGACGATGTATCTAAAATCTAATTCTCAAATTTTTAATCTATCTATGAAGAATAAATGGTCAATAATTTTTTCATAAATAAGTCGTGCAACAAAATCTTGAATTAAGAAATAATCTTTATTTAATTAATTATAAAAATATTCACCAAAATAATCTAAAAACTCATGATAATAAAGCTAAGTTCCCATAATAAAATTAGCTAGATATTCTTAGATTAACATCCATGATGAGATTAAAATAACATTTATATAAGAAGAAGAATCTAGAAATAAAAATAAGAATCTAGAAATAAAAATATTCATAATTAGATCTAAATATCAACAATGGATTGGATGATATTTCCTTATTTATAAGGGTGTAATCTTAATCTTCAAAGGCCTCTTGAATCTTTAGAATGGCTTCTCTTCTCTTCATAGACGTATAAAATCTCCCATAATTTCCCTAGATTCATTTTTAGTTTAATATGACCTAATTAACTCTTGGAACCCATTTATATGTATAATACTATTCAGAATTTAGATTCCCAGTTTTGGAACATGTTCCCTATCACACACTTTTTCGTGTCGTGGAGCATAACTCAAAATCACCCCTATAGTCGAATCTGAGGCTCATCTGTTGCAACACACATTTTTTTCTGTCGTGGCATGCAATGTTTAATTGATAGGGATTGGCCGTCGTGATACACACTTTCTTACACTATGGAAGGTAATGAATGTTTCAACACTTGTATGTGCCTTTTACACAGTGGTTGATTCTTGATGTAAGGCATACATGCCTCAGTCTCTTTTACTCTTAGGGTGCAATCTGAGTGCTCTAAGTGTTATGTCTTCGTATGTTGACATTGTTTAGCTCTTTACAATCTAAAAACACTTGAAATACATCAAACTTATTCATTCCAAATATGCACATTAAATCAAAAAATATGACAACTTTTCAAGCACCTATAAGTTTCCTTTTTCTTTATTCTTATTATAAGTATAAGTTAGAAGCTCGTTCCATTGAGTGCATCTTCATAAGTTATATTTCCCAATTTAGAGGCTCCCTTTGTCTTGGTAGAGATATTTGCAAGGTATATATAAGTAGACACATTGTTTTTAATGAACACATGTTTCCTTTTGCTATAACTTCATTATCTCTGACTTTTGATAATTCTTCTGTTGTTCTTGTTCCATCTTGTATACCACTGCAATATGATGTTCTTGTTCCATCTTGTATACCACTGCAATATGATGTTCTTGATGCTTCTCATACTACTATTTCTATTGTTTCTCTTGAAAACGATTGTCCTCTTACTACATTTATTGAATCTTCTATTATACCATGTTCAGAGTTTGTTTATTTTGCTTTACAACCCTTCAATAACCATGTTTTCAATTTAGTTTTTCAAAAAATTCACTTAATGGTTACTAGAGGTAAAACTAGAATTTGAAAGCCCAAATTTTATACTTAACATCTTACCAATTAGTTCCTTTACCTACTGATCAACAAGAAATAGGCTATAATGAATTTTTGTGTCAAATTTATTTTTTCTAGTTTCCTCGATAAATACAAGTCAAGAGTTATTGCTAAAGGTTATCTTCAAGAGGAGGAAGTGGATTACTATGAGACCTTTAGTCTTGTTATCCTACCACTATTCATATGTTTGTTTATCTTGCTATCATATTTGGATGGGACATTTGTCAAATTGATGTCAATAACTAATTTTTTAAATAGTGACCTTGTTGGCAAAGGATTGGTTTACAAATTAAAAAAAGCATTGTATGGCTAGAAACAAGTACCACGTGTTTGGCTTTACAAACTCAGCTTATTCTTAGTTCACATTGGTTTTCATTAGTCCCAGTCTAATGTTTATTTGTTTATTAAGCATTCTTATTATGTGCTTTTTCTTATTCTGATGTATGAAGATGATACTTATCATTGGGAATTAGTCTAGTTAGGTTTCAACCACTCATTTCTAAGTTAAATAAATCATTTCACTCAAAGACTTGGGTTAATTAAATTATTTCCTTTGTGTCAAGGTTTCTTAATATGAAGATGGCATTCACTTAAGCCAACAAGAGTACATTTGAGATCTTATTTGTAGGTGTGCTTTGCAAAATAGTAAGCATTTATCCACTCCTATGGTTTTTGGTAAAGTCATCAAAAAATAGGTTGGAGTTTTGCTTTCTAATCCAAGTAAGTATCATAGTATTGTTGGTGCTATGCAATGTCTTACACTTACAAGACCAAATATTTCTTTAAGTGTTAATAAGTTATTTCAGTTTATGGTAGTTCCCATTTATTTGCATTAACAAGCCACTAAACTCTCGCTTTGGTATCTTCAAGGTACTATTACATATGGTCTGCATATCACTCGGTATTCTTCACTCAGTCTTGTTGCTTTTAATGATGCTGATTGAGTTAGTTTCCTCGATAATAGGAAGTGTACTAGTGACTTTTGTATCTTTTTAGGTAATAATCATACCTCTTAGAAGTCCTCCAAACAAAAAGTAGTTTCTCATTTTTCAATGGAGTTTGAATATTGTGCACTTTCTTCCACTATCGATGAGCTACTATAATTACAATCTCTTCTTTACGAACTTCATATTTCTCTCAATCAGAAGTGATAAAAATATTTTAAGAACTTTTAAACTCTCATTTACGAAAAATTAAAACATAATAAAACAAGAAGCATATAAATACATGAAAACTATATAAAAAATGGGGCAAATGCCTTTCAATCACAATCGAAACCTCTAATATGGGAACATCTTTGGTAATAATTCTAATTGTACTAACACAACTTACAATCATTCAAACATTACATATAATGTGGTAAACTTACATAAGATTTAGCACATACGTAATAACATCAATAGGTTACAACAGCAAACATCGACAACAAGCAATTTGTTAAAAGTAAATCAACAGTTTATAAAAAATACCTCTATTAGTTGAAACACATGTTCTAACTGTGTGTAAGTTGTTGACATGTTGTATACACAACAACACAATCAAATTAATCCATCTCTCCCTCAGAGCTCCACAATCGTGCTCAAAATTATACCTTTAAACAAGCGTTACTTTAGGTTTCGATTCCATAGGTACTTTAGGTATCGATTCCTGTAAAAATAAATCAATAGAAAAGTTATCATATTATAATGTGTCTATATCATAATTTTATGATAAAAAATTAAAGAAAAGAACAATAATTAAGGATAGAAATTTTAGAAAAGATAAAATCAATATGAGAATAACAAGTCTTTAAGATTAACTTAATTGTTTCGTTTCGTTTAAATATTATCAATTTTTATTTTTATTTACTACTTAATTGCATGTTTCACATACTAAACAAACAATTGAAAAGTTTAAAATTGAAGATTTAAGATGAAAATTAAAATCATTTTATTTGAGAAAACAATTCCATAGAAGAACAATTATAATCTATATTACAAGTTATCTAACATCGATAATATATCAAAATAACAATATCGTAGTAATGTCAACTTATAAAATAAATATGATGATTATAATATAAAAGTTATAATAAGTAAAAGATGATTAAATTTATATGATACTAAAGAATATAATTTATTGAATGTAACAAAATATGAACAAAATAATTTCTAAAAACAAAAACTATAAACTATAAGCACTCATAAGACTAAAAGAAAGGGAATAAAAAAACTACATATTTAAGCTCATTTCTAGGTTTACTCTAACTTTAGCATAGTCTATAAATTATTATGACTAGAGAGAAAAATAAAAAAAGAAAGTATGAGAACTCTAAGAAATTGTTGATTTTCAAGTGTTGAATACCCATCTATTTATAGGGTTGTAGTGGATAGTTGGAGTAAGAATATTTGTTGAATTGGAATCATATTATTTTTGAATTCAAGATCATTGGTTTGAATTGTAACACTGTATGGCTTGTATCGATGATCTCTAATAATACACATTTTCTTTTTGGCCTATGATCTCTTTTGAGACCATTTATGTCTATTTGTCTGTTTGTTTGTTTTTTCTTTTGTGTTTCATGAAATTGATTGTTTTTATCTCTCACTAGCATATATCTCTTTTTTGAGATTGTGAGTTATGTTTCTCTTAACATGCTTAGTATGTTTCTATGTTTTTTTATTGTTTGTTATTTGTTGCATTTTTTGGGGGAGTTTTGAGAGTGTAGGATGCATAACATTATTATTGTCTAACATGCATACATTTAGTGGAAGGCGTATGTCTCAAATATATGATTTCAGGGAAAATGTCTATGATTGTTTTGCATCCTTGATGTATATATTTGTCTTATTTATGAGTTGTTGTTATGCTTATATATCCATAATGATGCATTATTTTGTTTTCCATCATTATTTCTTTGGAGTGGTTTATTACTTGTAGTAGATTGCATGGTATTTATTGTTAGAATGCACGACACATATTTGTTTTGGTAAACTGAGATATATTTCCTTGTGTGTGTATAGTAGGTGAGGTTGTAGGATCAAATTTACCCAAGTTTCATTGGGGGAAGATAGTTAGGCCACTAGAAGTGTGTCAACATTGGAAGATAGTTGGACTTGTTGTGAACTTCTTCTATAGATTTGTTGACACATATATGTGGCATTGGTTCTTGATAGACCATCATATCGATGTATTATAAGTGCATTGCAAATTTTCTTATGCCTTCCGACAACACATAAAGACATGAGGCTTCATGCTATATATCGTATGAGGGGGATTTTTTTGTATGCATATTTTTTATTTTCTTTGTGCATTTAGTTTGTTGTTTGTTGCATGTTTTTGTCTTGATATTGTTGTTTGTTTTTTTGTTTTACATAATTGTTTGGGTTACATGCATTTATATATGGCTTCTTACTTACATATAGGTTTGTAGTGTGTATGAATAGGTGTGGGGATGGACGGGGACGATAATGCTAATAATCATTATTATCTTGTATCAACTTCGAGTACATTTAGATAATAACTATCAGTTATGAACGGATAGCAATTTTCACACGATTTAATTACGCTTCTTTTTTTAACATTTATTTAGAAATATATTTAGTTTAAAGAAATTAATAACATACTTTATTACTCTATTACATTATTTAAGATATTGACATTAATTTTCATCTTTCAACTATTTAGCACATATTTTTAAGTAAAATAAAACACATGAAAGTAAGAATAAATAGAATTAAATCAAATTATTCAAAATATCATGTCTTTTATTATTAAAAGTATATTTTTTATGTAATTATATGTATATAAAAAAATAATATTAGTATATATTTGGTTTGAGTTAACCACAATTTGTTATTGTAATAACTGTAGACGTCTTACGCCTTATCAATTATGGTTATAAAAAACTATTGGATTTTTATGTATAATCACAATTAAAATGACCATCTCTAATGTGTGTTATATACCTGTATATGTGCTTAGTTTGACTTTTTAGGTCAAAAAAGAGGAAAAGTGTCCATAATTTGTGTTTGTATATGCATTGTGTCTATATTTTGCATAGGACAGCGATTGTAGTTTGCACTGCATATGTGTTGCCTAATATGCATACATTTAAAGGAGTGTTGCATATGTTGAAGGGTAGTTTGCATATCTCTGTTGTATGTATATTGTGTTTGTTTTGTGTTGCAAGTTGAGTGTGCTTAGCCTATTATTGTTCACTTGTGTATAGGTAACTATATAGTAGTTGTTAGACTACACTGCATGTCTGCTTGTTTACTTTCATGAGTATGTGTTGTTTCGTGTATGTGTAGGTATAGTTGTAACTATAGAAAGCATAATAGGGTTAAGTCTAAGTTGAAGTTTAGAGCTTAGTAAGAGCTCAATGGATGATGTAGACTTGTAGCATAGAGTAGACCATCAAGATGGATGGAGCACAATGAACGCACTACAACAACTTATGCATCACATCCATTCAAACTCATGGGTTCTCATATTAGGGACTTTAGGTATCCAACCCTTGACATTAATAAAAATCACCATAAATGAATAGAGTGCAATGAAACTCATGACAGGATAGACTAATCCACCAAAAGCGACAAGAATTTTCTAAATATAAATACTAAATACTTGGGTGACTTGATGAACTTAAGCACACCAAATGAGGGGATGGTAGACCGGAGACAAACTATCATGGCTTAAAAAAAAGAACAAGTTGCATGAATGTGATGAGGTCTAGATATGATCCTAATGAGAAAATAACCAAGCACGTATACTCGATGAAGTCAAAAATGAATGAACAAGTAGATGGATCGATGGATACACAACAAATTAGGTTGAGCTAAGCTGAACCACACATACACGTGGTTGGCCAAATGGACATATGACTAGTTAGATAAGAGATATCAATAGCTGGACATGCCACATGTGGACAAACATGTGGCTGATTAGGTAGACATATGGCTAGCCATATGTGAACTTATAATTATCCAGACCATCTTGGGCCAAGCGTCCCTACGTTGTGAATCTATCATTTCACTCTATGTCTCTCATTCAATTATTTCACCTGAGCTCTAGACCTACTACCTAACCTAGACCTGTTTCTTGACAAGTATGTACCATTGCATTCTAATATAAAGGACCATGGCTCCTAAGAAGGGAAGAACTTACAAAGTTCCTACAATCTTAAGTAAACCTAGAATGAGCCTCACTAAAAACTTGCTACCAAAAAGTAAAAGAAATATGAAGATGCAACACAAGTATAGAATCACAAGTACAAAAGTATAGAAATAACAAATCAATGTGGCATATATATATATCTAAAAGGTCTATACAAAGATCTGAAATATGAAGACATGATCCAAGCCTGTGGCAAACCACTAGGACCTAGAAACCTTATTGTGCATGTCATTGTTCACAAGCTCCATTGACTCTGGAAAACCTGGAACAGGGGACGGTCCTTATGAAGCCATAATAAGAGCACCTAACTCAATTGGCTACAAACTAGTACCATTCACAATAAGTACTAAGTATCCCAAATACACTTGAACAAAAATAAAGTGTTATAACTTAGTATTTATGTTTAAGGGGCTACACCTTTCAATACAACTATGACAAGGTCCAAATCCTAGTAAGAAACTCACTCAGGAAGTACAAATCCTAAAGCATAGTAAATGTCAAGACATATTTGGTCTTTAAGATCGAATGAAGGTTGAAAAGCATAGACTTTCATCTCATACAAAATTCAATCTAATGGGCTAAGAAGCGTTATCTACTTCCTTCCCATATTATGTCACATCATGTGTTCTTATAGAGAATTGACACCTCAAATGATGCATTTCTACATGTCATCCTTCATCAAGAACATTCATAAAGTGCTCAATCATGTGTCTACATTTCAAAAAACTTCCAAGCATAAGTCAAGTATATAATGTATTAAGTAGACCAGGATATTGGTCCTATTAGAACTTGAGGTGACCAAGACATGATCCCCTACTACCTAGACTCCCAAAAAAATTCCAAATTTTTATACATCTATGGAATTTTTCTCCGATAAGGGACATAAGTGCACCAATTAGAAAAATAATTACAATAAATAAGATCCTAAATGTTAAAGAATGGGAATATCAATAAGAGAAATATCAGAATTCAAAACCCCATACACTTACATAATCCTCCTAGAAAAAAGAGACCATGTCATCGATAGATCTTGTTAGGATCCAAAAATCATAATCACGAATATAACCAAAAGGATTACATTTCTTGAAGGGACCAAACCTGTCACAGGCTAGGACCACTACCAACTAGAGAAATGTGCCATATAGATCATTGACAGTTAGAAGACTTCACTGACCACACCTTTTCCATATGGAATCTTGTTGGCCACAACCTCATGTGCTCTCACTCAATTTCTATGATATATGAATCCTTCGATCCATCTCTATCTCAACACACAACCGTGACTAATAGATTTGCCCGCATTGGTAAGAAAAACATACAACCTCTCACTTATGGAAAGTAAATTGCAACTAAGAAAGGGAGTTTAGGGACTCATAATAGGTCTTTTAACTCAAATATGTTCTACATAGACTATCAAGACCCTATCCAAGTTTTATAGTATTTATAGAAGTTCTGATATAATTTTGAATCTACCTGAAATTCAGTATAATCTCTCCTATTTTTCTATCATAAGACATCTTGTAATAACATAAACATATCATATCCTTATTTACAGAATTCAAATTTCACAAGTTATACAACCAATCATAATGAAAAATAATACTAATTGATAATGGTATTAGCTTATTATATGGTCCATAGTCACAAAAGGGTCACCGAATAATTTCTAATGCATTGACATCACCAAGGAAATGTAATAAGTTCTTACTACTACCAAAAGAAAGGAAATTCATACAGTGCAATATCAATAAACTAATCTAAGTCTCATTTGATGATAGTACTCAAATATTTAATCAAAAACCACTAATAATTACAAGGGAAAAAATTTAAAAGAAAAATAAGGTAAGTAAAAATACACAACAAGTGGAAAAGTTTTGGGAAAAAATATGTATTGAATATATTTATTTAACTTTAAATATTTAACTATGAAATTAACTCCTGAAGAGAAGTTTGGTTTTGAACCCTGGTTCGATTAGGAGAAGTACGACATGCTAATATGTCTTGGATGATTCATATCTTAAGATTAGGAGTTGATGAACACATTGAACTATCCATATGGCTAAGGGCCCTCACGGCCCAGGCATAATGACACAATTATCAAGGGCGTGCTCTACTACTAAGCTAATAGCCTATCGTGTGGGCCTCCCATTGAGGGCCCACTATGCCAAAACCGAGAAAAGCCTCATCCATCTCTTTCTTTTTTTACATCCCCATGTTCCTCCCTAAAAAAATAGGAAAACTTCACTAAACTTGTACCTATGCACATGTAGACAAAAAAAATCTTAATTACATATGTGTTAGTCATACATGTGTAGATAATGGCCTAATAATTATTTATTTATTTATTATATTATTGCTAAATCTAAGGGATGATGCTTGTTTGATGGTTTAAAAATAATAATACTTACTAGTAAGCATAACATTATGAAAAATTACTACTTAAATTTAGATATACAATTGAGTAAAAACTCATGAGTTGACATAATAATATGCATAATTTCAGAAATATTGCTACTAAAAGGTAAATATGAACTTCTATGTTCTAATCAAAGCCTATATTTATATCATAAACCTGACTAAAAATTTCTAAACTTACATGAGAATCAATTAATAACTTTCTAAACATAAAATACTCATTTTCACTAAAAAGTACTAAAATAGTGAAAAATTAAGATAATAAAGTTAAATATTATGAACATATTGAAGTTAATAATAAATAAATACCTATGGAATTTGAGTAAAGATGTGCCAACTTATAGTATTGTATTACCATTGTTGTTCTAGTTGTCTTAAAGGGTTTGTTGAATCATCCCTTCTTATATAACCCTTATTTGTGTTAGAAACAAGAATAACATCATTAGCTAGTTTGACTAAATTAAAATTGAAATATACTCCATAGGTATTAAAACATGGACTATTAACGCATAACGTAGTTTCCTCTTTAATACTTGAGTAAAATTAAAATGTTACTTCTAGCGTAGGTATTCTTATGCTCCTAGTCCAAATCAAAATGTATATTCTTAATTCAATTCAACTTAAAAATATATAGATTCAAATAAGTTTAAATAATATCACTGAAATATAAAGATATAATTAAGCCCATTAGCCAAAACTTGGGTGGAAATTGTCTTCAAATTCATCATATACTATCTTCAATGAAACAATCATAGCTTTTAGTAAAAGTACTCAAATTTCATTTTGTAAAATCCAACAAAATTAAACATTCCAAGATTTATTGGTAGGTAACATATGCCAATTAGAGATTCCCAAATTTATTTTAAAAACTGAAATTTTAGTTTATATTATCTCATTATAAATAGTTTTAAAATACTTTTGACCTGTCATCACATAAGGAGGTATAAATTTTCATAGAAATATCCACATATCATTACATAAAAATATATAAAAATTAAAGCTTTCAAGCTTTAAAACAAGATATAATATACCAATATAGGATTAACAAATTCCTTTCATAAACTGAAATTATCATTTAGCTCAAAATTTGATTTATAGCATAATTTTCATTGGACATACCATCGATTAAATAACTATAACTTTTAATACAATTATCAAAATATATTCTTATAAAAATAATCAAAAACTAAACAACTTAAATTTAAAACAAGATATTACATACCCAAATCTCATTGGTAAAAACATTTCAAAACACAAAAAAATACAAATTAGACTATGTTTGTGATGATCCAAATTTTCCTAGAGATAACTTAGAGAGAAGCTAGGGCAATTGGTTGAATGTGTGGATCTCTTAGAGAGTTCATGCATATATATAGAGTCTTACATGTACAAATGTTAATTGCATAAGGTAGATACATATAAGTGTTAGGAAGAATAAAAAATGATAAAACGAATACGTTTTACAAGCTGGGGTCGACTATCCCGGTTTGTGCTTGTGGTCGACCCTATAGATATGAAAGGTGACTCAAGTTTTCGTCTGGGCTCGAGTTGTCTTTTGGGCTCAAGCTATCAGGCAATCCATGCATCCAAACATCAAGTCCCTCCTACTCTTTTAGCTTAAGCTTGGAGCTCAAGAAGAAGGACCTAGACGAGTACTATTATCGCATTTTGAATATCCCAATCACTCATCCATATATACCTATTCCGTATCAAGAGGGGGGAGAGAATGAGGGGTTAGACTCTAGTGTTAGGGGACGCACGAGGATCATTAATTATTTGGGCTTGTATTCTTTTTACCTTTTTGAGCTCAATGCCACTTCTATTTATGTGGTCGTGAGCTTAAAATTTGTAATCCAAACTTTATTAAATAAAAAATAAATTTTTCTGAATCATTGTATATTTATAATGTTGACCTACCCATATGTTTTTGGAACATGTATCATCTTTATTTTTCTCAACTTCATCCCTTATAAAAGGAGGTTAAGGATACTTGTTTAATCTGTGAAATATAATTTTTTGCTAATTTCTCCATCTTTTTTGGTCAAAATTTTATGGATTTTGATCGGACCAATAAACATTTAGTTCGAGCTTTAAGAGTGTAAAACAGTGAGCTTAAAGGCAAGGTTAGGGAACTAAAAGTCGAGGTGCTCAAACTCGAGGGCAAGTTAAGTCCTTTTGAGGAGAAAAAGTGGGAACTTGCTTCTTGTAAAGAGTAGTTAATACAAATTCATCTCGAGAGAGGAAGATCCTCACTAAAATGGCCACTCTCATAGAAAAGGAATCCTATTGGGCGAATTTCTATATGAAGTGATATGAAAGGGTGTTTCTCAAGGTGATGGATTTCAGAAGAATTGGAACGTGCAGTGCTTGCGATGAAGTATGCTCCTCCCAAAGTGGTGACCTATGCATAGAAGAAAATTATCGAGATTTAGGGTGAGTTGTTTCCCCTAGTGGAAGAAAATGATAATCTAAACACCGGTCACATGTCTACGCTTCTAAGGAGTTTTTAACCTTCTAAGGGACCGAGCTTTGTATCAATAAGTTTTTTAAAAGATTTTTAATTTTAGATAATAAAAATATTCTTGATATCATGCACTTGTGATGCTCGACCATTTGTATATTTTTTATTAGGGCACAAAACATACAAGTGTTAGGGCATTCCACCTAATTCTTAACTGAGGTGATCATCCCGTAACATATAATGGTGGGAAAATGAGCTCTACTTGGTTCTTGACTGAGGGTCTCATCTCTCCCTTCAATGTTAAAGCCCCGACCTAGTTCCTGACCAAGGTGGATAACTCATGACTTTGCAAGTGTTAGGGTGCTCCACCAAGTTCTTATTTGAGGTGATCGGCCAGTGACATAAAATGGTGGAAGAAGAAGCTTTACCTGGTTCCTGACCGAGGTGGATAACTCATGACTTTGCAAGTGTTAGGGTGCTCCACCAAGTTCTTATTTGAGGTGATCGGCCAGTGACATAAAATGGTGGAAGAGGAAGCTTTACCTGGTTCCTGACCGAGGTATTCATCTCTTCCTTCAATGTTAGAGTGTTGACTTGGTTTCTGACTGAGGTTGATAACTCGTGACTTTGCAAGTGTCAAGGCACTCCACTTGGTTCTTAACCAAGGTGATCAGTTTGTTACATAAAACGGTGGGAGATGGTGCTCTACCTAGTTCCTAATTGAGGTGCTTATCTCTTCCTTCAATGCTAGATTGCTAATCTGGTTCTTGATTGATATGGACAACTCATGACTTTGCAAGTGTTAAGTTTCTCCACCTAGTTCTTAACCAAGGTGATCAACCCATGACATAAATAATTGAGAAACTTCTGAGAGAACATTTTTTAAAGGGGGTCACTCTATAGATATTCATGTGATGATGGTACATGAAGTGGTAAATTAATATACATTAGAAGTAGTATTTATTTATGTGTTTGGAATTTCACCTTGTGCCATTTTCAGTTCCTTCAACGCTTTTCAATAAGTAAGCCCCTCTTGATTGGTTTTAGTTATAGGATAAGGTTCTTTCCAATTTGCATCCATTTTACCAACCCTTCATCCCTTCTTATTAGGAAAGACCCATTTGAGAACCCAATCGCCTGTGGAAAATACTTTGAAATGCATAGCCTTGCTGTAATAACATGATACTTTTCTTTTCTGCTCGATTATCCTCCTCAAAGCTTCATCCCTTTTCTCTTTAGCAAGGGTTAGTTTGAATGCTCTAATCAACTTATTCTATTCTTCTGCTAAGATTGACCTGGTAGTGGGTATTACAACTTCAATTGGTAATACTGCTTCAGTTCCATAGACCAGGGAAAATGGGGTCTCATTAATGCTTCCATAAGGGCTAGTCCTAATAGCCCATAATGTCCGAGAAAGCTCCTAAACCCATCTTCCATGTTCCTTATCCAACCTTTTCTTCAATGGGATGATTATTAATTTGTTGGAAGATTCTGCTTGACCATTGGCCTAGGGATAATATGGAATTTAGTGACATATCTTGATGTTGTACTTGACTGAAAACTCCTTAATGTTATGAACTATAAATATTCTCCCATTATTGGTAATGAGTTCTTTGGGTAGATTGAACTGACAAATTATCGACTTCTAGATAAATCAAATCACCTCATCTTCTCGTATTCTTCCCAAAGGTTCAACTTCAAATCATTTCAAAAAGTAGCCAGTGGCCATTAATAGAACTTCTTTTGGTTCTTAGTTGGTGTTAAGGGTCCCACTATGTCAAGCCCCCGATGCTTGGAGGCGTGTGTGACAAAGGTATGAATCTTTGACACTTATCGCATTTTTACATGTATTTCGTATAGTTTGCCAGCATAGTGGGCATGTAGTAACCCTACCTTATAATTCATTGGGACAACCTTATTCCACCTAAATGAGAGCCACACTCCCCTATGTGTGCTTCAAACATCAATATTTTAGCTATTTTCTTAGCTATGCATAAGAGCCCGGATCCGAGTACTATTCTTCTATATAGCCTACATTTTTCAGTCATGTATCGCCCTACCTGTGCCTCAATTTCTTTTGCCAGTTTGTGATCCTTAGGTAGGTCTCATTTTTCTATAAAGTTATAAATCGAGGTGAACTATGGGCTGGTGGGGGCATCTACACAACCGACTATTATTTTGGCCTCCTCTACACTTGCTTCTGTCAAGATCGTAACTAACACTACTCAAGTGAGGTTATCCTCCCGCACCGATGCTAGTGTGGCCAAAGCATCGGCATGAACATCCTTGTTTTGAGCTATTTTCTTGATCTTAAACTTAAAATTTTAAGCACTCTCAATCTCTCTAGATACCTCATCATCATTCCATCCTTAGCCTCATATGTCCCCAAGAACTAGTTGACCACTAGTCTAGAATCTCTATGTATGGTGACTTTATCTGCCCTCAGCTGTTTTGAAGTCATGGTCCCAAATATAGTTGCCTCATATTTTGCTACATTATTAGTTGCCTAAAAATCAAGCTTGACTGCATATTCGAAGCAATTGTTATCGTGATCAATTATAACTAGTCCTATCCCAGTACCATTGAATTTGTGTGCTCCATTAACAAATACTTTCTAGGTTGACTTATCCTTTTGATCCCTTACACATATTTCCTCTTGCCTTCCATTGTTGATGACTTCTAGTGTCTCATCGAGCTCGGCCATAAACTTGGCTACTACTTGTCCCTTGATGGTTGTTCTAGCCATATATTTAATGTCATATTGTCTCAATTATATGGCAATTTGTGCCAGCCTTCCTACTACTTTTGATCTAGTCAGTATGTTTTTCAATGGTAGGGGGTATGTACTACCACTGTGTATGAGCCAAAGTAGTGTCTGAGCTTTCGTGCACTGACTTTGAAGGCAAAGGCCAACTTGTCAAGGGTTGGGTATTTACTTTGAGCAACTGTTAGGATTTGATTGATGTAGTAGATAGGGTGTTGAACCTTGTCTCTTTCGACTAGGAGTACGACACTGCAAGTCTGGGGGGCCACTACCAAGTATAAATAAAGTGTCTCTCCTATGAGAGGGCTGACCAAGATAAGGGGGTTACTCAAGTATATTTTGATTTCTTTGAAGGCTTTGTTAAAGTCATCATCCTAAAATACTGATGTGTTTTTTCTCAACATCGTGAAGAACAACACACATTTATCCATGCATTTAGAGATCAATCTATTTAATGCCACTATTCTTCCATTCAGTTGTTGGACTCCCTTCAAGTTGGTAGGTGGCTTCATGTTTACCCAAGCTTGTATCCTGTCTGGGTTGGTCTCAATCCCTTGGGCCGATGCAAGATACTCTAATAATTTTCTTGTAGTAACACCAAAGATACACTTTTTGGGGTTAAGTCTCATACCATACCTTCAAATTACTAAAAATACCTCATCTAGGTCTTTGATGTGGTTTAGGGGGTTGAGTTGATTTTACTACCATGTCGTCCACATAAGCCTTCTGGTTCCTCCCCAACTAGTCTACAAACATTTTGTTAATGAGATGTTGATATGTGGCGCTCACGTTTTTTAATCTGAACGACATTCTTGTATAATAGAAGGTAACTTCTTCCATAATGAAATATGTTTTTTCTTTGTCTTTGGGATGCATACTAATATGATGGCACCCAAAATATGCGTCTAAGATACTTATCTACCCAAACCCACCGGAAGCATTTACTAGTTTATCAATACTTGGAAGGGGGAAGCAATCTTTGGGATGCCTCGTTTAGATCTGTAAAAGCTACACACATACAAGGTGACTCACATTCCTTTTTTACCAGTACCACATTTGACAACAATGGAGGATAACTGACCTCCCTTATAACCCCAACTTACCTAAGAGACGTGACTTGATGCTTGATCACCTTGTCTTTTACCCTAAATAATTTCCTTTTTTTCTTTATTGAATAGGTCTAGCCTCTGGATTGACATTTAATTTGTGTATTATTACTTCTGGGTTAATCCCAGGCATATCTACGAGATTCTATGTGAAGATGCTTGAGTTTTCCTTGAAAAAATGCTATAGTTGCTCATCCACCTCTTTCGTTAGATCCTTACTTAGTTTCAATAAGTGGTTCTTACCTTTGCTTCCTATTGGCAGATCTTGCATCATATTTAGATTGACAAACCTCATCAGACTTTTTCTACTCGACCTCCTTTGAAGGAGACCTCTATGTGATTGCTACTTATGAGTAACCTCTTTCATGGTGGAATTATAGTAGCTCTTGGCCTTCTCTAGGTCCCCCCTTATCTCCTCTGGGCCCTTGTCGGCGAGGAATTTGATTAAATGATGGAAGATGGACAAAACCATCTTCATTCAGTGTATCCATGACCTACCTAAGATGGAGTTGTAGTGAGCTCAGACATCAATGACTACAAAATTGGTCATCACTATCATCCTTTTTTCCATGATGGGAAACACCATCATTCCTACTGCATAGGTGGTTCTGCTGTTGAACCCCACTAGGAAGAGTTCTACCTTAATAGTATTAAACTCTTTCTCTTCTAAGGCCCTAACAGTGGACATGAAAAAGGAGATCCACTGAGCTCTCTATATCAATCATTATTTGGAAAACATTGTAAGGCCCTATTCTCAAAGTGATCACCTAGGGATCCTCGTGATGGGATGAGGTCTCTTCCTTCTCATTGAAAATGATTTTTGAAGTAGGTCTCGCCTTATTTAGAGTGTACACATATTGGGTTCATTGTGGTAATATTTTCCATTGCTTGATGGGTTTGCTGACTTTGGCGCTTCTCGCCTATTTTACAAGTTTTCTCTTTCATTGTTTCCTCCTATGAGGTCCTTCAGGTATCCCATCGCTAACAACTCATATATCTTTTTTTGAGGTTTCTATAGTCTCTTATTTTGTGACCCATATATATGTGGAAGGAACACCATTTGAAAATGTCTCTTAGCAGAGATTTCATCTTTGGGAGCCATATGACGTTTAGCTCATCTTCTATTCTTAATACAACCTAGGCTAGATCCACCCTCAAAGATGGCCATTTAAAAGGATAGAGTGACCTCTCCCAAGGTCCTATATTCTCTCATTGCTCTGATTTGCCCTATTTTAGCTTATCCTTTTTTTTCTGGTATGACCTCCCTACTATTTTGATGGTCCTCAACTAGGCCTAACTCTCTCTCAAGGTTGATGAATTTTATTGCTTCCATGCATGTTTCCTCCAAAGTACGAGGAACTATTTTGGTTAATTCTATGAACAAGTCAACATTCTTTAAAAGACCATGCCTGAAGGCCTCTATCGCAATAGATCTAGGAAATTTAGAGACTTCCAATGTTTCCTCCCTAAACCATTTCATATACTCCTCCGTGGATTCACCCCTTTCTTGAACAACCAATAATAGGTTATGTGATTCTTTTCTCAAGGGCTTTTTATAGGCATAGTTTGTGGTGAATAGTTTGGCTGACTGTGAGAAGAATTTTATGGAGCAAGGTGCCAAGTTGTTGAAATACTTCTATCCGCCCTCACAGAGGGTAGCAGTGAATAATTTACACATCATGACATCTCTCTTTCCTTGAGTGAGGCTCATAGGGGCCATGGTCGTCTTAAAGTGTTGTACATTTGTTACAAGGTCCTTCATTTGAAAATAATCAAGGCATTTAGGAGCATTAAATTTGGCTAGTGGTTCATCGTTCTCTATCTCATTAGAAAATAGAAAGACACATAATTGCTCATAGGCCCTATCCACATCATAACGAGTTTTTCCTTTCTCATGTTTCTCATTGGCCGCTCTCAAGGCATGATCTTGTTTTTTGTTAGCCTCCTCTAATGCTCAAAATTGAGCCTTCCAACCTTTTCTTTCCTGAATCCATTATTCATTGCTAGGTCTCACAGAGTTAGAAAGGGGGTTCCCTTTGACTTCCTGTTCAACTTGGTTAAGTTCGGGCTAGACACGCCCATATATGTTTCTGTTTATCGAGACGACGTCTCAATCGTTAGAGGCCCTTTCTTTTGACTATGAGTACATCGACCTATTTTCTCTTTTGGTCTCCTTAAGTTTTTTTTCTTAATTCGAGGATTTGGCGGGCTAATTCTTGGTGAAGGCTAGCTTCTGTTATGGTCTTATTAAGGGTTGACGAGGTGTTTCCTTGCGTTATTATTTCTTCCTTGTTAGCTAGTCTGAATCGTCCCTCAACACGAGTTCCTACCATGGTGATATGGCATATGTGGTTGTGAGTTTTAGGTGTAGCTTTCCCAAGCTTATCTCAAAGCTCAGAGTGAATCCCAACAAATGTAGGGTTAGAAACTTAAGCTTGACCTCAAAATCTATACCCCACGGTGGGTGCCAAAATGTTTAGGATGATCCAAATTTCTAGAGAGATAACGTAGAGAAAATCTAGAACAATTGGTTGAATGTGTGGATCTCTTAGGGAGTCCATGCATATATATAGAACCTTGCATGTATAAAACGAGTATGTTTACAGGCCAGGGTGAACTATCCTAGGGTTTGGGCTTGTGGTTGACCCCATTGATATGAAAGGTGATTCAAATTGTTGTATAGGCTCGAGCTGTCTTTTGGGCTCTGGTTTCCAGGCCAATCCATGCATCCAAACATACTACAATAGTAAATTATGCTTGATTTTTATATAACATAATTTGGTAAAACAAATATAACTTTTTACAGAAAATTCTAAATAACAAACCTTAAAATGTTTATAAAACTAGACATGTAAATATTTAAAACAAGATATAACCCACCTAAATCAAATATGTAAAACCATTTTAAAATCACAAAATACAGGTCAGGTTGAAACAAAGTTTTTAGTTTCAATTTGTATAAAACATGCTTTGGTAAAACTAATATAACTTTATGTATAAGACTTCAAATGATGAACCGTAAAATTTATATTAAACTATCATCCATATATTTCCAAAATAGTATGGCTTGAAGCTTAAATGTAACAACACAATTTTTTAAACATTTGACTTTTGGCCAAAAAAGCACCATTTCCTCAAGGAAAATATTTCAAAACTTCAAGAATACATTTATAAATATTTCATCCCACAAAGGATGATTATTCCACATGAATTATTCATAAAAATGTAGCATTAAAAAGACTTGAAGAAGAAACTAAATTTTTTACCTTAAAACCAATTTGATGAAAATATTTGAGCTTCTTTGAGTTCCTTATCCCTTAGCTAAAATCTACTTGTCAAAATTTTGGTCATAAAACACTTCCAAAATCACTTTCCTTTTCTTCTCTCTCTTTCTCTTTTAGTCTAGCTCTTATAGAGCTAATATATATATATATGAGCTTAGATAACCTAGGAGAATGTTGTGGAAAATATAAAAGGATAAGAGTGATCAAATTACTAAAATATCCCTCCATTAAAACCTTTTTAAACTAAGGGTATTTTGGTAATTTTTATCATTCAATTACTCAAAATTTCTAAAATATGTCAAAAAAAATTAATAAAATAATTTTGATCATTTAAAAATATTCATAATTAAAATTATAAATTCAAAATATTTATTTTACTAATTGAAGAAAAATATTATTTTAAAACTTTATAAAATTTAAGAGAAAATGAAATAAGGTAGAGAATTAAATTATTTTTAAAAAATATTAAATGAGATTTAGGGTCTCACATAAACTTGAAGAGTCTGGTAGCTATCGTCAATGCCCTAAAAAGAGTATAAGACACTTGTAACTTCAGAGCTAACTTTCTAAATATTTCTCTCCAAAAGGGATGGAAGGTTGGCTTTTCAAAGGCCAACTTTGACTGTGACATAAATATTTAATTGAGAGTCTGATTGAAAATTCAAAAAAAAATTGCCAACAATATGATGTTTTCATGCATGTTTTGAATGTCTATGCTGAGCGAGAGATTAATCAAATAAGTAGGTAATAATCACACAAAAGTAGGGTTAACCCCACTATTGAGGCTCAAAGGGTTATAAACCTTGATGATGACAAAATGACAAGGCAGACCTTATATTCCATGTATCCAAGCCTATAATGCATAGTGAACTAATGCTAGGTGTAAATTAACTCATTCTACGTGACATAATATGAGAGGTCTTAGTTAACAAATGACTCACAGGCTAGCCTAATAAGCATTGAGCCAATATATGAACATCATTATTAGATTAATATCCAGCAAGATAAGTGACCAGTAAATGGATTCATAATTATTCGATAAAGAGACAATTATAGAGAGATAACTATGACATTAAGATAAGTTTATCACAATAGTTAAAAGTAATTAATAGGTAGTATATTATCCTATATTTATTTACTTGTACATTTCACACATCTCAATTCATATCTCATAACTTGAGAAGAGAAAAACACTACAATACACAATCTCTCCCCAAATTACTTTTCATTTCTCTAGATATCAAAGAGAGACACTAGTCTCCTCCTTCGCCAACTATTCGAACTTAAGTTTTAGAATGCCAAAAATCGCCATACTCGATGGTGGTCGATGTTCTATCGATGTGTTCTTTGTTCTTAATTCCACATGAAGAAGAAGTAAAACTAATCATCGACGTTAACAAAAATCGACATCAACATAAAATATGTGTGAATATGTTTAAGTATAATTCTCTGAAAGAAATAAAATATACATATGAAACTACTAATAAAATTAAAATCATTAAACATATATTTTTATTTAAATTATAATGTTTCAAAAAAGAAAAAAATAATTTTTTGATAGAGCAAGGTTCGAACTCAATGAAAGTTGTTGCAATTGTAGTTATTATCATTCTTCCTCATATTGCTTTATTTTTATAATTAAAATAAAATAAATAATTAAAAAAAGAAAATTTATAAAAACATATTCATTTATCTATATTCTAGTGCTAATAGATTAGCCATAAAAAGTTGTAATATGTTAAAGTTTTAGTATTGTAATTATACACATTTTATTTATTATAAAGTGGTATAATTATACAAGTTATAATATATTTGAAATAAAATAAAATAGAAAAAAAGAATCCTTAAATTCTTAATCTAGTTAATAGAAAGACAGTAGCCAATAAATAAAATATTAAAATTTATATAATTAAAATTTAATTAATAAATGAGTTAGATAAATTACATAGCCATAAATCATGAGTATTAATAGAGTGTTGTATATAATATGTATAATTTTAATTATTGATATTATTATTACCTCATTTTTTATTTATTATAAAGTGGTATATTAATTTAAGATAACATATTTTAATTAAAAATAAATAAATAAAAAAGTGGTTCAACTAGAAATAAGAAGATGAAAAAGAAGTGGCGACGAAGATGTAGAAGGATGAAACCATCATTTTTAATATAAGTAATAAATAAATTTAATTCATTATCTTTTTATATTTTCATGGAATTTCTTTTCTTAAAAAAATATTATTTATCTTTAATAAACATATCAATAAAGAAGATAGTCCTTTATATATATATATATATATATATATATATATATATATTTAAGAAGATAATAATTTTTTATTAAATAAATAAAATATTATAAATTTGTTGGTGTGAAGGTTGAGAATGATACTAATATCATAAATTAATCTAAGTAATTTATTTATTTTAAATAAAATATTTTAATATTAATTTAATTGATGCTCTTTTTATAAAGATTATTTTTTTATATGTATAAGATTAAAATTCTCAACTTACAATAAATACATGTTATGATACTTTACTGCAAGTGTATAAATTTATATATTTATATGAGTTAATTTAATTGATTTTATAATTAAATTAAAATCAATTAAATTGACATATATATGGGTATAAATTCGAGAACTGTTTTAAGTATTAATTTTGAATTTATTCACTGCACATTAAATGACAATGCTCTTATTATTTCCCTTGTGCAATCATGGAAGAATTCTTAATAAGTTTAAAAAATTATATTATATAGAACCAATAATTTAAAATACTGCCAAATGTTTTTTTTGGTAATATTTTACTTATATTTTGATACATAATAGAATAGTTTTAAAAACTTTAGGTTTTATATAATTTAACGTTATACAATATAATTAATAATAGAATAAAATTAATATTAATGTGTATTACTATTCACTGTTTAGTATGGTCTCAAACTTAGATCACCCGATGGCCACATTGGCCAGCACACTCGCACAGGAACCACTGTAATCCAACGATCATCGCTCGCGCTGATTCAGCATCCTTCTTCTTGAGTTGGCAAATCGTAATAATTGCATGGTAGAGAAAGCGAGTATGTCATATCCATATACTTGCTAGTTGCTAATACGGAAACCTCTCTTCCGTAGTTTATCTGGTTAATTGAAAAGACTTTAATACCCTCATCAAAACACAAAAACTGAGTCAAAGGACTTGAGCCCAATATAATCGAATCCCACAACAGCCATCTTCCTAGTATCTCTCTCTCTAACAATTTTTTCGCTCTGCAATTTGGAACTTCGGCAGTAGTAGAAAAAGAAGAAGAAACTAGACCCGAAGAGCTGGATTTTCATTACTGATTGAAGGGTTAGGGCTTAATTGTTTTTCTTAATCACTCTCCGATTTTCTTATTCATAGCTTGATTTTAGTTTCCTGGACTAGGCGATTAGAAATTTTATTAAATTTTTCCGTTGGGGTTCTGGATTATCAGTTAGCATGTATATGTAGTTCTTTATTCGTTGAAACCCTAGACCTTCTGATCTGATGGTGAATTACGCTAAGATCAGTTTGATTTCTTCTGGTCATTTTTATGTTGACGAGGGTTGGGCTACTGGCAATATTTCTTTCATGTTTGTATATTCAGTTTGAAGTTTGATTATCTGATTTCTTAAATTTTAGGCTGAGCTTGAATATATTTTTTAGATCATTTGGGAGTGTTGAGATATACGCTTATTCTATATTGGTGCCTGAGAAATTTTGGAGGAGAAGTAGATGTTTTATGTAAATTATGATTTCACATTATTTGATTGTAATTGTTCTCCATGGACAATGGTATGCGGGACCTAGTAGGGGAGTGGTTCAGCTTCAATGCACCCACTGCTGCTCCTTTAGAAACTAATGAAGTTAAGGCATCTATTAAATTGAAAGTCTATATAAACGGCACTATTTTCGGTAAATGAGGATGGATCATAGAATGTTCTGGGAAGGTTCTCTGTAGGTTCACTTTATTATGTCCCTTAGAAAGTGTTCACAAGCTTCTTTTAGTTTGCCTATATGGCTTGTTAAAACTGAAATCAATTTATGCATGAAGGATTGAAGGCAGTAAAGTGGTTAT
This sequence comes from Hippophae tibetana, assembly GCA_037013495.1. Taxonomy (NCBI): domain Eukaryota; kingdom Viridiplantae; phylum Streptophyta; class Magnoliopsida; order Rosales; family Elaeagnaceae; genus Hippophae; species Hippophae tibetana. The sequence goes on from CM072811.1 coordinate 35,641,974, forward strand.
TTTGTATTTGCTTGTAATTACAAGGACATATAAAATTTATTATTGTAGTTAGGTATTTTTGCTATCAGTAAATGTCTAGCCTGTTTTGACTGGTTCAACTTACATGTTTTGTTCACTAAAAAGGGATGTTAATAGCTCTACAAACTTCTTTGATTAGTGGTAACTGGATCTTAGAAGTTGTCATGTGTGACTTTGCTGTAGCTGTAGAGTGCCAGTTGTGATAAGCACTTGCAAGAGCTTCAAACTACTCTAGCACTGATGGTGCAGTTTATGTAAACGTGTAAATGACTGTAGTCTTTAAATGTTTTATGAACTTATTATCTTTCGATGTTTACATTGCACAGGGCGTTCTGCAATGCACCGTGTGGGTAGTTCGGGGAACACAACCAATTCCTCACGCCCTCGTAAGGAGAAGAGGTTAACGTATGTGTTGAATGATGCTGACGACACAAAGGTAGACAGGTGTCTTAATTATTTTTCCCATAGTTTTGTTTTGTTTATTTGTTTTTTTTTTCATTTTCATTTTCATTTTTTGACTTGTTATTTTTTTTAAAACATTAGACCCATTCAATTTATTTCAATAGGGAGGTGGTTGGTTAAAAAATATTTCCTACTATTTTTGAGGATTTCATTTGTGACATATTTTCATTACATCCATGTATTCAATCGAATTTTCTGTCTTGTTTGGTAATAGGTTATGAAATCAAGACACATCTGTCTTTCCAAGCAACCATTAGCTTCCTACTTTTTAACATTACTATTGTAACATGCTATATAGGTTTACAATAGGCAGTTCATGCATTACTTATTGTTTTTGACCTACTTGAGTCCTTGCACTCTCTATTTTCTTCTTCTAAGTGCTTAAAAAAGTATATTTTCTCATTTATTAGGGGCTGGTTTCTTTCATAGTTTCTCATTCTATTATGTTGGAATGTTACTTTCTGCAGCATTGTGCAGGAATAAATTGTTTAAGTGCTTAAAAAAGTATATTTTCTCATTTATTAGGGGCTGGTTTCTTTCATAGTTTCTCATTCTATTATGTTGGAATGTTACTTTCTGCAGCATTGTGCAGGAATAAATTGTTTAGCTGTGCTGAAGTCACCTGTGTCTGATGGGTCTGATTACCTCTTCACTGGGAGCCGTGATGGCACCTTGAAAAGATGGACATTCGCTGAAGATGCTGCTACCTGCTCCGCCACATTTGAGTCTCATGTGGATTGGGTAGCCTTTTCTTCTTTCTCCTCAAATCAATTTACATACTAGATGTACAATCTCATTGATAGTGGTGAAGTTGTCTATGTAATTTGGTTTCTAATTATGGTGAATTTGTTTGGCTTGGTATCATTGAAGGTTTAACAATCAACTAATGTAGATAGAGTTAGTTTATACTTGCTTATCTTTTGGTTAAAAAATTAGACCAAGGCATCCATGAACTTATTTCTTGTGATGCATGGATGAACTATGATGGATGCTTACAGAAAGCTACTGGCTCTGCAGGTTAATGATGTTGTCCTTGCAGGTGACAACACCCTTGTTTCCTGTTCTTCAGATACAACCCTCAAGGTTCTTTAAATCTGCCCATTTTATTTACTTTTAGTATGTTGTCTTTTACACTCCCATGGCTTATCTTATTATTATTTTCGGTAATTGTTGTTGAGCTACTGCAGACATGGAGTTGCTTGTCCGACAGAAGATGTACCAGTACCCTTCGTCAGCACTCTGACTATGTTACTTGTCTCGCTGCAGCAGGAAAAAATGTAACTTCTTTGTCAAACTTCTCTGACTTTATTAACTACATGGATCAAAGTTTCCTGTTTTAGCTGCCCTCTTATATGAGTTTTATAATCAGTTTGATAGCAAAAATTATGCTTGGAGGCATAATCATATGTTTATTAGTCATTTTCTGATCCTTTTATAGTATCTGCATTTTAGAGCAATGTTGTTGCATCTGGGGGACTTGGAGCGGAAGTATTCATATGGGATATAGAAGCTGCAGTGGCTCCAGTTGCAAAGTCAGGTGATGTTGCTGAAGATGATTGCTCAAATGGTGTCAGTGGTTCTGGAAATCCACTACCAGTTACTAGCTTACGTACTATCAGTTCAAGCAATAGCATTTCTGTTCATACTACTCAGTCACATGGATATGTTCCAATTTCTGCCAAAGGCCATAAGGAGTCAGTTTATGCATTGGCAATGAATGATAGTGGAGCACTTCTCGTCTCTGGTGGTACAGAGAAGGTGCGCTTTGAATTTAGTGGTATATTTCGAGTTTTGGCTTTATATGACCTAAAAAGATTACCTTAGTACATCTATTTGGGCAGTTTGTTATTAATATCATATTGAATTTAAGGATATAAAGATATCATAATGTTAACTCCTATGCCGTACTGCTATGCTTTAGGTAGTGCGCGTTTGGGATCCAAGAACAGGTTCAAAGACAATGAAACTAAGAGGGCATACAGATAACATTAGGGCTCTGCTTCTGGATTCTTCTGGAAGGTAGATCTTCAGTTTTGTTGATTTTCTAGAATTATTTTCTCAGGGTGATCCTTGAACTCTATAACTTAATCTAATATAGTCCCTTTTTTCACTATCTTGATATTTCCCATTTGTTACCCTAAATGATGTTATATCTCATTTATGTCATTAGTTTGTTGATAATGTTGATAATTGAGCCTATAGTAATGCATTTTAGTGTCACATGTACATCCTAACTTTTTATAGTTGTGTTGAATATTTCTCACATCAATGTCATAATATGCATTGTGAAGGAAAAGAGGCATGCCTTCATCTAGCATGCATTTTTTTCACAACATTTGCATCTAGAATTATCTATATATACTTGAGTGGCCTCTTCTGTCACTGCTTATCTATAAGTTATTGACATTTTTGTCGGAATGTTACAGATTTTGCTTATCAGGATCCTCTGATTCGATGATCAGGTAGAGATGCACACCTTGTATTTATGTTATTTTGCAGTGGAGGAATCAGATACGTGCTGAAAGTTCTTATTTGTGTTCATCTACATTAAGTGCTTGGTATCTTGTTTATTTGACCAAATTTCCATCTGTGTTTTGTAGGCTATGGGATCTTGGTCAGCAGAGATGTGTTCATTCCTATGCTGTACACACAGATTCTGTTTGGTCACTTGCTAGTACTCCAACGTTTAGTCATGTATATAGTGGTGGCAGAGATTCTTCTGTGAGTACTACAAGTAGTTCACTAAATAAACACTTCATTGTCTGGCTTCTCATTCTTGTTATGTCTAGTTTTGATATTCATTTTGTTGATGCCAAATTCTGTTTATGCTCTCAGTTATACTTGACAGATTTGGCAACAAGAGAGAGTCTTTTGCTTTGCCAGGAGGACAATCCCATCCAACAATTGGCGTTGCAGGATGACAGTATATGGGTTGCAACTACTGATTCTTCAGTTCACAGGTGGCCTGCTGAAGGACACAATCCTCAAAAGCTTTTTGAAAAAGGTGGTTCGTTTTTAGCTGGAAATTTGTCATTTTCAAGGGCAAGGGTGTCCTTGGAAGGATCTACCCCCGTAAGTATGCTAATGTAATTTGTTTCATGAATATGTTTGCTCAGACTAAATCATTGTTATGGTAACAACTTATATTCCTTCCTGTATCCTGCCCGGGCTAGATTCTTGTTGGGAACAACATATACCTTCTTCTCTTCTGTTTTTACTTTTCCATTTGATATTTGAGTGTGGAGGATATTTGGTATCTCCACCAGTTCCTTGTTAATTGAGCTCATTTATCATGTATGCATTGATGTATCTTATTTTCTCAATGCTGTTGCAGATTCCCGTTTATAAGGAACCGGCATTTACGATTCCTGGAATTCCTGGGATAGTGCAACATGAGATTTTAAATAACAGAAGGCATGTCTTGACAAAGGTAATTATAATACCATCCTCATATTCCACTAAGACAAGGTCCTCGTTGAATATGGTTCTGAGTGTTTTTTTTTTAACTGTGATTCTTTACTGATATGACTCATAGGATACTGATGGTTCAGTGAAGCTATGGGAGATAACCAGGGGTGTTATAATTGAGGATTATGGGAAGGTTACAATTTTTCCCATTGGTTTACTTTTTATCTGATTGAAATAATATGGTGGTCATTGTTTATAAATCATAACTGGTATTTTGGTGTATTTTGTTGGTTATTTCCAATTTTTTCATAGTATATCTAGTAATTTTTTGGTTAAATGAGTAAATCATTAAGATTCATGCTGTTACTATCAAAGTTCAGGTTCCGTTTGACGAGAAGAAAGAAGAGCTTTTCGAGATGGTATATATCTTATTCTACCTATTATTTGTTGATGATTTTAGCAGCTATATAATGTGACGTTTCTGCTGCTTTAGGTAAGCATTCCTGCATGGTTCACTGTGGATACCAGACTTGGAAGTTTGTCTATCCACTTGGATACCCCACAGTGCTTCTCTGCTGAGATGTATTCAGCCGATCTTAACATTGCTGGGAAGCCTGAAGATGATAAGGTATTATACTTGTAATAATGTAAACCTCTTTGCTTAAATTTGTAAAGATTTTCTTTTGATGTGGATTACCCATTTCTTGTTTTATTGTTATCTTGTAACTCTGCAGGTCAACCTAGCTCGAGAAACGCTTAAAGGGCTTTTGGCTCATTGGTTGGCCAGAAGAAAGCAAAGATTTGGATCTCATGTGTCAGCCAATGGTGAGTTGTCTGGAAAGGATATTACTTCAAGAAGCCTTACCCATTCAAGAATTGAGGCAGAAAGCAATGCAGAAAGTGACTCAATGATCTATCCTCCCTTTGAATTTTCTACATTGTCCAGTCCTTCCATCATTACTGAGGGCACTCAAGGGGGTCCATGGAGAAAGAAGATTACTGATTTAGATGGAGCTGAAGATGAGAAAGACTTCCCATGGTGGTGTTTGGATTGTGTGTTGAATAATCGATTACCACCAAGAGAAAATACCAAGTAACTTGTCTCACCTGATACATATTTTTCTTTAGTTTGTCATATTTTACCTTTACATATTAGGAAACGCCAAAGTATTTTCACCAAAATTTGGTCTGGAACCTAACAGATTAACAAAAGAAAATGGAAAGGATGATGCATCAAACAGTAGGCACTACTAGAATGAACTTTCCACAAGTGGAAGTGTAAACATTCTGTGGGAAGTATTTTGTTAGTAGGCTCTGTTCTCCTACTTATTCTTTTCTCCACTCCACATTTTCTGTTATAGGTTACTATAAATGCTCAACCTTTTGGTGTCTGGTTGAAAAATTAATGGGGTGACTTTGGTTCATAGTTTTAATTATGTTAGTCTAATTTTAAGTTTAATTTTGCACAATGGTGTCTGGTCTCACTTTGTACAGTGGTAGTCAGAACATTGCTTTTGAAATGTTCCATGTTTAGAATGCCATGCCCGTATGGTCCATGTGTGAAACGTTGATCTGACCAGGAGATTTTATGTTAATTTCAACAGATGCAGTTTCTATCTACAGGCATGTGAAGGTTCAACTGTTCATATCATTACCCAAGGGAAATTGAGTGCACCTCGTATATTAAGAATCCATAAAGTAAGTTCATTGTAGTTTATAGAAAAGAAGGCTTTTGCAAAGATTCATCCAGACAAATTTGGCATGTATTGTTGAATGCAATGGACATTCAATTCATTGAATCAATGAATTATGTTCGGACTTCAATTCATATGTGTGCACTAACAATAATTTAATGCTGCGTCTTTTGTGCAGTTTGCATTAGAATTCAGTATAGCTTACTGAGTTTAGTGTTTTTTCATCATATAGGTTATCAATTATGTTATTGAAAAAATGGTATTGGATAAACCATTGGATAGTGCAAATCCAGATGGAACATTTGCTGCTGGTATTGCTGGAGGGCAGTTTCATTCTTCAATAGTTGGTGATGGATCTTTCCGGTCTGGATTGAAGCCTTGGCAAAAGCTTAAGCCGTCTATAGAGATATTGTGCAATAATCAGGCAAGTGATTGTGCATTTTGAAATGAAATAGCATACTATTAACCTGTACAGACACTGGATGTGTGTTTGTAGTAGAAGTATCAATAGATCTAAAGATAGGTTAGATGATTTAGTTGGTAGTTTAGATGTCAGCAATTCAAACAAATTGTAGCATGCCTATTGAATGGCCATGTTAGATGGACTCTTTAATTTTCGTGAAGTACATGTGTCCAAGTGACACGACGTGGATATGGGTGTGGATGCTCGACATTCCAATTTAGTGGAAATTTGCATAAAGAAATAAGTGTGTCGGACACCCGATACATATTAAAAAATTTAAGACACTCAAGTGTCGTAAAAGAGCTCGTGTAACATAGTTGAATGGTACTTATTACATTGTATTTTTGTTTACACCTGAAAAAGCTGCTGGGACAGATAAATGGTGAAATGGACAATTTTTTGAGGCCACCAAACATGCATCTTTGACTTTTGAGGTGTTATTATGGTTTTTATTTCTCCTTCTAGCAGATGTCATAATAGTAATGGACATTATTTTCTGTGTTTTTGTTTGCCTCACAGCTGTCTTTATCTTTGTCTCATGCCCTTGTCTTTCCATTTCGGGTGTGTATACTAATATGTTATGGGACATGAATTGGATTGGAAAGAAAAGGGAGTATTCATTTTTTTTGTGTTTAGTAAAGAATTGTAAGGAATAAGAATAAAAATATTAATTTACTTAGATGTTCTTTTAAAAGTAATAATGAAAATATAAAAGAAAAGAAAATATTAAAATAAGTGAGTTTGTAATTGCATCTTGTAAATTTGGTAAAGAGAATCACTACCAAGGGGGAGTATGAAAACAATCAATGGGAATGAATCCTAAATTTTTGAGGGTCCTTATCCCTTTTCACTATGTTTTTAAGAAGTAAACAAGAGAATGAGAATGACTCCTTTTCTTCTTATTCCCTTTCCTTGTTAGTAAACACACCTTTGATTCCTGGCACTGTTTGCTTTGCTTTGTATTCATGGAATTGAGGTCTGCTTACCTGGCTGTCTGTCAGTATCTTCTTTTTATGTAAAATAAAGACTTCATAAGAGATTAAATGTATAACAAAATCTCTTAACTTCCTTTGGAGACCTGTATTATATCAGGAATTGCATGTATTTGGATGAGCTTAATGATTGAATCTAGATTGGAACTAACCTAGATGCTGTTGATAATTTTGGTGATAGCCTTGGTGTGTAATCATTAACCATTTGGGTATCTTTGCAGGTCTTGTCCCCTGACATGAGCTTGGCTACAGTGCGTGCTTACATATGGAAGAAACCTGAGGATTTGGTTCTGAATTATAGGGTAGTTGGCAAGTGATTCTATACGACACTCACAAGGTTGGTAATCTCCCCTCCGTACTTGCCTTCCATAAGTTAGATAGACTTGTCCATAGAAAATAAAACTGAACTTGGCTTTTTGGTGAAAACCGTTTCTGCTTATGGATGGAACACCAGCCATGTATCTGCATTTCTAAATTGAAATGACATACTTCTTCTTCCTCATATTTCTCTGTTGAAAATGTCAATTGGATATGATGGGAAATAGCTAATGTTGGTCTGGTTGTGCTTGATCTACTCATTTTACCAACGTGATTGTACTTGTAGGCTTATAGCTTTCCAGGTGATAATGTGCTTGTAAGTTTTGGGGAAATACTGAATTCTTCTGAGGATGCATCTGGCTGTGAGAAATATGTTTGGTTCGTCGTAAATTTAGAAGAGCAATCGGTTACTAAATCGAATGCGTCCTCAGAGCATCGCTGAGAAGCTCCCTGTTTTAGCATTAACCTTGTAGGTAGGATGGATAGTATTTATAAATTTTGAACTTTTTGGCTGACATGCGACCTTTTCCCAGACGCTGCAAATTTGGTTTGTCTGGATCGTGCATGTAGCTTTAGGAGAAGATTTATTTTCTTACTGTTGATGGAAATTGTGGGCAGTGTCTTGGTATATGCTCAAGAACAATTAAAGTATGACGCCGAAATCATGTATATTTATATTTATTGTGGGGAGCAATACCTAGCCATAGTCCTTGTGAAGGTTATTTTTTAAATATCTTTCTGGGAAAAAAATTCCTTTCTGTCATATTATTAAACTATATACAAACGCACACATTTTAGACTATCTTTTGACACCGTTATACCTAGTGTTGTCAAGGGCGAGGGTGAGGGTGAGGTCCACATCCCAATTTTGTGTGGATTCAGAGGTCCTTGAAAAAATATAGTTCTATGTTTCAAATTAATGAATTTTTTTTTGTGAAAAATAAGAGTTTAAAATTAAGTTTAATACATATGAAATTTAGGATACTATATGTAGTTGTAATTTTTTTTTAAATTTATTTATGAAAATATGTAATTACAGTTTGTTTTGTTAGTTTGTTAAATAATGCACTTTTATTTATAATATTGTATTTCAATGAAATATTTAATTGTTTTTAAAGGAATAAATTTTATAAAATATAATTGAATTTCTAAGCAAGTGTATAAAATATTTCGGTGAAATTGTAAGAAAGCGGGACTTGGGATGTATGGGGCGGGGAGGGCCTCACCCATAACTGTCATTTTAAGACCAATTTAAAATCAATGTATAGAAAATTAAAGGGATAAAAGCGTAAAAAATAAAAATGAAGAAAATAAATTATAATAAAAAAAATAAGGAGATGTGAAAATTAAAGCAACAAAGTGACTAAATCATGAGAAAAAGTAATAAGAGACTAAACTATGGGTTGAAGAAATACTTTAGAAGTTTCTTTTTGTTCTACCATTGTGAATAAAATCGAACAGAATTAAAAAAAATAAAATAACACTCTTAATACCTACAATTATTAAAAATAGTTTTTTAATAACATTAAATAAGATTTAAATAAATAATTTAATATTAAATAGATTTAAATTTTTATAGTTTAATTAGATAATATTTAACGTGAAATGATATATTAATTTTTTTTAATGATAAAAATATATGAGTTAGATAAGAATATATAAATTTTTTAAGGATATTATATTTGTTATTTTTCATCCTTGTATCTAAAATCATTTTAATTAGTGTTTATGAGTAGGGATGGGAAAAAAAATCGTGGATTCGATTATCTGAATCGGTGATTCGATTTTTAATCGATAAATTTTGGAGATTGGGATGATTTTGGGTAAAAATCGAATATGAAACAATGGTTACGGTTATACTAAAAATCGTATTTGTCCGTACTCGAAATTAATTATATTTAATTAATGAAATTATATATTAAATTATAATTATATATATTTAATAAATTAAATTATATATATATTTCGGTTTTTTTCTCATAATCGTCCCAAACCGTTACCCGCGGGTAAAAAACCGTCCCCGAATCATAACGATTTTTGGACGATTTCGAGTATATGTTTTATAATTAGGTTCGAAGACGGTTATATCCCCGCCTCTACCCGTGCCCATTCCTAATTCTAAGTGTAATATTAGTCAACAAACTCATAATTAGCAGAAGAGTGACCCTATGCAACTCAAACCGAGTGAGTTGTAACCGATTGTGCACTACACTACACATAGTGAGTTGTAACCGAGTGGCCCTATATAAGACAGCTATTATAGTAAAGTTTAAGTTAGTTTTTACATATAATAAAACTCTTCTCTATATTGTAGAATTTACTACAGCCTTTCAATTGATTTTTTGTTGTTGTTGAATGCATGTAAAAGTTTATCCTTTAGATGGAACTCGTTGCATTCCCTTTTCTTATGTTACATTTAGTATTTTAAAATATTTTATATTTAGTCGTTCAAAATATAAATATTTAAACATGTAATAAAAAAAGCATATGATACTATTTTTATTCAGATTATTTTAACTATTATAATTTATATATATATATATATATATATATATAAAAGATTGTAGAAATAAATAATTTTTGATAATTTTTTTTATCAATTATGACAAAAAAATTCATACTAATAGATAATTATAAAATTTAATAAATTAAAATTATTAATAAAATTTATTTTGTAGATACAATTAGAGATTTTTTCTTCACAATTTACATAGTTTAGATTGATTTTTTTAAATGGGATAAAGAATTTGAACTTTTCAACTTTCAAAAATGGGTGTAATTTCTTAATTGACTAATTATATATATTTTGAATATTTAGTATATTTTAAAAAATTACATAAAATAACACTTTAATAATATTAAACGATGTTTAATTGGTCGGAGTTTAACATTACATAGATCCAATTGATTTAAACTAAACGTTGAAGAAATCTAACTAGCTAGAGGTAAATATTAAATAAGTTTAATTGGTCAGAGTTTAACTTAACGACATTAGAATAAAATTTTGGGGTGAAATATTTTTTATAGTAAAAGTATACGAGTTAAATATAATAAGTGATATTTTTATGGTTAGAAATTTTAAGAGTATTATAAGTATTATTTTTCTTAATTTTTTCTAAGATTTAATAAATTTAAATTCTTAAAATATATGATAAAAATAAAGTATTTATTAAAGGTTTATATGTTTCCATGTAGAAAATGATTATTTTAAATAATTTAATAAATTTATCACATTTTTTAATATTTTTAATAAATAAAAAATTTATTAAATTTACATTCATATATGACAATATGTACACCTTTTATATTATTTATTTTTAAAAAAACACAACCTTTATTGTATTTTAAATATAATAATAAATAATCATGATTGAGAACATTGTTAGAAAAATAATTGAAAGTTTATCAATTATTACTTGCAAAAAAAAAAAAACAATAATAATATAATTAATATGATACATATAATTAATTAAGAAAAAAAGGAGTCTTTCACGTCTAAATCGTAAGGAATTAAGGCCTTTGGAGAGGTAAAAATAATTTATTTATCAAATTCTGTCTCATATTAGTCAACACACTCATAATTAGCAGAAAAAGTGACCTCTATGCAATTCAATTCACTTCTCTTTGATTATTTAAAAAAGAAAGAAAAAAAAAATCACTTCTCTTCCATTTAGCCTTATCAAAAATGTGAAAAAAGGAAAACAAAGTCTTTCAATTGTTGGGTTAAGAAATCTGATGTTAATAGCAATCTAGTTGATAATTCTTGTTATTAAAAGGAGTGTTTAAGATTATAAAATTAAGCTCTACTAAATACATGTGTGAAAATTGACTTTGATTGACAAAAAATTCTAACGTGAATGGTAACCTAATTTTTTTTCCCTAAAAGAAGCATATCCGTGGTCAGCACCTAACTCAGGACCGGCTAAAGTAATTGGGGACTTGTTGCATAGTCTTTTTAGACTTTTCCTATATTACATTTAATAATTTTTATTAAATTTAAAATATTTTATACTTATTAATTTAAAATATAAATATTAAAATAAGGAATAAAAACAGCATGCTACACTCCGAATCAACATAGCTAAAAAAAATTAAAAAATTGATTTAAATTGTCAAATTTTCTAAAATGTGATTTAAGAATTTGAACTTAATCACTTTGAAAAAAGTCTTAGTATTAACCACCTTGACTGAATATATATCTTTTAAATATTTAATATATTCTTAAAAAATTATATAAAATAACAAGTCTCAGTGTGAATTGGTTGGAACTCAACATTGAATAAATTCAATTTATCAAAGGTAAATGTAAATGAGTTTAATTAGTCAAAGTGTAATTTGAACGTTATTTAATGATAAAATTTGGGTTGTGGATTTTTTTTATTTAAAATATATGAGAACATAGATAATATTATTTTTATGATTATACATATTATAAGTGTTATTTTTCATACATTTTCTATGATTTAATAAATTTAAATTCTTAAAATATATGAGAGAAAATAAATTATGTGTTAAAGGTACGTATGTTTCCATATTATTTAATAAATTTATTATATTTTTATGTTTTTAACTAGTAATAAATTTATTAAATTTACATGGATAGAAGAATCCATTTAATATATGACAATATGCACAAATTTGTTTTTTCAAAAATACACCCTTTATTGTATTGTAAATGTAATAATAAATAATTATAATTGAGATCATTATTGAAAAAATATTTGAATGTTTATCGATTATTACTTGAAAATAAAAACAATAATAATAGAATTAATAAAATAGATATAATTAATTAAGATAAAAGTAAGTGTTTCACATCCAAATGGTTATAAATTAAGCCTACGGAGAGATAAAAAAATTATTTATCAAGCTATATTTCATATGAGATGTTATAAGATCATGTCCAACTCAACACCGTTGCACCAAAATAATGCCACTTTTACACTAAAGTTGCTCCAATCTATGATCAAATATTGCACAATATATAATATTACGTCAAATTTGGTATGTTAGTTGATATATGTGTTGGCTTCATATATATATATATAAAATATAATATCTATTTATTTTACTTATTATTCTATCTTCTTCTGTATAGGATTAGTTAATGAGGATCAATAATACATAGGTACATAGTTAGATACATTTTGTATGCAAGTATGTTTACATACCATGACTTAGAGACAAAAAATTAATATAAACTAAAATAATAATTTAATAATTGGGTAAATAATTTTTGAATAATAATAAAATATTTTATTTTATAAAAGAATATATTTTTTAATATAATATTTGGTATCGTAGAGAGGATAAAAATATAGTACAACTTTTACACCATTGGTGCAATGGGTTGGAGATGGTGTAAGTGTATTACCTAGATATGTTTATTTCTTTGTTCTAGTAAATTAAATTTGAAAGTTTTGTTTTAGTTACTGTATTAATTAACTATAGAGAGTGAATAGATAGCCATTGAAATTATAAAAAATTAATTTTTTTATAAATGATAAGTATATAATCATGTGTAAATAAAGTAATATGAAAATATAAATATGACATGAGATTTTTACGTGAAAATAACGTAGGTCACATCAATGACGTAATAAGTAAATCATTGTTACACTAGACCAGCTAACTATCCACTATGAAAAATAATGTCAAATTAGAAGGACATATCTTATACTATCTACAAAGATAAAGCCTCAAGTAATTTACTTACAAGCCATTACTTTTATCATAGCCTCTACGCTTTGAAAACTTGAGTTACACATGTAATCGAACCCGTTCTACCAGTACCTGAAACATAAGCATAATAACACAAGTACAAATATAAGTCGTAGAGCAGATTTAATGATGAATAACCTTAACTAGATAATTTAATAAATATATCAGATAAATAAAAATCAACTAACAACTATAGAACGATCAATTTAAAGCACAATATCACAAATATTGTAAGCTTATTAATCTATCAAACTCAATCACAAATATTTGATAAATTAACTCAATGAAAAAATCTATTTGAATAGCTTTTACAAAACAAGAGAGATAATAAGATGAAGAAAATATTACTATTGTGTAGTTAATTAAAGTTGTGTGCTTACGTTGGTATATATAGAACATTTTGAAGCATTATGTCAAAGTAAAATTACTATATTATCTATTAAATTAGTTAAAAGAGTTTAAAGAAAAATGACAATTTAGTAAAACGCTAATTCAATTCGAGTTAAAAATATGTTTTAAAATTAAAGCCTTGGTTGCTCGATTGATTGAAACCCTTATTGATTGATCCAATACTATGATCAAAACATGATCGATCGATCTAGTCAATTCTCCATCGATCTTGTGTAATAATTAATTAGTTTTGAACCAAGGTTGATCGATCAAACTAATAAATCGATCGATCTGTGCTCGATCGATCAACTATTAATCACTCGATCGATCTAATCAATTAAATAATTAATTTGGGACTTTTTAAATTGAGTATATTGATTCTTGATCGATCTAAATATGTCTTGATTGATCGAGTAGCTTAATTTCAAAATGATCTTAGTTGTTTAATATGAACTTTAATATGCATAAGAACAAAGATATTCTTGAATTATGATCGTTAGAGCTCGATAATTTCTTCGGTTTGAGAATACACTTAGAAACTAAAATTATATTTATATATTTTGTTCATGAATATCGCCAACATTCACATAGATCTTACAAAATTGAGCAGTTTTATATATAGACATAGGAGGTTGTATCCCATCAATGTGTCTATTTTTTATTAGTTGTTATAAATAAGATCTGATATTAAATCAAGTGAGATCTATATTAATTGATAAAATATTTAATTTATTTTTGAGTGAGAATGAATAGGAGATTAGATAAAACTGAATATGATTAGAGTTTTCCAATTAAATTAGGTTTGACGTTCATGTCCCAAATAACTTCCCCTTAACTGTGGTTAATAATTTGAATGTGACAGTTTATACTTGATTATAACGAGCTGAAAAGGATCTCCATAAGAGAAATGAACCGTGATATTATAAGATTGAGGTATTGAGACATTATTGTTTCTCTAGTATTACGTTTGAGGACTTCGCCAACTTTCTAATTAAACAGAATATAATTTCTTCAACTTGAACTGAAATAGAGTGTCCTTCTATTGCAGAAATGCAACAAGTGGAGAGAAATCAAGGAATAAAAGCTTTTACTTGCTTTGGTCTGTAGCGTCGGCGTGTATTAATACTTTGCTCAAGTAATTTGCTTTGGAAATATCTGATAATACAGCTAAACAAAGCCAGCCATGTGAACGCAAATACAGGCTTCTAAGTCCCAATTTAAAAGTGAATGAATATGATGCAGAACAGCAAGATATTCATATGATAGAGCATATTTGTTACAAAACCCAGAATATGTTCCCTCTCTTTTGCTTCTGTCAATCAGGCCGTTTTGTCAATATCCCTACCGTTGGACAGTGAATGTTTTAGAGATTGCAATTAGTAAGAATATGGATGCTTATTTTTGCAAATTTGTTGTATAATTGATTTAGTTTATTTAACATTGTTTCACTTATAATTCTTCGGTATAAAAGTATATCTTTATTTTCTTATAATTTTAAAAAATATATTTCTTTATTTAAGTCATAAAAATAATAATATATTTTTATAATAACTTTAAATTCATCTATATAAAAATAAACTATTTACATTTAAACAACTGATTAAAACTAGCAGATGATATTAATCCTAATAAGAATATATATGGATGTGCTCGAACGAAAAGAAGAATAAAATAAATGTTAATCTGTCAGTTTCATCGTCCCAAAAAGGAAGATGCAATTGTTAAAAAAATAACATTTTTGTTTATCTTAATAAATAATTATTAATTATTATTTTTAACTTATAATTAACATAACGTGTATATATATATATATTGGTTAAATAGGATAGAATATATTCTTGCGTTTCTCTTCTAAAGGAAGAATTTTATGTCATAATAATGACATGGCTACCGAGGTGGATGTTTCATCAGCTAATTTTTTTTACAAAAAGTATATTATATGTATATATTTTTATTACATTTTAAGCTTTAGCATAACTTTTGTTTTTTTTTTCTTGAAACTTTTGAGAAGTTAATATCTTTTTGTCGTAAAGGGATATTTTTTTTTCCAAAACCCCTCTAATACATATTGCTTATAATTTTTTTATTAGTTATTTTAAATAAAAATATATATATTTATGTTATTTATTCGCCTATATATAATTTTAAAGTTTAATAATCTATATTATATTTATATCTGTAAATTTTATGTATATTTTTTTTATCAATATAGATATTTATTTAGATTAATAGCGTCGAAGATCGTGAAAATTATTGTATGGAATCAAAATTTTATTTTTTTAAAAAACGATCCATATATCAATTGAAATAACCAAACAATCAATTGAAGAATTTTATAATAGATTAAAAAATAAAAATAAAGATTTTCTCCGTGTTTAGGAATGCTTTTAGTTATGGTTTAATAATTTGATTAGAGGTAACTTTATATCGATGATTTTTTTTATGTAAATTGTAACTTTTGATCTTTAATAAAATTCTATTTGATTTAATTGTATAATATAATCTTGTTCATATATGAAGTTTCATTTTTAATCCATCAAATAAAAAATATATATTTATTTTTCTTATAACATAAATAAACATATATTCTTTTAACATTGTACGAAAATAAATATATATTTTCTTTACTAATAATTAAAATTGAAACCATATTAAATAAATGACTTATTTATGTGATGAAAAGATTCTAAGTTATTTTAAAAAAATCATAAAATAATAAAAAGCTTTGGCATATGCTATCATGCAATTCAAAAAATACTTTAAATATTTAATTTTATTGTTTTGTCAATTCATAACAATAAAAAGTCCACCTACCAAGGAAGTTTGATAGCAATTTTCTTTATCATTCCTTCCATTAAAGTTTGTATAGATATTTTTCTCTTCAATCTTTAACTTTAACAAGATTATATTACTAACCTTTTTATTTAATATTTGTTTTACATATATATACGAAGTCCTCTATATTTGAAAACTTTATTTCCTTTGCTGTTGGTAGTTCTTTTTATTTGGCGATATTAAGTTGTTTATTAATTAATATATATTTTTAATTATAATCTAACCTTCAATAGCTAAAGTACATCTTATTTTTAGACTAATGTGTGTGTTTAGTTTAATTAGTGTTTATGCCTATAAAATTTGAAATGCATGACTGAATTATATTAACTTTTAGTTAATAAATCTAATTTAACTTACGTGTGATTTCAGGACACTATTATTCGTTATATTGTATTTTATTTGTGTTAGAAAGTTTTTTCGTAATGAGTTTAGTAAACATTTAAAAATACCTCAAAATTATTACTTTTATTTTTGTTCTTTTCATCGAATTATTTTTTATTTTATTTATAACGTTCATCTTGTAAAAAAAATTCATTTATATTATTATGTTAGTTTTAACTTAAATACGTAACATGTCAGTGATAAATTTAGAATTATTCAAATAATTAAGTGTTATATTTAGATTAATTATTTATCAATTATTAACTATTTAGATAAACTATTTAAGTGTTAACGAAGGCCTGACATTTCAACGATGGATTGGAAGCAACATTAAAAGCAATAATCTAACTAGATTTTGTGATAAATAATAGAGTTTTCAAGGTTTTTTTTTTAGAATTTTACTACGAAATTTAATAGAAAGAAGCTCATTGCATAGTCATGCAAATGGAGGCTTCATAATCAAGATCTTGCTTTTATAGCAACATCATAAACAGTCTTAATAGAACTTTATGGAGTTCATATTTAATGGAAAACAGAATATATAACAACATTATTAAGCGAATCTCAAACTGTGTGTGAAATCTAAAAAAACTTTGAACTTGATTCCCCTACAACATGTAATCCTACAACGTGTAATCTACAACACGTAATCTGCTCGTCCAAGTTTAGCTTTGGTAGCTTTAAATATCATGTTTAGGTTATACATAATCAAATTTATTTTAAAATGATGTCATTTGTATATAAACTTTACATGTGTTATATATATACTTTATATATAATGTACCCTAATTTATATAAAAAGTGTCAAATGAGTTGAGATACTTAACTTACTTAAATTCAACTCAAATTAATTGAATTATATATAATTTAATTTAATTTATCTAAAATTTATGTGAGTTAAATTTAGCTCAATTTATTTTTAAATGAGATGAATTAACATCATTTACATTTTTTAAAGTTACATGAAAAATTATAATTTGTTTAAAAATAAAAATGTTAATATAAAATTATGTTTTGGTTATATTTTTGTAAAGAAAGATAAAAAATTATTTTAAGTGCAATATATTATCTTTTGATAAAGACTTTCTTAGATGAGCTTGGATTGCTCAAGTATTCATTTGAATTTATTAGATCAACTTTAAAAAAGTTGAGCTAAGTTTCTCATTATATTCCAATATAATTAATATATAGCTGTAATATCTTTTGAATCCAATTTGATTATGTATAACTTGTATTACGGGACTTTAATACGACTGGAAGCAATCATTTTACTGTATCAGAAGGGTAGAAACTTTTTCTATATAAGTAGAAGTTTTAGCATGTTAAAGATGAGAGGGAAAAAAAGGATTAGTCTAAGAGCTCATTTCAATAATACCATATATTTGCAAATCTAGATCGAATGGCAGGGACTGGTTATACCCATAGAGGTCACTCTAACCACAATGGAGGCAGACCACACTCTGATGAATGGAACAAAGGAGACTATCCTGCAGAACAATTGAGGTATGTTGAAACAACTGAGACAACTGAAGTTGTTTACTCTCCTTTGATGCCTGAGTATAGGCATTATGGTTCCCCCAAAGTAACTAGGCATTCAAGTCCAGTTCATGATTCTCCAAAGCAAGCTGAGGAATTGATTTCCAAACTTCAGATTGAAGCAAGCCGACCGGGTCATCATGTTCGTCATTCAACAAGGCACCATGGCACTCCTGGCTATGGCAACTATGAATATGATCATGACTACAAGAAAAATAAAGAGTTCCTCAACCCTAACAAGAATGATGACTGCTGCCATGATAAAAGAAGGACCACTGCACCAACCTTAAGTCCTCCTCGGCGCCCAACTCATCATTCTACAAGGCCTAGTGGCAGTCCTGGATATGATGACTACTACCATGATAAGAACAACACCACTGATCCCTACTATGCAGATGAGTTGCACAAGCCAGATGCATATTATAGAAGTCACGATGATGGTTTCGATAGGCCTATTCATGCCACTGTGAACAAACCACATAGCCACAATGCTAAACTAGGCTTACCAACAAATAATATTGATGAAGCAATTGGGCCATTGAAGGGTTCTTCAAAGCCTATGTCTGTTAATACTACTCATCCAACCACACGATACTCTGCAGTGCCAAAACAAGTTGATTCACTGAAAACTGGTAAGGGGCATGATAAGTATCAATCACCAACAGGGCATGTCATGACTAGCGATGAGGTTGCAGAAAAGTACCACGCCAAGTTGATCAGAAATTAAAATACATAAATCAATAGTATCAATCAGAATAAGGCTGAACACTTTTATATATGGGTTATATATCACAGTTTGTTTGTGCTTATATAGCTAGCTACTAGCAAGTGTCAGTTTGAGTGTTTACCTACTGTACGTAGTATAATTGTGTGGTATTTTATGTGGATGCTTTGCTCTTCCTAATTGAATAACAAGGTTCTAGCATGTCTGCCTTGGGAAATTAATAAAGTGGTTTGGTAGCTTTTATGTAAAATTCTTCTCCGTTTTCTATTCTCTTGCATTTATGGCCAATGTCATGAAAAATAAATTTTATGATTCAACCATAACTAACCGATTATTAAGCAAAAACTATTTTGATAATTTTTTGATTTTTATATTTTTAAGTAATCGTTATTAAAATATGGGTGATTTATAAATGTTTAAAGAGAAGATTTTAGGATAAATTCTTTACAAATTCTATAATTTTTCAAAACATATACTTTATTTTTCTATCATTTAAGATATATATCTAAAATTCTATAATTCATCCAAATATATAACTTAGTTATTTATCTTTTAAGGTATACACATATGGTTCTTTAATTCTTCAAAAGTTCTGATAAACTCTAAATAATATTTTTCCAGTGACAAATTTAAAATTTTGAAAAATAAAATCCAAAAAGTAATAAAAATAATTTTTAAAATAGAAATAAGAAAATATTGGTATTAAAAAAATTGAACTTTAAAATTAATAAAAATAATAATTTAGAATTGAAATTTAAAAACAGTTATAATTTTTTTTTAAATGAAAAATTCTAAAAAATTATAATTTTGAAAAAAATGTAAAAGAAGTTAAAATTTATAAAAAAACACAAAAAATGTGTATACTTTTTATCAAATTTTTATTCCATATATATATATATTGAATACAGTTTTTTTAAAACATTTTTTTACTGTTTATTCAAAAATTAAATTTTTATTATTTCGAATTTTTTAACTTTTAATTATTTTGTTTTATTTTTCAAAATTTTAAATTTATCCTTGAAAAAAAATTCTATTTAGAGTTTGACAAAGAATTATAAAACCCTATGAATTAGGAATGAACATATAAATAGTTATTTTAATAATCATAATCATTTGTACATTAATTCAGATATTTTTGGACAATAACTATCAGTTATAAGTCCTAGCAATTTTTCTATGATTTAATTATGACTCTTAGTTTTTAATATTTATTCATAAATGTAATTAATTTAAAAATAATTAAAACGTTAACATATACTTACTAAACTAATATTATTTTTATTATTTAATTATTTAGAAAATATATTTTAAAGTAAAATAAAAAATGTGTAATAATAAAGATAATTCAACATTTATGATAACCATCACACCCTGAGACTAATATATTGTGGTTAATTTCAAATGAAAACCTATCAGATTGCTATATTGACTACAATTTCAGTCATCAACATTTAAACGTTCATCCATGTTAAGTATAGATGATTAAGTTGTACCTTTTAATGAATTACGTAATCATTTATAGATGTATATTTTCAAAATTAAAAGATTAAAATATATGTTTTTATGAATTACAAGACTTGTAAAGAGCTTAACATATTTTTTAATATCATTTTTTATATTTGATTTTTTGATTTTATCTTCATCAAACATTTTTTTTCTAAAGAGTAAATCAAGTTTTATGACTTATATGTTCTAAAAAATGATTAAAACTTAAAATTTGTATATAATAATAAAAAATATTCTTAATTTTTCAAGTTTTTTTTAAAAATAAAAAATAAAAAAACATAAAATCTTACCAAATAACTTGTAGATTATTTTTCTTAAAAAATCACTAAGTAGAAATTTTAAAAAGTCTATAATTCGGTATATAACAAGATTAAGAGATACATACTCCTAAAAGACTTGTCCTCTTATGCAGTAAAGAAACAAAATATTAATATAGATTAAGCAAACTCAAGTAATAAATAAGCAAAATTCAAACAAAAGAATTAAACACATGTAGAGTAAAAATAAGCAACATGCCAGACAATAATACACTATTTTTTAATCAGTGTCTTGATCCTATATGTGTTAATCATGACTCAGATTATACTCACAACACATCAGCTCATACTAACATAGTCAAGTAACGAGTTAAACTCTTATTTATGTTGTCTTGATCCTATACATGTTAACATATAATATCATAACTCAGATTATACTCACAATACATCAGCTCATACTAACATAGTCAAGTAACGAGTTAAACTCTTATTTATGTGGTAACATCCTCGAATTTCTTAAGACAACCATTCAACAACAAACAATTTACTAAGTAATAAAAAAATTACAATTCTTATAGAAATAAAACCACAAATAGCTCTATTAGCTAAGATCTTTATCTGAACTACCTATTGTTGCCTCTGTAATGACTTAGTCCGTTAGTTGAACTTAATTTTCCTCCAAAACCAACGCCACCCGATATGATGTGATCAGATATTGTAGATCAATTATGTGTGGAGTATTATACCACAACCCTTGAGAACTACTCACATAGAGATATTCTCACAAACTTCATAAAAATAATCACTCACACTATTTTAACTCACATAGACGTATTAAAATTATTGAAACACTTTTAACATAATTAGTGAACATGAAATTCAAAACAATAGAAATTTTGGCAGAGTTTTAGTAGAGTTTTCAAATTTTAATGGGGGTATTTATAGCATATTACCAACCAACCAACTAACCAACCTTTCCATGCCTTCGCCAACTACCTCGCCATGGCCATTTCGAGGAGTGTGATGAGGCCTTTGACAAGCTACCTTGTCGAGGTGCCAAAAACAAGATTGTTTTCTTACAAAAATTGCTGAATAATTTTCATAAATACCTATACCTAAAATGAACTAAAATCTGACACTCATAGCCTAGCATGCATACTAAACAACCAATCCCATGATGTGTGAAAATCATGCATTTCAGCACAGTGTCCCTAATTAAGTACATGCATGCATTATTGATTCGTAATAACCAACCTTACACAGAAGAAGATAAAAGACTAATTAAAATAAATAGACTTTGTGTTTTGCACATAGAAAGCCAACAAGCTAACACAGGGTACAACATGACTTACATTCTCAACTTTTAGCTTTCCATGTCAAAACACTGCACAACTAAGTACATATACACATATATCATGAGATGATCATGAAGATGGCCTAAAGATATTTGTTCCTATGAATAAGACATCGATGTATACCCAAACCCGAAAAACACATATAAACTAAGAGCATTTATCTTTTGCTCTCTAACCATCTTCTTGGAACAACTCATCCACTCTGTCACTCAAAAACATGAGGGTCTTAACACAGCACATCTAAAATTCGATGATTTCAATCAACACATGTAACCTATACACACAAAGCAAACACATATTCCGTGAACACATAATGTAGAAAACAACATGTATTCTATCCATATATTATCGTGTAACACCTACATAGATACATAATGATAGGAAAAAACACATGCAATGTACACACCTCCTCCCAACTTATGCAACACTACTCCTAAGTGTATACAAGTCAAGAAAAAGTATGTAGTGCAATTCTACACTTACCATCTATGCAACACATAACATGGAAACAAATATATAGTTGTGCATACAAACTTATCTTTCTTTTTGATACAATAGTCAAAGAAACACCCATGTATGAGGGAGAAAATACATACAAAAATGAAATAATTCTATCATTTATGAAAATAACAGGAAAAAGGATGAAAAATAACAAAACATAGAGTTCTTTAGGATCATACAAATCTAAAGAACTCAGAATGTAGTCTCTTAGGTGATGTTTGGTTGGAGGGAATGGAAAAGAATAAGAATTGATTCCTTCTATTTTGTGTGTTTGGTTAGGCGGAATGAGGGGATGGAATGGAATCAATTACTAAAGGAGAAGGAATCCATTCCCATCTAAACTTTTTTTTTCAATTTTACCTTCACCCAAAATATAACCCTAAACTCAAATCCCAAATCCCCAAACCCAAAACCCAAAACCCAAAACCCAAAACCCTAAATTCAAATCCTAAAACCCTAAACCCTAAACCCAAAATCCCAAAACCCAAAACCCAAAACCCCAAATCCCTAAACCCTAAACCTCAAATCCCCAAATCCTAAATCCCAAATCCCAAATCCCAAATCCCAACTAAATCCCAAATCCCAAGTCCCAAATCCCAAATCCCAAATCCCAAATCCCAAATCCCAAATCCCAAATCCCAAATCCCAAATCCCAAATCCCAAATCCCAAATCCCAAATCCCTAAACCTTAAACCCTACAACCTAAATCTCAAAACCCAAAACCCCAAAACTATAAACCTAAAACCCTAAACCCTAAATTCAAAATCCTAAATTCTAAAACCCTAAACCCTTTTTAGAAAAATAATAATTTTAACCCTAAACCTTAACCCATAAATATAACCCTAAACCTCAAATCCTAAATCCCTAAACCCTAAATCCCAAATCCCAAATCCCAAACCTCAAAACCCTAAACCCTATTTAGAAAAATAATAATTTTAATAATATATTTCTTTTTAATTAAGTAATAATTATTTAGAAAAATAATGATTTTTAATAATGTATTTTGTGTGACGAAAAAATAATAATTAAATGACATTATTTAAACTTTACTAAATGTGGGGGTATTAAGGTAATTTACAAGTTTTTTCATTCCATTCGAGTGGCAAACCAAACATTGTAATTCTGATTCGAAGCTTGATTCCAGTGGTCAAACCAAATAACATTATTTCCTTTCCATTCCATTCTGATTCCATTCCGATTCTGATTTTGATTCCGATTCCAATTCCGATTCTGATTCCATTCCACGAACCAAACACCACCTTAGGGAGAGATACACATACCAATAGCCTTTCTTAGGGATTCAAACCTTTGAAAGTCTAAAGGTTTAGTAAAAACATCATCAATTTTTGGGTCAATGCTAATATGCTACAAGGATAAGGTGTTCAATTCTACAGGATATCTTACAAAATGGTGTCTTATATCAATTTGTTTGGTCTTTGAATATTGTAATGGTTTTTTTAGAGATGTAGATAGTATTGTGTTGTCATAGAGTAAAAGAAGGTTTTTAACCATGATACCCTAGTTTGATAACATTTGCTTCATCCAAAGTAGCTATGAACAATATAACCCATTAGCAATATACTCAACCTCAAATGTAGAGAAGGATACTGAACTTTTCTTCTTACTATGCCAAGAAATCAAGGAATTACCTAAATAGAAACAACCCCAGATGTACTTTTCATGTCATCATTACACACAACCTAGTTGGAATTAGAATACCTAACCAACTCTACAGTAGTATCTAAGGGATACCATTTACTAAATTCTAAGGTGCCTTTGATATATTTGATTATTTGTTTGACTGCAGCACGATGTGATTCTTTTAGACTAGCCTTTTATTTAGCACAAACTCCTACACTGAAGAAGATGTTAGAGAAACTTATAATAAAATTTAGGAGATTCCTAATCATACTCATGTATAAAGTCTGCTATACTTTCTTCCTAGAAGGGTCTTAATAAAGTTTAAAGGTGGTACTCATAGGAGTCCGAGCATGAGTGGTATTATCAAGACCAAACTTCTTAACCATTCATTGACGTACTTAGCTTGAGATAGAAAGATCCCATCTTTCATCTATTTGACTTGAAATCCAAGGAAGAACTTCAACTCGCCAACTAAACTCATCTCAAATTCACTTTTCATAGTGGTAGCAAACTTTTGAGCTAGGTCATCCTTAGTAGACCCAAAAATGATGTCATCAACATAGACTTAGGCAACAATCATCTCACCTTAAGTTCTTGAAACAAATAAAATTTTGTAACTACCTCGTATCAGAAATCCATTATTGAGGAGAAACAAGGTAAGACACTCATATCAAGTATGGAGAGATTTTTTCGAACTATACAACCTTTTTTTAATCTCATCACATGGTTTAAAAAGTGAGGGTCTTCAAACCCTTTAGGTTGTTTCATACAAACATCTTATTTTTATAACTCCATTCAAAAAGGCACTCTTTACATCCATCTAATATAACTTGAGCCTAAAGTAACAAGCAAGGCCAAGAAGTAGTTTAATATACTCAATATGGGTAACATAGGCAAAGGTTTCATCGAAATCTGTTCCTTCAATTTGAGTATAACCTTGAGAAACAAGACATGACTTATTCCTAGTAATAACCCCATTTTTGTCTTCCTTGTTTTTGTACAGTTAGCATGTACCAATAACACATTTTTTAGTAGGTCTAAGAACCAAGTACCTATCATAGTTTCTCTGAAACTGATTAAGTTATTCTTGTATGGAGTTGGCCTAGTTTACGTCCTGTAGGGCTTCCTTAAATTTTTTAGGAAGGATAGTGGAAGTAAAACACATGTAATTAAAGGTCTCCTACAACTCACGTATCATCTTAACTCTACCTTCCACACTATCGTTAATGTCATCCACATAATGAGCTTTCTTTACCCATTTAGGAAGGGAAGAATCTCCTTGTTCATCATCTTTCTCATTTTTATAGGTTCTTGGAAGGTAAATAGGGATACTAGTGGAATGTGTCAACATTGTCAACATTATCAACAGTATTTTTGGGAGCGTTCCAAATTCCAAATATTGTAGCATCATCATATTCAACAAGTTTGGTTGCTCCGGAGTCGTCTATCACAACATTGATGGATTCCATCATAGTAGAAGTTCTTAGGTTGTAGACATGGTAAGCACGACTATTACTGGAGTATCCTAGAAAAAAAATACTAATATCACTTTTGGCCTTAAATTATCTAGATTCTCCCTGTATCTGAGAATATAGCTAGTACTACCAAAAATATGAAGTTTCTTAACATTCAATCTCTTTTTGAATATTCACATATTTAGTCTAAAATGTTTGCTAAGTTTTAATTGGTCAGCATGACTCTTACCATCTCTTGAATAACTATTTTTCCCTTCCAACTATGCCATTTTGTTGAGGGGTATTAGCCATAAAAACTCATGTTGAATTTCCATTTCATCACAAAAGGTACTAAACTTAGAATTCTCAAATTCTCTTCCATGGTCACTCTTGATTTTGATGATTGTACCAATATATTCAAATTTCTTACTCTATAGCTTGACACACAAGGATTTAAAATTATCAAACATTTCAAAATTTTCTCTCAAAAATAGAACCTAGGTGTATCTTCAGAAATCATCAACAGTAATCACAATACACTTTCTTCCTCCAATGCTTGTAGTTTGAACAAGACCCATCAAATGCATATGAAGAATTTGAAGTGGTCTTATTGTAGACAAGTGTTTATTCTTCTTATGCTAGCTTTTTGCTTTGTTTTCCCAATTGATAAGGACCATATACGTGTTCAGGAATGAAGGAGACAGAAGGAAGATCCTGAACGACTTTAAGGTTTGAAATTGTCTTCAACAATTTATAGTTGACATAACCCAATCATTGATGTAATCTTTAGTACATAGACTAAACTTGTTGCACAATACTTCAGAAGGAGACCTATACATGGTGCAGTGCTTTTGAGTAAACTTAAGAGTGTACTTGTTATCACAAATTTGGATAGCATTGATAAGATTAGTCTTGAGTCCTTCCATATATAGAATATCCTTGAGCTCAGGAATACCAGGAGCACTGATAGATCCTTTGCCACAGATCAATGCCTTATTTTCATCACTAAACGTAATAGATCCATTATTAAACTTGGTAAAGAAGGACTTATCCACAATTATGTGTTAGGAGCATCTACTGTTATATTACCAACAACTGGAAGCTTGAGAGATTTTGATGATCCATAGTAATACCATAAGAAGACTTAAAAAACTCATTTAAAATCATCATGGCATCATTCTGTAAGGTTATGACTTCACTAGTCAAAATGATAGAAAGATTCAATAGTTCCTCCACATGACTCATCATATCTTTGTCACAACTAGGATAATCTTTAAAAAGAGTTGGAAGTCGATAAGTAACCAGAATCGTAAGAGATAGGAGAAGGAGACAAGCTTTGTGCACTCAAAACTTCGACAGTGGAATCATTAGAAATCTCAACAGGAAGAGAATATTTTTGAACTAAAGAAATAGTAAAAAAGGAAACATGAACGTCTTTGAACTTTAATAACTTGTCAAAAAAGTGTTTTCAAAGGACTACATATTACAAACTTTATGAGATTCTTTAATTTTTCTCTCGAAATCATACTGCTAAAGGTTAAGAGTCTCAACCATTTCATGTTTTTATAGAAGGTTGGATTCAAGAAGTATTACTTTTTTAGTATCAACTTCAATTCGAGCATGAAGCTTAGTTGGTTCAATATCATAATCATCCAACAAGGACTCAAAAATAGCCTTTTTGTATTCAAAGTGGCAAATTTCTTTCTTAAGTTTACAAATGACATCTGAATTACATGAAGATGACTTTGAAGTATGTTGCCCTTTGAGAGCATCTGAATCTCTATCCTGATTGACTTTCAAGCTCACTTATATGAGCAAGACATCTTTCTTTATCATAGAGGAGAATCTGAAGAGACATATTGTGGTTGTCCAAATTTAACTTCAAGTTGTTCACATCCTTTTTGCCATCCAAGTTGAGATTGAGAATTTGATTAGAAAGGTCCAAATACACCTTTTTTTTGCAATATTACTATGAATCTTGGACATGACTTTATTTTACCTAAGGTTATCATATACAAGTTGATCATAGGATTCTTAAAGAAAAAAATTATCATTATCACCATCACAATCCAATAAGCTCCTTTATCTAGTGATCCATTAAAGCTTGGTAGCTTCGAGGTTTACTTTATCTTGGTTTCCAATCCATGGGTTTTTCGTGAATTTCCCAACATGTGTTTGGGTTTTTGACAGTGTTCACAAAATGGTCATTTTCTTTTGAAATTTTGACCATTCATTGTCTTGTTTCCATAGAGCCTATCTATGAAATTAGCTTAAGGCCCATTATCCAAATAAGGCCCAAATTTAGTTTGAAATTCATGAGCTAATTTAGTCGTAGGAATATTATTAGGCCCATTTCGTGGCCTAGATCCATATCCTTGTTTGAGCCCATCACTACTTGCAATTTTTTTAGTTCTCAATCCAAGCCCATTAAAAAACTTATTATAATTATCGTAAGCCTTTAAACCTGATATAGATTCACGAGAGGTGTCAAAGAAAACCCAAGAGTCACGAGTGGAACTAGAGTTGTCTAGCATAACTCATCACCGGATTTCCTCTCGTTGGACTTTGATGAAAACTTCTGAGATAAAGGGTAACAAAGGTGGCCAAGGATTATTCCATAGACATTATCAAGAATGCGATTCAATCCAGCCAAGTATTTGAAGGTCCTCTCAGTCTGAACCTTTTTTTGGTATCAAGAACCTTATCTGGCATACTCATATTCTTCTTAAAAGCATAAATCAAATTCTTGCCATAGAGAGAGAATTTTCATGTAATAACTGTTAACCTCCATCTCTCCTTGTTTGATCTACCATAGTGTAGTTTTGATTTTGTAAATTTTGGAAATATCTTCACCATCTAAATAGGTGTGCTAATGACCTCTCATACTTCTTTGGTAGTTGGTAAAAATAAATATATGTTTTCCCAATTGATGGTAGCATGGAGTTGACAAGCCATACTATTATAATGGAGTTTTTTTTACCTTCATTGTTGAATTTCATTAATGTCAATTGAACCTATTTTTTGGATTTTCCTAGTTAGATACATTATCTTTCCTTTCCCATTAATTTCAAGTTTAATGGATTAAGGTCATTTTTTATATTTTTTTCTATTTAATTTCTCAACCATGATCTATATACATGAGGTATCAAGGTTAGTAGGATTCATGGAAGGGAATTTATGGGTTTGGGTTCATGTATGGGTATTTCTTGAATTGGTTTCTGACTCTTGAATGTTCAAGATTAAGTCAGACATTGTTGGGTTCCAAAAAGAACCTCTCTAATATCATATAGAAAAGACAAATAGGAAATTAATGAAATTGTATTTCTCATATATATTCTATGTACACAATAGAATTAATTTATAACACAAAAAGAAGAACTAAAAAGGATACTAGTTTAATACATTTATCTCTACTAAAATAAGCTAAGATTTACTTCATACTTTCCTAATCTTACACAACTGTCCAAGAGAAAAAATCAATGATTTTAACAATAACTTTAGTCAAGGATTTGAACACTCTTTCTAAAGTTGGATCATAAATGGTGATCATAAAGAACTTGTATTTGAAATCATTAAACTTTGGCCTAGGAATTCCTTTAGTGAATATACACACTATTTTTTTTCTATGAGAACATAAGTTATATAGATAGTCACGTTCTTTTTTTCTTTAATGAAATGTCTATCCATTTCTACATATTTGACTCTATCATATTGAACTAGACTAAGAGAGATATTGATAGCAGTTTTGTTGTCACAATAAAGTTTAATTAGAGAATTTACTATAATTTGAAGTTCTCAAGAGTTTTTTTAGCCATAAAAGCTTCATATAGTCCCTGTGTACTTTCTCTAAACTCTTATTCAACACCGCTCTTAGCCACAAAAATTTGTTTCTTACTTCTCCAAATTACCAAGTTCCCAAAGACAAACGTTCAATACCCACTACTGGATCTTCTATATTCTACTAAGGTAGCCCAATCTATATCAATGAATAATTCTATATCATTATTCTCATTCTTCTCGAAATACAACCCTTTAAATGGTGACTCTTTGAGATTTCTGAGAATTTTATATACAACTTCAAAGTGAACTTCTTTTGGAGAGTTCATTTGTTGGCTTACAGTACTAACTGTAAATGCAATATAAGATCCAATATGAGACAAATAGATAGTTTTCCTACTAATCTTTGATATCTATCTTTGTCTATTGGTTTTCCCACATCTTAATTTTTCCTTCTAATCTTTATTGGAGTGGCATTTGGTTTGCATCCTAGTATGTTCATTTCGGTGAAGAGATCAAATATGTATTTTGGTAAAGGTGCCAGTCTAAATTTACTACTAGAGACAGCAGAGCCCAAACTATATTAACTCTGGCACATGTGTGAAGATTTCAATATGGTCAATCCCGTATGTTTATGTAAATATTTATTGTTCTATTGTCTCATCAGTTTTTTTATATTTTATTGTGAAAATCCACTTACAACCAACTAGAATTTTCCCTTTTTATAGTTATGTTACATCCCAAGTTTCATTTTTTTCAAGTGGTTTCATTTATTCTATAACAACTTTTCTCCATTATAGGATATGGATATTTTTTAGAATTTTTATTTTGTCAAGAAATCTGCAAGACAATGTTTTATAAGAAATAAATCTAGAGATGAGATGAAATGTGCAAGATCTTTTTTTGTTTTCTAAGAGAAATTGGCACCTCAGAAGACTCAAGAGGGTCAAAATTACCATGATTTAGTGTAGACTCATGGATGTCTGGATCTATCATTGATTTTGTCTCTTTTGGTACTTCAAGTGTGAAATTCTCCTTACTTTTCAATTTAGACCGCCATGAGTAAGTTATTGTCTCTTTGTTATTTTAATTTTATATTTATTCACCTAAGTTCAAGTTACTTACTATAGGTAGTAAAGTAGTATGGGAAGCTGTATTGGATGGTGGTTCTTCTCTGTTTTTGGACTCATTACTCAGATCATGATTAGTTGACATTGACTCAAGAGGAGTAAATCACAGTAAGTATTGACCAAAATTTCTTTCATTTTTTGTACCATTCTCCTACTAAGGAAAGGCCTTTTGATAGCATGGAATTCTATCAAAGAATGTGACATTAATATTGCCAAAGATCTTATTTGTAGTAGGATCATAACATTTGTAGTCCTTTTGAATAGGAGAATATCTTATAAAAACACATTTAATAGCTTTAGGATCAAGTTTGGATATACCTTTTGAATGATCTTGAACAAAAGAGGTACACCCAGACACTTTAAGAGTAAGATTAGACTGATGATATGATGCGAAAAAGAAGTGTCTTAAATTTTAAAGTGGTATTTCAAAAGATAGAACTCGGCTAGACATACAATTAATGAGGTATACGAAATTTAAAATGGCATCTCCTCAGAATTTTTTGGGCATATTTTTGGTGAATATTAAAGCTCGAGCTATTTCAAGAATGTGCCTTTTTTTAGTTTAGTTACCCAATTTTGTTGAGTGTTTACACACGAGCTTTGGTGTATGATGCCATGTTTTTGAAGAAAGTTATGAAAGGTATGGTTGAAATATTCATGCTCTTATCAGTACAAGAATTTAGATCTGTGTTTGAAACTAGAATTGAATCCTTACATGAAAGTTAAAAAAAATTGAA
The DNA here is from genome assembly GCA_037013495.1 of Hippophae tibetana. Taxonomy (NCBI): domain Eukaryota; kingdom Viridiplantae; phylum Streptophyta; class Magnoliopsida; order Rosales; family Elaeagnaceae; genus Hippophae; species Hippophae tibetana. The sequence continues at coordinate 35,673,274 of CM072811.1, forward strand.
CTTTAGTTTTCTCTTTTAACAGGTAAACCCAACAAACTTGAGTATGATCATCAATAAAAGTAACATATCACTTATTATGTGTACGATTGAGGATATTAGATGGACCCCACACATCAAAATTAGTAATTTGACAGCACTTACTCACTTTGGATGCATCAAAATAATATAGACCTTCACATTATTAGGCACTACCAATCATCTTCCTCGATGATAGTTCTTGAAAGACATAGTAAGATAGACAAAAATTAGCATAACACTAAAAGGCTTTGGTCAATTGACTAATAGAAATTAAATAACAAGATAAGCTTGGGACATGAAGTATATAAGTGAGAGTTATGGATTTAGAGATTCGAATACTCCTTTTTTGAATAATAGAAGAAAAAGATCCATATATAATTCTAACTAGAATATTCCCGGCACAAAGGTGAGTAAGTGGTAATTAAATAATGGGCATTCGTCAAATGATCTAACGCACCAGAATCAATAATCCAAGAAATTTTGGTTTGAGAAGTTGTAACAAGAGCACTTAAATAGTTACCTTTGTAAGCTAATGAGGCAAATGATGTACTTTTAGTTAATTGACCAGAATTTTGAATGTTGGAAAAGAATTTATAAAGTTGATCTAGTTGTTCCAAATTGGAAGCTCCTTGTGTCTGGTGGTCAATTAAGTCATGGTAATTATGAGATTTATTTTGTCTTTGTTTCCAATCCATAGGTTTCTATGAATTTCCCATGAAGTATTTTTCATAGTGTTCACAAAAAAAAGTTTGTTGAGAATTTTTGCCTGGCCCAATTTGGTTTATAGGTGGCTCAGATTTTTTCTCATTTGTATTACCCAGCCTAATTTCTCTCAACCTATGGATTATTTCTCTTGGCCCGTTTGGCCTATTTGTTCCATATTTCATTTCTTTTAACTCAATTCTTAGGACTAAATTTTCAACGTGTGATTCAAGAGCACCGTGAGAGGTCAAATAGGGCAATGAAACTACCTCTCCTTCCAACATCACTTGTCATGCGTGGTCTTCGCATCTCACCTTTGAGAAAATATCATTAATAGATGGAAGTGATTGATGACTAAGAACCCTTCCCCCGAACATCATTAAGTTTGCTATTAAGTCTGATTCTTCTTCATAACTGAGATCAGTCTCTTTCCATAGAGAGGTCACCTCTATGTAATAATCTGTTACGTTCTTCTCCCCTTACTATCTCTTCCATAATTTAGTTTTAAGTTCAAATATATAGGTTAAATTTTCACCATCTAAGTATGTTTCATGAAGAACTAGTCATATGTCTTTTGATGTAGGTGAAAATAGGTATGTCTTACCAATAGAGGGTACCATAGAGTGGATGAGCCACACTGTCACCATGGAAATTTCAGAGCTCTAGTGTTACAAAGCACCATCATTTGTGGCTGTTGGTTTCTTTATATCTCAAATGAGGTAAGCCATCTCTCCTTTTCCATTAATTATTAACTTCATTGACCGAGCACATTCTCTAAAATTTCTCCTTATTAGCTTTTCAATGGTGAGTTGTAGGAAATGGTTGTCATTTGAGTTCATGTTGGGGATAGTTTTTGAATCCTTGTTGAGGATTTTAGGGTCTATTTATAAGGGTTTATTGGGTATTCCATATTAAACTAGGTAAGAAACCAAACTCTGATACCGTCTAGAGAAAGGGTTGAAATATAATTCTATTTTGTATTTCACTATGTTTTTATACAAACATTAGCACCTAACTTATAATACAAGAAAAGAATAGAAAAAGGAAACGAATTTAATACACAAGATTTTATAATAATTTCCTAATCAAATGTGATCATATCCTACTCAACATATTTCCTCATTATTCATAATGCTTACAATTAGGGAACATAACTTTAGTCAAGGATTTCAACAGTTCCTTCATCAAACTCCAGTAGATACCATTGGCGAAATCCTACACACTTAAACAACCCCATCTTTCGAACTTAGATAGAAAAAGAAGAGTTAGGATAGAGTATAGATCTCCAAATCGATCCCAACATTAACATGAAGTTAAAGTTGGGATCTAGACGCATCATCACCACAAGTAAAAAGTAGAAAACTAGGTTTTCCATCTATAAACAAAAATGAGGTTACAAACCCTTTCTACACTCGACAGCCTAGAATTGGAACATAGAATAAGGAATGATCACCTATAGAGTCCTATATAGAAGTGGGAGGACTTCTTCTCCTACAAGCTTCTTGTACTTCACGTTAATCAAGCCTCATACATGAGTAAGAAAGACACATTCCCCATAACTATGTGGTAGTGTTCTTTAGAAAAGACTTAAGGCATGTTACACCATAAATCATCCAACCAGGGAAGAGTATATCATCTACCTAGAACCTAGTAACGACTAAGTCTTATAAGGATCTAGACACGATTCACCCTAACAAGTCACGCTTGGAAGTGTAGTGAGCATATCTAACACCCATTGACAACGAAAATCTCACAAGGAAACGATACAACAACCTTCCCAGAACCTAACGATGATGGAAATATTACTCGAGAAGTGCACACCAACATACATAGAGCCCAACAGTGACAATAGTCATGCAAAGAAATTGTACAACAACCTGCCTAAAACCCAATAATGCAAGTTATAAGTCCTATAGTCTATAAGTCTTTATTGGTGTTTTCATGTGAAAAATATGGAGTTTATTTATTTTACCTAGTGTATTTGTCTTCCTTTGTATAAGGTTGGTTTCTGATGATCAGTAATGCACACACACATTTAGTTAATTACATTTTGTATGTGAGCATGTTTACACATACCACGTGTTGGTTTTTGTAGTATGCATGGTAGGTTAAGTGTTTTAATTTTTATTTTGTTACATTTGCGAGTATTTGTGAAAAATTACTCAGTAATGTTTAAAATAAAAAAAATATTTTTTGGTGAAGTTTTGGGTGCCTCGATGGATCCCTCATTGGACTCCTCGATGAGGCCTCGATAAGTGGTCGACGAGGGAAGTTGGAAAGGCCTCAATGAGGTACCTATGAGCTTGAAACTTTTCTATAAATATCCCCTATTAAATGCTTTATAATTAGAAAATCCAAGTGAAACTCTGTCAAATATTTCTTTCGATTCTATTTTTATTTTCATAAATCATCTTGAATGTATTTTAGTGTTTTTTATATATACTTAGGAGATTAAAATAATATTCTTAAGTTGTGAGTACTTAAGCCTATTTTACTAGTGAGGTATGAGTAATACTGTGCTTTTAGGATTGGGTTAGCTCCCAACACCATAATTGTCGTGATTGAGATAGATCCCACATTGCTTATACATATTGATGATCATTGGTTTCTAATCTCATTGTTGTGTACAATGTTGCTCGGAAGGAGAGTCGAACCTGTGTGTGGGATCAAGTAGTTATAGAGGCAGTGGGCAAGGGCAGCAATAGGATATTGGGGCTGTGTGGTCCGAACTGATAGATATAAATATGTTTATATTTTTATCGAGTTATATCTGTTCATTATAATTAGTGAATTTTTTGCTACTAAAGGTTTTCATAAGCAACATAAGAATTTTACCACATAGATGGGGATTCTTGTGGGTTTATCTCGTTACATGACTATGTTTGTATGATATGCTCTAGTTTGAGTACAATATATCTTTACCGTATATGTACAAATATAAGTGTTGGACTCTAATTGGAAATCTTTTTACTTTCTGTTATCGCTTTCTTTCCTGAATGTGTAGCATGTTTATTATTTACTGACTATGTTGTTTATTACTTTTCTTGTATTCTTTCACTGCTTGTAGAGGTGAGTTTTTATAGAGTTAGTATATCTTTACCGTGGTAGTGTATCAGGTATTGGAGAATAATCTACTTTGACATCCACAATGATGTCAATCTAGGATCAAGACACTAGAATACTTTGGGAAGTTTGTTTATGAGAGAAGCAAGTCACTACCTCCTTAGTTCCTGGCCAATCAACCCCGGGATCTAGAACTGTATAGGACTAGTTAGCCATATGGTATCATCAAAATAACAGGACCTGTGTTGAGCACATTTTTACCACACAACTTTCTAGAAGGTAGACCATACTTATTGCAAGTTGGAGTGTAGACTACTTTTGTTGCTGCCACACTTGGGAAGTATGCCAAGCAAGGGACTGTACCTTAGAAGATGATTACCCATTACTTGGGCAATTTTTGAGAAAAAGTAAACAAAATAATTTTCAAGACTTGAGAACAACTCAAGAACACCATGTAACACTTAGAGAATTTATTAGAATCTTCGACAGAAAGAAGAGAAGTTAGAAAGAAAAGGCATAAATGAAAGTGGAGAAGTGATCACCAGAGTCCGAATTCTGGGTCATAGTAGGAGCATGTCAATGACCAGATAGTGCTCATTCGCTTGTGCCATAACAGACTAGCCCTTGACCCCCTATCGGTGAGAAAACCTATTATCACTGGATTGTTGCGTAGCTTATCCATTGACCTGTCACTGATCGATCGACAGAAAATACTACTAGTTGGTCTGTCGGTTCACCAGACCTTAATGTCATCCTTTACTGCCTACGCCTGGTTTCGCATGTTCCACCATCCACCCCACTAAGTGATTTTTGGAATCTTTCCAGGTCTGTACCATGATGCGAAATCATATGCACTCTAGGCCATCGAGGCTGATCTAATTTTGGTTCGCCACATTGCTATCTGAAAAATCATAAATATCGTTATGAATTTTCCGAGCATTTTCCAAGTCACTATATTATAGCGCAAAAGTGCTAAGGCAATGATGAGAAAAAATGGAGCCCTTATAAAAGAATAAAGTTTTTATGAAGCTACAAACTAAATGTCAAGTGACTATACTTTAACAAGTAAATAAAAACAACTACTACAGACAGAGTTTAATGGAAAAAATAAAAAATAAAAAGTCCTAAGGCTCATGTAGCTCACCTTCCTTGGCATCATCTAGGACCACTGTAGTACTAGGTCCACCTTTTTGGTCTCACCAATCAACTGAGGTTGGGGCTCCACAGTATTCTCAGTTTCCACGGAAGCTTGAGGCACCACGGCCAGAACCTCATCATATGCACCATACTCACATGTAGCTCTTAAGAAGTCCAATATACTTTCCTAAATCTCTCTTAGTGTAATCAAATCTATGGGCTCAAGCCACACTAGTGTAAGCTACAAAACCTGTATAATCAAGATATTCATTAACAACTTTTTCAGTGGAAACCTCAAGCTAAGATGCCAGTCTCTAGTTCTAAGCTTCCAAATTCTCATTATGAGATTGCTCATGAGACAAGATTTCCAATTCAGAGCCACAAATGCTTCCAAGGTTCTCTCAATAATCTCAAGAGTTGACATACGTGTAAATATTAGTTAAGTTCTAAGCATCGCCAAATTCTTATTGTGTAGAAAAATTTCAAAATATGAAGGGTGAATTAATTCCGTAGAGAAAATTAAAACAAAAAGGAAAGTATTATCTAGTTTACCAAGCCCTGAAGCACAAATACAATTGAAGAATTTTTTTCTACAGCACCAAGATTGGTCTAAAAAAATAATTCCTGTAGAAGTAGAAGATTTTTCTAGGACAACAAAAACTTATGGAAGAAAAAATGCTACAAAAGTATAAATGTACAAGTACATCTTGGTCTACCAAAGCACTAAGTTAAAGTTGAGACACAAAGTTGGATCCTAAGTTTCCCCCTATGTGCTATGCAAGATGAAAATTCCACTATGAATTCCAAAAGTCTCTTATAATGATTGCATGCCTTTTTTCTCCTTAATTAGCTAGACATTATGTACAATAGCATTTTTAGACTCACCAAGTCTTGAGGTAGAGAGAACCGTTTGAGAAGTAGGTCCAAGTCTGGATGTATGACTCAAATGATTCTTGCAAAAGACTTAATTCAAGTTCCCAAGAGACACTGGTGACTATCAGCTACTTAATTGTTAGACTCTATGTACTCTTGCATTACTTGTAGAGCTCGCAATCAATTCTTGGAATTTTTCCTTCTAATACTCTCGCAATTTAGGACAGTTTGGAAATAGTCTGGGGGTTCCAAGGAGTGTTTAGAGTCTTCATAGCATCTTCCATGGCCAGACATCTTTTATGACAATATGCAATTTTTAGGTAGAAATTGGGCAAGTCGAGTGGTAAATTTTATTTGGATTTTTGGGTTCAATAATTTTTTTATTTGAAGTTTTGGGTTCAGTTTTAAGGGATAGTCTGACCTTGATAATTAAGGTTATAAATTTATATTTTATTAAATATTATATTTCATATATATAAAAATATAAACACTTAGAGTTTAGTATTTATTAAGAAAAATAAAATCAAATATATAAAGTATCTATAAAATATTATTATTTTTAATTTGTAAATAATTTTTTATTAAAATTTCATGTTTTTGAATAATTTTAAACTAAAAATATGTTGAAATTTAATTTTTGAATCTCTAAATAGTTAACCGTTACCCAATGGTGATTTCCAGTATTTATACTCATCAGTTTCGATTTTAGTTGGTCTGCTAGAGTAACAAGACTAGAAAAGTTGATATATTGATCGAGGTGTGAAGACAGATTGAAATCAGTCTTCAAGTGTGAGAATTGTTAAAGATTGTTATAAAACTCCTTAATTTAAGGAGCAAAACAATGAGCTTAATTCAAGGAGCAATTCAAGGAACCATTAATTTAAGGAGTAATTCAAGGAGTGAATTTTCCTATAAATAGATGTGTAATTGTAATGAATTAATCAACCAAATGTTCATTCCAATTGAGAGAAAAGCTTTTGTGAGAGAAAATTGAGAGTAATTTTCTTGGGTGTAATTGGATTGTGGGTTGTGAGTTGTGAGTGTTGTAAACACCTTGTGTAATTTATCTCCTTTCAGTAAAAAGATCTGCAGCAAGTTTAGAGACGTAAGCAAAATTGGCAGAACTCCGTTATCAAATGTGTTATTTTGTCTATTTTGCTTTCTCATAAATCTCACTTATCAGGAATTTGCATAATTTCCCAACAACTGGTATCAGAGCTTTTAGTGGTGATTTCTGTCAATTTCCTACAAGGTTACTATTCATGTGATGGAGGTGTTCTAATACACGGTTTTTTGTAGAAATAGTCAGAAACGATCCGGAGGAATTTAGATTTGAGTGGGAGCAATGACCGCAGATAAAGGAAGGGTGAAACTCAAGATATTCGATGGAACAAATTTCGGGTTTTGGAAAATATAGATAGAGGATTATCTGTATCAAAGAAATCTATATCAACCTCTCTCAGGGAAGAAGCCAGAGGCTATGAAAGAAGAAGATTGGAATCTTCTAAACAGACAAGCCCTCAGAGTTATTCGATTGACGCTATCCTCTAATGTTGCTTTCAACATAGCAAAGGAAAAGACCACATCGGGTCTTATGGAAGCTCTCTCCAATATGTATGAGAAGCCATCAGCCTCAAACAAAGTGCACTTGATGAGGCATTTGTTCAATTTATGGGTGACAGAAAGCGCATCGGTAGCTCAACCTAGTTGAGTTAAGTGGAAATTGAATTTGATGAAGAAGTACGAGAATTGATACTTTTGTCTTCTTTACCAGAAAGCTGGAATGCTACTGTCACAGCTGTGAGTAGCTTGTTAAGAAGCAATAAGTTGAAATTTGACGATGTTCGTGATTTGGTTCTCAATGAAGAGATCCGACGTAGAGAGTCAGGTGAATCGTCAACTTCTTTAGTTTTGCATACGGAGTCAAGAGGAATAAATTCAACCAAAGGGAATGGACGTGGCAGAAGAGACTACCGAGGTAGATCAAAGAACAGGAGGTCCGAATCCAGGAATCCTAATAATTCCCATAGCTCGAAGACTATCGAGTGTTGGAATTGTGGAAGAACCGAGCACTAGAAAAATTAGTGCAAGAGTGCACCGAAGGACAAACAAGTGAAGGCAGAGGCAAATGTTACTTCCACCTCAAGAGGAGATGATGCATTGATATGCTCTTTAGAGAGCAAGGAAGAATCTTGGGTGTTAGACTCTGGAGCATCATTCCATGCTACTTCACAGAAAGAATTCTTCAAGAAATATGTCTCCAAAAACCTTGGAAAGGTATATCTTGGTGATGACCAACCATGTGCTATTATTGGCAAATGTGTAGTGAAGATTAAGTTGAACGAGTATGTTTGGGAGTTGAAGAATGTCAGGCATATTTCCGACCTAAGAAGGAACTTAATCTCAGTAGGGCAATTGGTCAGTGAAGGCTACACTACGATCTTTCATGGTGATGATTGGAAGATTTTAAAGAGCACAATGACAGTTGCTCGAGGCAAGAAGAGTGGCACTCTTTACATGACAGCAGGAGCACATTGTTCAATCTCAGTTGTAGCAAGCAATGAAGCATCAAATTTGTGACACCAGAGACTAGGCCACATGAGTGAGAAGGGGATGAAGATTATGCACTCAAAGGGAAAACTTCTAGGTCTATAGTTTATGGAGATAGACATGTGCAAAGATTGCATACCTGGAAAGCAAAAGAGAGTCAACTTTCAGACAAGTTACAGAACCCTAAAGAAGGAAAGGCTAGAGCTTATTCACTCCGATGTTTGGGGACTAACGACCATCTACACCATTGGTAGGAAACACTACTTTATGACTTTCATCGGTGATCACTCTCGGAAGGTATGAGTTTACTTTCTAAAGCATAAGTTTGAAGTATTTGAGGCTTTCAGAAAATGGAAAGTTATGGTGAAAAATGAGACGGGTTTGAAGATCAAAAAACTCAGAACTAATAATGGTGGTGAATATGAAGACACCAGATTCAAAAATTTATGCTATGAGCACGGGATCAGAATGGAAAGAACTGTGCCAAACATGGCTTAACACAATGGTGTAGCTGAGCGTATGAACCGAACATTGACAAAAAGAGCAAGAAGCATTTGTATATAGTCAGGTCTACCGAAGCAGTTCTAGGAAGAAGCAGTCGACACGACAACTTACTTGATCAACCAAGGCCCATCTGTTCCATTGGAGCATAGAATACTAGAGGAGGTATGGAGCAGAAAAGAGGTGAAACTATCACATCTAAAAGTTTTCGGTTGTGTAGAATTTGTGCATATCAATGATCAAGGCAGGAATAAGCTTGATCCCAAATCTAAGAAATGCACATTCATCGGTTATGGTGAGAATGAGTTTGGCTACCGCATTTGGGATGACGAAAACAAGAAAGTGATCCGTAGTAGAGATGTGATTTTCAACGAAAAGGTGATGTATAAAGACACGCATAAAATAGATGCCAATGACTCAGAGCAGAATGAGTCTGTATTTGTAGATGCAGATGATGTCCTAGATAGTTCCACAACAGAACCAATTGTAACAAGTCCTCAGTCAGAGGAACTTATTGGACAGAGTAGTACGCATCAGTTCGATATACCACAACCTCCTACTCCAGCTCCTGTATTAAGAAGGTCTTCTCGACCTCATGTGCCTAACAAAAGATACATGAACTATATATTGCTAGCTGATAGAGGGAAGCTTGAATGCTATGATGAAGCTTGTCAAACTCGAGATTCCAGTAAGTGGGATCTTGCCATGAAAGAAGAAATGAAATCTCTCATCTCTAACCAGACATGGGAACTAGCTGAGTTACCTATGGGAGAGAAGACACTTCACAACAAATGGGTGTACCGGGTGAAAGAGGAGTATGATGGTTCCAAGAGATACAAAGCCTGCCTAGTTGTAAAAGGGTTTCAACAAAAGGAAGGAGTTGACTACACTGACATTTTCGCTCCCGTTGTGAAGCTCAGTACTATCATATCAGTGTTGAGTATTATAGCCATTGAAGATCTTCATCTTGAAAAATTGGATGTGAAGACTGCATTCCTTCATGGAGATTTAGATGAAGATATATACATGTACCAATTAGAAGGTTTCTTAGAAAGAGGGAAGAAGAACATGGTGTGCAAACTTAAGAAGAGTTTGTATGGCCTGAAACAAGCCTCAAGACAATGGTACAGAAAGTTTGACAGCTTCATGCACAAGGAAGGTTTCCAGAAGTGCAATGCCGACCACTGTTGCTACTTCAAGAGATATAGGTCCAATTATATCATTTTACTACTTTATGTTGATGATATGTTAGTAGCAGGTTCAGATATGGATGATATCAGAAGATTGAAGCATCAATTGTCAAAAGAGTTTGACATGAAAGACTTAGGTTCAGTAAAAAAGATTCTTGGAATGAAAATCACAAGAAATAAGAAGAAATGATTAGTCCCATCAGACAGAGGAAGAAAAATAATTCATGGCTAAGGTTCCTTATGCCTCAGCCATTGGAAGTTTGATGTATGCAATGGTCTGTACGAGACCAGACATTGGCCATGTAGTGGGAGTTGTTAGCAGATTTATGTCAAACCCAGGGAATACTCATTGGGAAGCAGTTAAGTGAATTTTGAGGTATCTGCGAGGCACTATAGATAAGTGCTTGTACTTTAGTAAAGGAGAGTTAAAAGTACAAGGCTACGTAGACGCAAACTTTGGAGGTGAAGTTGATCACCGAAGAAGCACCACCGGTTATATATTTATTGTTGGAACTACAACTGTTAGTTGGATGTCACAAATACATAAAATTGTCACTCTATCCACTAAAGAGGCTAAGTATGTAGCAATGACTGAAGCTAGTAAAGAAATGATATGGCTTCAAGGTTTATTAACTGAGCTGGGATTCAAACAAGAGAAGAATGTTGTGCATAATGATAGTCAAAGTGCAATACATTTAGCCAAGAATTCAAAATTTCATTCTAGAACCAAGCATATTGAACTTTGTTATCACTTCATCATATCCCTATTGGAAGATGATGTGTTAATACTGGAGAAGATTCAAGGAAGCAAAAATCCAACGGATATGTTAACAAAGGTGGTGACTATTGACAAATTGAAGTTGTACTCAACTTTAGTTGGTCTGCTAGAGTAACAAGACTAGAAAAGTTGCTGCATTGATCGAGGTGTGAAGACAGATTGAAATCAGTCTTTGAGTGGGAGAATTGTTGGAGACTGCTATAAAGCTCCTTAATTTAAGGAGCAAATTAAGGAGCAAAACAAGGAGCAAAACATTGAGCAAAACAAGGAGCTTAATTCAAGGAGCAATTCAAGGAACCATTAATTTAAGGAGTAATTTAAGGAGTGAATTTTCCTATAAATAGATGTGTAATTGTAATAAATTAATCAACCAAGTGTTCATTCCAATTGAGAGAAAAGATTTTGTGAGAGAAAATTAAGAGTAATTTTCTTGGGTGTAATTGGATTGTGGGTTGTGAGTTGTGAGTGTTGTAAACACCTTCTGTAATTTCTCCCTTTTCAGTAAAAATATCTACAATAGGTCCGGAGACGTAAGCAAGATTGGCCGAACTCCGTTATCAAATTTGCGTTATTTTGTCTATTTTGTTTTCTCATAAATATGATTTATTGGGAATTTGCGTAATTTCCCAACATTTACGCTTTGGCAATGATGCAAGAATAAGAGGTGGAGAAATGCTTAAACTAGAGTACAAACAATAAGGATTGCTCCGGGCGTACCTCGATGTAAGTTATGCTTGGTGGATATCAGTGTTGATGGTAGGACATTTCATATAGAACAATCATTATTTAGACCTATAGGTTTTTCCAATGAGTTAGGCTTTGCTGAAATTATCCTAGTTGGAAGTGCATATAGAAGAGTTAGAGAAGCAATGGTTCAATATTTCAAAGGAAGTATCGTTGGAAACCTATGCGAGGAGAACAAGAGCTATATGATCTTTGTGAATTATACCATGCCATCTTTTACATTTCTCTTTGCTGGAGCTAAGCTTCTGCTGGAGTCGAGCAATCTCTTTGAACAATTTAGAGCTGAGTTTTTCTTAGTAATGATACCTAATAGATGATGGTGGACCAAACCAACAAGCAAATTATCAATTTCAAGCATCTAGAATGTCAGTCACTCTTGAAATTTATGAAGGTTACTCATTTAACATTATCTTGCAATAGTTTTGTCTTAAAGAGATATTTGTGGTCAACATATAAGTACTCCTTTTTTTAACCTTCCCTTATAGAAGTTCCTCTCGTTAGATTTCACACCCAAAAGTATGATTAGGTTCAGAGATTTATTTTAAGCTAAAATGGTTGTCTTCCTAATTGCAAGACCTTTGGATCTTAAAGGTAATTAGAAGCAGTTTTAAGAGCTTTAAACCTTTCAAAGGAAGTTGCATAGAAAGGCCTTCCTTTTTGGGTGCAAAACTCAAGTTCTTGTTTCCGAGGAAAGAATTGCGATATATGTCTATGAGAGCCTTGAAACTGTAAGGTTCATGCATTGATAGTTTTGACAAAACTTTTGTTGGGCATAGTAGGTAAAAATAAAATAAATTCAATGGAGTAAAATAATGACACCGACAATTTAACGTGGTTCACTCTTTAATTTGGGCTAAGTCCACCGGACAAACTCCGAAAAATATTTATTTCACTAATAAAATTAATGGGTACAAAGTGAGAGACAATACAACAAATTAAGGTACACCTAAAATAATGTCACACAAGTTTTTCCCAAACTCACTATTTTGTCACTCCCCTTTTAGAAAAATATCCCAATATTTTTCTAAGATATTCTCTCCCACTTTCTTACATACACAACATTATTTTTCTTCAAAGGAAATTGTCCATTGGGCTTTACTTTGCTTCTCTTCTTGTTTTGGTGTGTTGATGTATCTCTAAGGCAAAGACATTGCCTATTTATAGGCAAAATTGCCTATCAATATTAGATACATTTGTCAAATGTGGTAGCACCTAACATTTGTGGTTGTACCTAATATTTTTTATTTTCTTCCTTTTCCATGTGAAAGGGACCTATAAATCTCCTCATCCCGACTACGTAGAGGGCTCTACCAATCCAACAACTAAATGACAGTATTCAAAATTTTGTCTTGGAAGACTTTTCGTCAATATGTCTGATCCATTATCCTCTGTATGGATCTTCTCAAGTTGTAATAGCTTTTTCTCTATTACATCCCCAATCCAATGATATCTAACATCGATATGTTTTGATCTCAAATGAAAGGAGACATTCTTTTCAAGATGGGTAACACTCTGACTATCACAAAATAATTGGTAACTAGCTAGCTAAAATAATTATAATAAATATTCTAACACACATTGTAAGGTAACAAATCCACAGAGAAAAATAACATCATAGGAATTTGTTATACTTAGAAAAAATACAAAAATAAAAAATCTCCAACAAGAAGTAGCTAGAGTATTATGACAGCACTCTGTAGCAACTCAAGTAATCAATTTCAGGCTAAACCGTATGGATTCTTATCTAGGATAACCTATGTTGTTTAGAGACCAAAATTTAATAATATTCATAAATAGAAAATACATGGAGGTAATGCTCCTTTGTGAAATTTTATCGAATAATTAACTTGTATGCATATGCTACTTTAGAATAACAATACGTAGCCGTTACTTGAAACAACATATTGAAATGAATATACTTAAACCAATTCATATTAACACCAATTTAATCTAAAGAGCTTCCTTTAACAAAAATGAGCCATTGAATACGTGCATATAGAGAGGGAGAGAGTAACAAGTTTTGGGCGTTTAAGTCCATCTAAAATGAATAGACGATATGGATTAGAAAATCAAATCATAAGGGGAAGAAGGGAGTACGAATGTTGGTGGGACAATTATGTTAATAATCATAACTAGTTCGTTTCAGTTTCGGGTTACTAGTCATCGATTATGAGTCGATAACAGTTTTCAAACGATTTAACAACTTCTTTAATTTTCTAACATATATTCAAAAAAAAAACTTTAAAAAATAAAATGCTAACTTAATTCTTAATTTATCATATTATTTAAAATATTAACATTAATTTTGATTTTTTAACTATTTAGCACATATTTTTAAGTAAAATAAAAAAATATAAAGTAAGAATAAATAAAATTTAATCTAATTATACAAAGTATTGTGTGTTTTATTAATAAAATTATATATTTTTATATAATTTATATGTATATAAAATAATAATATTAATATCCCTACTCCACGCCTTTTCGGTTTTGTTATTTTTGTAGAAAAAATCGTTAATTTTTTATGGATAATCAAAATTTCAATTATCATGGTTAAAATGTCTATGGGTAGAAGGGAGTAAAAAAACGAAAACATAACTAGTTTAGATTTTCAATTAAATAATATACCAACACTATATTTCATGAAGATAAACAACTGAGCTTCTTGGTTTTAAGGGTTGCTCTGTATAAATAGGATAACTTTCCCTCGTATTGTGTAAGAGCTTGTTGAATGTTTTTTTAAATTGACCCACATTAAATATTAGTTAGCCCAGGCTAACAACATCTTCAAGAAGGTATTATTGCATCAAAATTCACCAAAATTTAACTTACATGAACTATGAGGTGTATATGGAACTCATTGTCTGTTTTGATTATAATTTTTAGAAAATCCTATGGAGTTATCCATATATACTAGGCAAGGTAGACTTTTTCAAGTAGATTTATTTCTTTTCTCACTATGCCTTAGGTGCATAATGCAACCTACTTGAACATGCTCAAATGCTTAGATGAGACACAATAGATGCATCCAGAAAATGAAGATGAGGGAAAGTAAGGTAGAGAATTCAAGATGTACTCTTTACATATCTAGGACACTGCCTAGCAATATGGTTAGCAGTGCCACAAAGATAACAAGTACGAATAATGGAGTTGGGGAATCAAGATCCTTGACTCCGAGGAGTAGTACTTAGAGGAGAAGAAGAGGAAACACTCATATTAACTTTCAAAGAAGGATGATAAGTTAATTTGTTTTAGTGAGGTCTCAAATTCCTAAGTTCACCACAGTGGTGACACATAGGAATAATTGAAGGTAGAGGCAGTAAACCATCACTATAGTGATGGAAAGTGCTAGTCTTAGATAAAGGGATCACCTTGCTAAAGGAATCTAGCTGAGATAACACAATAGACTTATCTCTTAGGGCATAGAAGTAGATTTCAACTTTGGATCTTGATGAGAAGATTTGACACACTTAGAACCCACTTTAGATGTTGGAACCCCTTCATTGTAACCAATGCTATGTTTGTCACCCGAGGAACCTAAGGATTTCATTTAAGTTCTCGCAACCAATTATCATATTGTTTATTCCTCAAAAATTTAATTAACTCTTCATTTTCCTTAGAAAAAGATTCAAGATATGCAGTAAAATTATTAAGAATTCCAACTTTCTCGTGCATTTGTTAAATCTCAGCTTGTTTTTCTGTAAGCGAGTAAGCTAGATAATATTCCTTTATGATCTCAAGGAAAATAATATACCTTTTCAACTATTCCACTTTATTCTTTTGATTAGGTGTGGGTTCAGGATTGATAAAAAGCTAAGTAGCTTTATCAGAAGTAGGAACCTTTAATTGTACCTCAAGCTTCTTTACTTTCTCATGATTTGTATTGAATTTTTCAATAAAATCATCATATCTCTTTTGAATGACCTCACAACTACTTGTGAGATTAATTTTTTGATCGTCAATCAAAAAATTTATTTCCTTAAGAATTTTCTTCAACATGCTAATCTCATGTTCTTTTTTATCATGGCTCTCCAAGGCCTTTTTCTTTTCTTTTCAAGACTTGATATGCTCCAACATGAGTGCATCCTAAGAATCAATAAATTCATCTTACTCATCATCATTATCATCAATAACTTCAGTTGTGACCCCTTAAACATCTGAGGGAGCAGTCGGAGGATCAACGACACTTCTAGAAGCAATGAAGGCCAAAAAATTAGTGTCATCCTCATCATCACTACTGGTATTATCTGAAACAATGGACTCAACTTTCATAGCACGCTAGTTCATGCATTTTTGTTTCTGGAAAAAATTGATAGTAATGTGTCCAAACTTCCCATATTCAAAGCATTTGATCTTGTTCAAGTGGCCTTTACTAGGCTTCTCAAATTCATTATCTGAGTCTTCATGGCTTTAGTAGATTTAGAGCTTGAATTATCTCTTCCAATCTTCCTAGAGGAGAGCTTCTTCTTTCTAAAGAATCTCTGGGCTAGGAAAGTCATTTCCTCCTTATCGAGTTCAAATTCATTATTACCACCAACTATGGCATAAACATCTTTGCTTAGTTCACTTTCCTTTGTTGTATTAAGAACCAAGCTCTTTCCCTTCTATGACATAATTTTTTCTTTCTTGCCAATAGTTGATGTTGTTCGATGACTTGTAGGTCACCAACTAGCTCATTCAATGTGAGCTCACCAAGTTTATACATTGACTCAAGTATTGTAACTTTAGCATGAAACCTATATGGTAGACTAGTAATGATCTTTTTTACCTATTTTTCTTCGTTGATAAGCTGATTTAAGTTGTATAAACAATTAACAATGTTTAAGAACTATGCATAGAATTAGTCAATAGTATTGTCCTCTTACATAATGCACCACTTAAAATCTCTATTTAATTTCAAAATTCTAGATCTCTTTGTAGCAGACATTCCTTTATGAATTTTCTTAAGAATGTTTAATGCTTGCTTATAGGTAGTACAAATCTATATTCTTCTAAACTTATCAGGCATCACAACGCTGATAATTGCATATAAACTCTTATTGTTTTATTCAGACTCCTTACTTTCTTCTTTCGTCCACTCAATCATAGGTTTTGGAATCACAGTATTATTGGGTATGGTTTTAGTTAGGTACGTCCATCCATTCTCGACAAGAAACCATACACGGTTTTCAAAGGACCAAAAGAAGGACCTCATTTATGATTTCCAATAAGCATAGTTCAACCCATTGAAAATTGGAGGTCTACCTACATTACCTCATTTTCCCAACTCCATCATAGAGAGTGTATGTGTTAATAGTGAGTTAACAAAATCAATATCGGAGTAGTTATGCTAAAAAATGATGAACTTGCTTTGATACCAGGATAAGGAGATATAGACTCCTTAACGAATCAATCCTAGCTCGCACAAATAGAAAAATAAACACTTAAGCAGATAATACAGTAGAAGCACACATAATATAATATTAAATAAGAAGACAAATTTTCACAACATATATTATATAATCAACAGAAAGTAGGTAAATAATAAACACTTTCTAATCAGAGTTTAAGCTACAATATGTTGTTACACGCACATATTAAACTCATATTTTACTAGCAAAATAATGGATCATGCATACTAAGAAATGTAATATAAGTAACCTCACATAGATATAGTATCTATATGGTAATGTCCTCGTATTGCTTAAGACAACCACTAAGCAACAAATAATTCACAAAATAGTAAAACAATTACAATTATGAAAGAAATCAAACCACTATTGCCTCTATCAATCAAGAACTTTGTCCAACTATCTATTATTTCTCTTACTTGCTACTTTTGCAACAACCTAGTTTGACTCACAAATCCGGCTCTCCTCTAAAACCAACACCACACAGTATGGTGCAATTAGTAAACATAGTTCAATAACAAGAAGTGTAATTGCTCACAATCTTGAGAACCATCCTCAAAATCAAAAGAACATATCTCTATTGCACACAATAAGAGATACGAGAATTTAAAGAATTTAACTAAGCTCACTCTCACAATGAGATTCTCAAAATTTAGTAAAAATATTCTATCTCACTATTGTACACTCTCTCAAATGTATCATTAATATCGTAACATAGTAGTGAAAATAGAATTTGAAATTATCAAAAAATTTGACAGAGTTTCAATAGAATTTTTAATTTAATTAAACAATTAATGAGGGTATTTATAGAACTTAACCACCCACCTCACCAAAGGTGGTGGCAAGGGTGGTGGTTGAGGTTAGTAGCGAGAGTGGTGGCGAGGTGTTAAATATATTTTTTTCATTTCCAAGAGTTAATTCCATAAATATCCACACCTGAAATGAAAAAATCATTAGTGATAACTCCAGTATACTCGCACGCTCGCTTTTCGAAGATCACAACACTTAACCTAGCATGCATACTATGAAAACTAACTCCGTGGTGTGTCTAAATATACTCACATACAAAATATATCTAACTATGTGTGTGTGTGCATTATTTATCTATAGTAACTAATCTTACACAGAGAAAGACATGACACTAAGTAAAATCAACAAATATCGTATTTTGTACACGAAAAGCCAACACACAAACATTGAAAACAATAAAACTTACAAAAAGGATATTGATATTATCACAATACACATTGTTATATCTATTGGAATAATTCATTAATAGTATCTTTATTTAATAGTGGTGGTACTAAAATACAATTAACACTAAAAGTAAAATATATTGTTAATTAGTAATATTATTACATATTTAAAAATGATTAAAAAGAATAAACACACAAGTGAGAAACACAATTGTATCTTTTTATTTTTAAATTAATCATAATAATCTCAAATTTTCAAATTATGATATACATATGTATACGGGTTAAAATTTAAAAGTTTAAATTACTCATGCATTAAAAAATAAATTTGTGTATTATTTATAAAATTGATCAAAATTTGTAAGAATAGATATTATATTCCAAATTTTATGATCATTTTTTGTTTCTTTAATAAGAAACTTCATATATATATATTACTTTTTTTTACATTATATAATTTTATTGATGACTTATCAATTCATTACACATTTTCATTAAATTTAAATATTTATTAATTAAAAATAAAAAAATTATATGAAAAAATCAAAGTAAAATATATATATAAGAATTAGAGTTATATGATGTTAAAAAATACATGTGATAATTTTTTATCGAAGAGATAGAGAAAATATATATATATAATTTAGGACAAGAGATCCAGACTCAAAATTTACATATGTTAAAAGTAGTTTAGCATTAAAAATACTTTTTTAGCAAAAAAGGATTTCATTCAACATATTGAAATATTACAAGCAAGGGTTGAGTGAGTAGGTGATTGAGGTCGGCCAACACCCCCTCATTCCCATTGTATATAATTAACTTTATAATTTAATATTTTTTATGAATAAAATAAACATTTATCACTTATGATAATAAAATATTCATCTTTTTATGAATGTTAATAAAAGTAGAATAATTTATCATGTAATTTTTTTTCTTTTTGATAGCACATTATAATATTTTATTCTCTTATATTACTATCTATTTAGTAGAAAAAATAATATTTTTTTATTTAAAACAAATACAATTTAAAATATAAAAATTTAACTATAATTATATTTCAATAAAAAATTTAATTATATTTATATACAATTTATTTTTTATATTTTTATACCTATTATTAGGGATGAGCAAAAAATCCAATCAATCCATTTAAATTAAAAAATCCAATTGGATCTGTCGAATTTGGATCATATTGGATTGATAAATTTTATAGTCGGATCAGATTCAGATTAATAGATTTTATAATCCGTTATATCTAATCCAAACTGAATTATTATTAAATTATAAATAAATGCATATTTTATTTTATATTGTGTTATATTAAAATATTATGCATACCATAATTATATTATATTATTATTTTAACTTAAAAAAATATAAATGTTTATAATAATTTAATAATTGTACAGAAATATTTCTTATTTTTTTTTATCTTTTTAGTTATAACTATAAATAATAATATTTATTATAAAAATTTAAATTTGTATATGTTGTATTTTTAGTTATGACAATAATTAATAAATAAATTTTAATATCAATATGCCTCTATCCGATCCAAAAAATTCAATCTATTCAGATTCAGATTAATTCGAATTGATTATATCATTGGATTAGATTCGGATTAAAAATATTCAAATATGTTTGAATTAGATCGGATATGAATATATTGATATTGAAATTTATTTATGAATTATTGTCATATATAAAACACAACATATACAAATTTATATTTTTATAACAAATATTATTATTTATAATTACAACTAAAAAATCAAAAAAATAAGAAATATGTTGTACAATTATTATAAACATTTATATTTATTTTTAAGTTAAAATAATAATATAATATAATTATGGTATATATAATAAAATATGTATTTATTTATAATTTAATAATAATTCGGTTCGAATTAAATACAACGGATTATAAAATCTGTCGATTCGAATCCGAATAGATTATATAATTTTCAAATCGAATCTGATCTGACTATTAAATTTATTAATTTAATCTGATATGAATTTGATAAATCATATTAAAAAATTTAATTTAAATAAATTAATCGAATTTTTTCCTCATTTCTATCCTATTGTATGCTACCCTCCAATTTTTCTTTTTAAGCTGGCCCTTGATTACAAGCTACCATGAAAATAAATATCAAGATAAAAGTTATATTCCCTTAAAATTGGCAATTTCCGTGGTACAATAAAAGACTTTATTCCTTTTGTTGTATGTGTTTATTTAAAATGCCTTCAGGCTTACGTGCAACAACAAAAAAAAAGTAGTATTTATCATTTTAGATGGGGTGGCAACTACCGTGGTACAATAAAAGAATTGATTCCTAATCTAATATTATTTATCATTTTAGATGGGGTAATAAATTTATCATAATTTATATAATAAATAATAAAAATGAACAAAATACATCAAAATTAACTCAATATAACATGCATAAAACAAGCTAATCTAATATTTTTAATTTTAAGATTTTATTAGGTTGAGTTAGTTTTTTTTTTTACAAAACCAATTAATATTAGGTTTATTTGATTTTCACTTCTATACTATAGAACTAATAAAAATCAAACTAACCCAATCCAATTATTTTATTGTTTTTGTTTTTATATTATATAAATAATTTTAATTTTCTCTCATCCACTTAAATGAAAAAGATTATATTCCTACTGAAACCTAATTCTATCTCTCTATCAATCAGCTTCTTCGATCTCCATTTCTCCAGCTCGTAACTTTGATCTCCAACATCGATCCCCGGAATTGATATCCATCTAGCAACTTCCAGCTTCGATCTCTAACCACTCCAACATTAATTTGTGTCCAGCCACTCCAACATTTGTGCTCAGTCACTCCAATTTCGATCTTCAGTCATTTTCCAACTTTGATCTCTACCTACTCTAGTGTTTGTGTCCAGCTACTCCAACTTCGTTATCCAGCCACAAGTTTGTGTGAAATTTGAGTCAGTATATTCACTGATTATGCTTTGTTAATATGTGACATTATTGACTATTTTTCTTATTTTTAAATCTCTCTTGAATTCTATGATTAATATAAATAATGATATTAAGTAATTAATTAAAATTTAAAAATTATAATAAAATTAACATTAAAAATACTAAAAATTATAATACAAGAGTTAAAAAAATATTAATAAACAAAATTCATTAGAAAAAAAGAGAAAAAAAAATTCACTCAACCCAAACTAAATATATTAGTTTTTCAAATTTATTAGTTTTGATTAATTTTTATTTTTCAATACAAATCATATTGAGTTAATTTTAATTTTATTTAAATTTTGTTAATGTATATCTAGTAATATATATATATATATATATATATATATATATATATGCTAATATATATCTCTAATATATATCTCTTTATTTCTGACATATCTATAGTTAGTTACTTTAGACATATCTAATTTACTTGTAACTCCTATATAAAGGCACCATGTATATTCATTTATTCACAGAATAGAATACAATCATTAAGTATTTCTAACATGGTATCAGAGCCACTATTCTTGTCTTTCTAGCAGTTTTTCTTTTTGGTGTTATTCAACCCTTATAGCTTCCGTTGTCACAATAGTCGCTGCAATCATTCACCGTTTAACCTCTGACGTCTTTCAGTCGTTGTCCTTAGGTTCCGGAATTACAGTGGCCGTTGTTAAGGAATTCCGCACCACACAAACAACTGCAACCACCGCCGCCGCCGTGCATATTGTTCCGAAATTTTTTCTGCATATACCACTGTGACCGTCTCTACCGGATCTACACAACCGTGGAAATATTGCAACCATCGGACACCGCACGCTCCCTCACGCGCCGCACAACCAATCTGCACGTCATTCACGCGCCGCCGCCGCCGTCGTTAATCTTAACCCGACGAACTATC
Source organism: Hippophae tibetana (assembly GCA_037013495.1). Lineage (NCBI taxonomy): Eukaryota > Viridiplantae > Streptophyta > Magnoliopsida > Rosales > Elaeagnaceae > Hippophae > Hippophae tibetana. The sequence goes on from CM072811.1 coordinate 35,695,326, forward strand.
AACAGATACCACTGTGATCCTCTCAACCGTATCTATACAACCGTGTAAGTATCACAGTCATCAGACTCCATACGCGCCCTCACGCGTCTTCAACAGCCACGGAGCGTCAGATCCACACGCCAAGCAGTCGCGCCATTCTCGTGACGTCATCAGTACCTGCGTAGGGCTGATGTCATCTTCCCCTGCAGCTGACGTCACCGAACCGATCTGACCAGGCTTCCATCGACCGCTGCCCCTGACCGCTGACCGAACTGCCCGCTGCCGCTGACCGAACTGACTGTTGACCGTTGACCAGATTTTTGCATTACAGGTTCACCCTACCCAGTTTTTCGCGTAGATCTCGTTTTTGCAGTCTGTTTTTGCATATTGTGTTTTCAAATGGATAAAAAGGATAATTTTGTTTCTTGCCCTATCAATACTATATTGGAGGGGACTAAGAATTATTTGTCATGGTCTCAAGCTATGCGCAGTTTTCTTAAGGGTCATATGCTCTGGCATTATTGTACTGGTGCAATTATTATTCCTGATAAAGGAGCAAGTGAAGAAGATGCTATCTTTCTTCGTCGCATGATTGAATGGGATAGTCACAACCACATGATTCTCACATGGATTCGGAATACTTCTATTCCATCTATCTCCAATCTGTTAGGCAGTTTTGATGATGCCAAATCAGCATGGGATATGTTGACTAAAAGGTACTCCACTACTCACGGATCCATGAAATATCAACTAATAGTTGAATTGCATAAACTGCAACAGGGACCAGGGCAATCCATCAATAACTACTTTGATCAACTTCGCTTCCTTTGGGACCAAATTGACCTTTGTGATCCAATTTGGTCATGCTCAACAGATGCTCAGCAATATGCTACAATTAAGGATGAATTTCGTCTCTATGAGTTCTTAATGTCACTCCACAAGGACTTTGAGCCAATCCGAGATCAGCTTCTTAATCGTAGTCCTCGTCCCTCTCTTGATACTGCTGTAAATGAGTTGGTTAGAGAAGAAGCTCGACTTGCAACCCTTCAAGCCCAAAATAAGCTCAATGTTTTGGCTATTACTCCTCCTGCTCCTGCCATTGAACAACCTCAGCAATCAGGTGATTCCTCTGGCTTTTACAATCGTCGCAGGCAGAGCAATAAAAGGTTCTGCAATTATTGCAAGCGTCATGGCCACACCATTGAGACTTGTTACCGTCGCAACAAATCTACTGCTACTGTTGCTAATACTGAGCCTACTTCGTTGATGCCTTCTAGTTCAGCAGAGTCCCAGTCTTCTGAATCCACTATCAACCTCTCCTCCATTGAACTACAGAAGATCATAACTCAGGTTGTTCAAATGGCTGGTAATGCATCTCTTTCCACTACCCTCTCAGTTTTGCCCGGTAAGTCTCAAAATTGGCTTTTTGACTCTGCATGTTGCAATCACATGACACCTCACTCATCTTTATTCTCCAAACTTGACCCTGCACCACATCCCCTTAATATTCATATAGCTGATGGTTCCACTATTCATGGGAATAGTCTAGGTTTTGTTTCGACCTCTACCCTCTCTGTTCCTGGGGTTTTCCATGTACCTGACCTATCCTATAATTTATGCTCTGATACCATGTTAGAAATACTTAATGATTGTATTCTATTCTGTGAATAAATGAATATACATGGTGCCTTTATATAGGAGTTACAAGTAAATTAGATATGTCTAAAGTAACTAACTATAGATATGCCAGAAATAAAGAGATATACATTAGCAGATATATATATATATATATATTAATCTTGTTGAGGATCTTGTTACTCTCCCTCCTGGTCAATCTGTGGTTGGTAGTAAGTGGATCTATAAGATCAAGACTCACTCTGATGGGTCTATCGATCGTTATAAGGCTCGTCTTGTAGCAAGAGGTTTTACACAAGAGTATGGGATTGATTATGAAGAGACTTTTGCTCCAGTTGCCCATATTTCCTCTGTTCGTACCCTCTTAGCTGTTGCCGCTGCTAGTAAATGGGACCTTTTTCAGATGGATGTTAAAAATGCATTCCTTAATGGGGATCTGCATGAAGAAGTCTATATGCAACCTCCTCCTGGTCTTTCTGTTGAAACAAATAAGGTTTGTCGCCTTTGAAGTGCAATTTATGGCCTTAAACAAGCTCCACGAGGATGGTTTGCCAAATTCAGTTCCACCATCCTTCGCTTGGGTTACACTGCCAGTCCTTATGATTCTGCCTTATTTCTTCGTCGCAATGATAAAGGCACCATTTTGCTTCTTCTATATGTGGATGATATGATCATAACTGGTGATGACCTCAGTGGCATTCAAGAACTCAAGGATTTTCTTAGTCAGCAGTTTGAGATGAAAGACCTTGGACATTTAAGCTATTTCTTGGGTCTTGAGATCACTCGTTCCACAGATGGTCTTTACATTACTCAAGCAAAGTATGCATCTGACCTCATATCTCAAGCTGGACTCACTGATAGTAAGACTGTTGACAATCCAGTTGAACTTAATACGCATCTGACACCATCAGAGGGGCAACCATTGTCTAATCCCTCTCTTTATAGACGATTGGTTGGCAGTCTAGTTTATCTTACAGTTACTCGTCCAGACATCTCTTATGCTGTTCATCAGGTGAGCCAGTATCTGTCTGCTCCACGATCGACTCATTATGCTGTTGTTCTGCGTATTCTACGATACTTGAAAGGCACTATCTTTCATGGCCTTTTCTACTCAGTTCAGTCTCCTTTAGTACTTCGTGCATTCTCTGATGCTGATTGGGCAGGAGATCCTACTGATCGCAGGTCTACTACAAGTTATTGCTTTCTCCTTGGTACTTCTTTGATTTCTTGGCGAAGTAAGAAACAAACCTTTGTGGCCCGCTTCAGTACTGAAGCAGAATATCGTGCTCTTGCTGATACCACATCTGAGCTCCTTTGGCTACGATGGCTTCTTAAGGATTTGGGTGTGTCCACATCTTCTGCAACTCCTCTTTATTGTGATAATCAGAGTGCCATTCATATTGCTCACAACGATGTCTTCCATGAACGGACTAAACACATCGAGATTGATTGTCACTTTATTCGCTCTCATCTTATCCATGGTGCTCTCAAGCTTTTCCCCGTTTTCTCCAACGATCAACTTGTAGATATTTTCACTAAGGCACTTCCCAAAGGACGCACTCGTAATTTGATTGACAACCTCAAGTTGGTCTCACATCCACCTTGAGTTTGAGGGGGACTGTTAATGTATATCTAGTAATATATTAATATATATATATATATATATATATATATATATATATATGCTAATGTATATCTCTAATGTATATCTCTTTATTTCTGTCATATCTATAGTTAGTTACTTTAGACATATCTAATTTACTTGTAACTCCTATATAAAGGCACCATATATATTCATTTATTCACAGAATAAAATACAATCATTAAGTATTTCTAACAAATTTAAATTAATTTATATATGTACACCCTTAATAAATAGTTATTGAATATAGAATAACTCTATTATTAGAGTTAGTTTTGTAATTTTGGTAACAATATTTTAAATTTTAAAAACAATTAATCATTAAATTGTATGTTTTATCCCGTTACAACTTTTATGTAAATATTAATGCATATAACTATTTATTTAAGATGTATTATTTATTATTTTTAAAATATACTATTCATTAAATATATTTTTTTTTTCTCTGTATCAAATATATGAATATTTGTTATTTTCAAAAAAAAGTTAAAATAATCATAAATAATTTGTGCTCATATGAATATTAATACCCAACCTTATTTATTATTTCTGAAATATATTTTTTACTCATCAAATTTTTTATCTTCTCATTTATATTTTAAATTTTATCAATTTAAAATATTACGTTATTAAATACTATAACTCCATTAAATGACTCCTGCCTATCATTCCTCTAAAACAAATACCAAATCTGCACTCAAGTACGTAACAACTGAGCATTTTAGTTAGCTGTTAATATCAGCTAATCTGCACATATTCCCAAAATTAAGAATTAAATGGTTTCATGGGATGAGAGAGAGAGAGAGAGAGAGAGAGAGAGGTGATGTGAGACTTTGACGAGTTGTGTCATGTGTCTCGGTTTTTTTGGATTTATATCTTCTATTCATTTATTTTCTATTAAATTACTGATTTAAAAATCTAAACTTTTAAAAATATATCTAATCATTCACGTTATTTCATATTATTAAATAAAAAAATTTCATTATAAATAAAATGAAAAACATGATAATGATTAATATAAAAAAATTATTAAAGAGTGCACTCCTTTTTTTTCTTTTTCTTTTGTTCCAAAGAAAAATTCTATTTTGGTTTGGCTAGTGTGAGCTGTGGGATTTGACTTCGAAAAAATTGGGAAGATCTGCGGCTAATCTCAGGCTTTCTCAGCTAGCTTTTATTCGTTCTTTTGTCCGAGAGCCAAAAAAGACGACAATCCTCATAAATACCCAAAACAGAGAGACCCATATCTGTACCCAACCCACCACAAGGCTCACCGTATCCTTCTCGCTCTGTACCCAAAACATATATTCCAATCACTGTGTGTGTTGCTTTCTATACCTTTCTTTCTCTTTTCTAGATTTGCTATTTTGGATGCTTTTAATCCCTTTACTATTCCCAATCTCACTTTCTCTCTGTAAATCCCTGCCACTTTGATATCTGTTTTACTCGCTCTTTGTTACCGGATCAAGTTTTTTTTTTTCCTTTTTTTTCTTTTCTGTTTTTGGGAACTTTTTAGTGTACTTGAAGAAGCCCAGATCATCCATAGCTCAGTTTTCAGCCTTTTTGTTTTAATTTTTGGGTTTTGGGTAATTGCTTACCTAAGCCATTTTTAGTGGTGTCATGATCTGCTCGTCATATTTGGTAGATGGAAGTTGTCGATTTGTGGAAGCATCAACTCTTGTGAATTATAAGTTATTTGAGTTCTTAGCGGTTACTTCATGCCCTCAGAGTAGAACATGTTGAGATTGAGAAATGAAGTTTAGAATCAAGAAATGGGTTGTGTTATTGGCCGAGAGGTATCCTCAGGTGTAGATTCCGAGAATAAAGTGAAGAGGAAAGATTTGAGAGTAGAGTCTAATAGGAAGGAAGATGATGCTCCTGTGGGGAATTTGGAGAGCAATGCTTCTGAGGTTCAGGATGGTGGGACTCAAACCCAGAAGAAGGAAAATGGTGATGGAGTTCAGAGGCTGCAGAGAGGGGAGAGGAAATCTAAACCAAATCCAAGATTGAGTAATCCTCGAAAGCATTTGCGTGGGGAACAGGTTGCAGCTGGCTGGCCACCCTGGCTCACTGATGTATGTGGGGAGGCTCTAAGTGGGTGGATTCCACGGAAGGCAGACACATTTGAAAAAATTGATAAGGTGGGTTGGTTATAAGTCCATTAAAAATAATATTCTTAATAGCTTTCCTAGATGTGTCAGTGACAAGAGTAAAATTATTGGCTACGTGAAGATTATTTGCTCTTATTCTTCATGAATTATTTACTTGAGATGATGTATCTTCGATTTGGCTGTGACAACTGTGGTATAATATAATCTGATTCAAGTATTTTAAGATTAAGGGATAACTAATATTTGATTGGAATTGGATTTGTCATTATTGTAAAATAAAACTCTTAATTTATGAATTTTCTTTTATTAGTATTTATGAATTCTTCATTTGATTATTTCGTAATTATGATTTTTCTACCTCACTTGAATGTTAGATTGGATCAGGAACATACAGCAACGTGTACAAAGCTAAAGATATGTTGACTGGTAAAATTGTTGCTTTGAAGAAGGTTAGATTTGACAACTTGGAGGCCGAGAGTGTAAAATTTATGGCTAGAGAAATCTTAATTTTGCGAAGACTTGATCACTCTAATGTTGTAAAGTTGGAGGGTTTGGTTACATCAAGGATGTCATGTAGTTTGTACCTGGTATTTGAGTATATGGAGCATGATTTAGCTGGACTTGCAGCAAGTCCAGACATCAAGTTCACAGAGCCTCAGGTTAGTAGAATTCCCCTAGAACTTAGATTCCTTGTGAAGGTGGGCGCATGTTAATGATTAACAACATCTATTGTCATACTCACCTCATCTGGATGCTGTCAATTGCAGATAAAATGTTACATTTCTCAACTATTATCTGGTCTTGAGCACTGCCACAACCGTGGTGTTCTTCACCGTGACATAAAGGGATCAAATCTTCTGATTGATGATGGAGGAATACTTAGAATTGCTGACTTTGGTTTAGCTTCTTTATTTGATCCTAATCGTAAGCAACCCATGACTAGTAGGGTTGTGACTCTATGGTATCGACCTCCCGAACTTCTTCTTGGTGCTACTGATTATGGTGTGGGAATAGATCTCTGGAGTGCAGGTTGCATTTTAGCAGAGCTGTTGGCTGGGAAGCCCATAATGCCTGGTCGTACAGAGGTAGCTATTCAATATATATATAAATAAATGAATTCGAAACTCTTCTTTCTTCATTTTCAATATATTAACTTTCTTGTTAGCTTCATTTTTGCTTGTAAATTCGAGAGTGCTATAGATAAAATATGGTGTATGCTTTTTAGTATTCCTTGTTTTACCCATCTGTGGTGGAGATTGCCCAAAATCTTTACTTGTGGTCTAGGTGGAGCAACTGCACAAAATATACAAACTCTGTGGCTCACCTTCAGATGAGTACTGGAAAAAAACAAAATTGCCAAATGCAACCTTATTCAAACCCCGAGAGCCTTACAAAAGATGCATTAGAGAAACATTTAAAGATTTCCCCGCATCTTCACTGTCCCTTATTGATACTCTTCTTGCTATTGATCCAGCCGAACGTAAGGCAGCCACAGACGCATTGAAAAGTGAGGTGAGTTTTGGAATTTTATTATCAGCATGCAATTAAAATATCTCTTGATATTTTCTATTTTTTCATTACAGATTCCTCTCTTGTTTTCTTTCTACAAGTTCAGTCAAGCTAATAGTTTTCATGCATTAATACAGATAAATGTTAGATACATGAATTTCTTTTACCCGAGATTATGTACAAATTAATTAAATTTTTCCATGGTTACAAGGTTGTATGCTATATGTGGTTTGATGGCAGAATTATAAGCTAAACCAATGTTGATTCATAGAGAGATTTTTAGTAGTTTAGGTGTTCAGCACCTTTCCTGAGTATTTCATGAAAATGAATCTGTAGTCCTTTTGAACATGTCATGCCACCTATTAATACTTAACTATAAATTGATAACGGCTTACAAAATTATTCAGAGAAACTCTTTAGAACTTAATATTCAGAGTTTTTCGTGAAACCATTGACAACACTGAGTACTTTAGTCCTTCATACCTAACAATTCTGTAGCAATAGAAGGTACTTCTTCATGGAAAACCAATAATGAATTCTATTGCCTAGTAGTGTTGTACCATACTTCACCATGGCCTGTTGGTCTTCATTGGCTTCTTACAGCTAAGTATTTGGAAGTAGTCCATGATTGTAACAGTTAGTTGCATGCAGTTTGTCTTCCTCCTGGTGATTTGAAGATAATCCATGCTGTTAATCTTGTTTAAGCTTTTATTAAAATGTCTTCTGGAATATGTGACTTTATTATTCATTCTGTGTTTTCTTCCACTTGTCTCAGTTCTTCATGACCGAGCCTTATGCTTGTGAGCCTTCTAGCCTTCCAAAATACCCCCCAACCAAGGAAATGGATGTTAAACGTCGTGATGATGAATCTCGGAGGTGTGAATGCTTTTCAGTTTCTGATGCCTGAATATTTCCATGTATTCATTTTAAAATTGCTTTTGTATATTTTAAAGTATATTTATTTTAATATTATCATTTTCGACTCTTCCTTGAGTAATATCTTTGATTAGCTCTTTCCTTTTGCTTTGTGTTTGATTTGCATGGGGGCATTCTAAATCTTGTTTGCCTACACATAGTGATTTTCCTTGCCATCTTTCATCTTGCAATTTTGTTATGAATTTCACCATGTTCGAAATTATATGAATCTATGTCCTTTTGGCTATATTGATGTTCATACTACATTGATCCTCACTGCATATTGTACTTGTGTTTTTGGTATTTCCAATGTATCTTTCTTGATAAAAAAAATATTATGGTGCTTAATGTTTGAGAGTAGGACATAGTTTATGATGAGCATTATTTGTGCTGCTGTGCAGACTTAGAGCTGCTAGTAAAGTCCAGGCTGAGAATGGAAAGAAAACACGGAGTCGTGATCGTGCTAGGGCTATGCCTGCTCCAGAAGCCAATGCTGAGCTGCAATCTAATATTGACGTATGTCTACATTGTTGCTTGTATCAGTTGCCATTATCATTATAGTTCTGTGCCTATGGTTGCATAAAACACTCGCAGCTCCTATTATCCTCTAACAATAGACATTAAATGAGCAATTTAGCATCATGCATAAAATGTTGCTGAAAATTATTTACTTCTTTGAAGGTCCCTGTTCACTTTAGAGAAATTTATGGAGCTTTTTAGAAAAAAATACAATGATATTTTCCTTTCTAGGCATAGACAATCATATTTACTCAATTTGCTTAAATTGCACTGCTCTTATTTTAGCTGCATGGCTTTGTATCTGCCATTTTGGAGGTGTTAATGAGAAACATAGTTGTGGAGTGAAAATATTATATTCGTATTTATTCTTATGTTGAGAAATACTAAGCATACATAAATTTGCATATATTTTTGCACACACATTTGGTATACCACGTGCCATCAATATTTTGCATAGCTATTTTTCTAAATAACTCTGCACCCGTGGAACACCATAAGGAGTAAGTATGCAAATTTATTTCCTTAGCATTCATCTTTCTTGTTTTAATAAAGAGAGACAACAAATGAATTTGTCTAAATTGCATTTTGCTAATCTGATTTCAGACAAGTTTTTATCTATTGTCTTCATTTACATTTGTTGGTTTTCACCTGAAGCAGAGAAGGCGTCTAATCACGCATGCAAATGCAAAGAGCAAAAGTGAGAAGTTTCCTCCACCTCACCAGGATGGGGGCGTCGGCTTTCCTGTGTGTTCTTCACAGCATATTGACCCGACAATTCTACCTCCTGACGTCCCATTTAGTTCAACCTCATTTTCATACTCCAAAGAACCAATAGAAACTTGGTCCGGTCCATTGGTAGATAATGCTGGTGGAGCTGCAAGGCGGAAGAAACATTCTGCTGGTGATACACGTGAATCTTCAATATCCCACAGAGGAAGTAATAAAGAGAAATACAGTGGTGCTCGTAAAGGAAAGAAGAGCATTGCATAGAACATCATATTGCACAGGTTGAGAATCATACTTTGTGGAGAGTCATGCAGCTATTTGATTCAAGCAAATAGTTAAATCAGCTAAAGCTTCAAAGGGGAGTGCAACTGTGTAATTTTTTCTTTTATAGTATGAGGATAAAGACTTTTTTTTTTCATATCTTAAAGGAATATTTTTTCCTATTCAAATTATTGGACGGTGAAACACTTCTATTATGTATATCTTAATTCTTTTTTCCCTCCTGGGTTTGCGGTCTTGCACTTAATACTACTAAGAATGGTGAAAAGATCCAATATGAGCTATGAGAGTCCCATTTTTAATTTTCATTTACAGATTTGGCATTTTTGTTCTTTCTCTTTAATTTTCATTTGGATTGTATTATAATGTCTATATAAGGTATGGTATATACGGTAACAACTTGTAATATTATATAATAAAATTGATTATAAATATTTTAATAAAATAATTTAGAAAAATTATATAAAATAATATTCTTAAAATTTATAATAATAAAAATAATAATCAATATTTTTGAACATAATATAATTAGACAGAATTTAACATCAAATAGGTCTAAATTTTCCGGTTCATCTTAATTTTTTTTAATTAGATAACATTTAATATAAAGTGATATATTGAATTTTTTTTAATATTAAAAATATATAGCGTGAATATAGGACCGATATTTTTGTGATTATAAGTATTAAAAATAATATTTTTGTTATTTTTCTAACAGTTTAGATTTAAAATAAGAAAAAATGTTATTTTAATTTTATAATCAAAATAAATATTTTAATCCTATAATTATTGAATTAAATAATAATAATAATAATAATTAAAAAGAAAGAAAGAAGAAGAAAGAGAGAGATCCTTATCCTTTTAGTGACACAAATTGTCAAATAGTTACTGTCACAAATTCTTACCTACTCTTCAAAGAACGTGTTAGGCATTCAAAAGTTCTTAACAACTCTCTATATAGCTTGATCTTTCTATTTACAAATATAGAATATTGCAGCCAAACTTCAGTTGGGTACAAATAATTAGCAAGAGAGTAGCCAAGAAGAAAGCAAGAGATGCCAGGTTGGGGACCGCCGCCTGGAGGACCTCCCGGACCTCCGGGGCCATGCAATTGCTGTTGTTTTCTATGTGGTGGCATAAGCAGGCTTATTTCTTCCTGGTAAGCTTTCATTCTCCCTTACTGTAATGACCAACATATATAAGATTGTAGCAAACCAGTTATGAAGAATCGTATCTAATACATAAGTAATATAATTTTTTTTTTTTTAAATAAAGGTTCAAAATAATCTATTTGATTCAATTTCAGGTATCACTTAATTCGTTTTCTTTTAAAGGGTGTTATGTAATCATTTTTATTTTTTTTTATTAAAGCCTTTTGATTGTTAAAATGGTTAATAACAAATTTTAATATTTTATAAAGAAAAATATAATATAAGTTTTTTATATTAAGTCATTTAATTATTTATTTTTGTAAAAAATACAAAAAATATTTTTTATTAATGTTTTAAATAAAATAATATTTTTCTTAATAATTAAATAAAGATTTTTATGATATTTTATCATAAAAACTATTAAAGTATTGAGTATATAGTTAAATTTTTATCATAAAATTATTAAAATATTAAATAAATAATAAATTGTAATTTTTTGATACTAAGAAACTAAATAACATATTTTATAATACTTGAATAGATTAACTTTTAACCTCTTTTAAAAAAATATTTTTTATATTATAAAAAATATGTGTTCTAAATTATAGGAAAATAATATATATGTATTATGTAAATGATGTTAAAAATAAAATTTTATTTATGAATGATACTATAATATGCTGTTAAACCTAAAAGAAGAAAACATAAATAAGATTGATTGTGTTTTTTTTTAAGTAAAAAAGATATAAGTTTTAAATAATAAGACTAGTAAATTAAAATTTGCAGTTAAATTTCATTAACTTGGTATAGAGACAAGAGAGCACTAATAAGGGAACCGGAAAGATGATCTCACATCAAGTCTTTTTGCTCGAGTATGATGTTCCCTAGCTCGGTTCAAATAAGACTTTCTGCTCATTCCTATTAACAAATCATAAATTAATTAAATAATGATTAACATATATTTAAAAAAATAAACAAAAAAAAGTGAAATTAGTTAAAATTGAAATTGATTTGAATCTTAATAGATTATTTTGGGCTATCGCTATTTTAATTTATTTATTGTTATATATTAATTAAAAATATGTGCCTTGTATCTGAATTTTTATGTTTGCTTTTAATTTTATTTTTAATAATATCTATAACATATTTAAAATAATATCTTCTTTAATTGAAGAGCTATAAAGTCTAATTTTGATTCTTAGTATATGCATAAATATTACAAGTATTTTAAAAAATAATTGATAAATATATGGACAAAAGGTTTGTTTTTTAAACAATAATGGTTCATATTTTTAAATAATTTTGTCAATAAATTTGCATTGTATTAATGTTATATGTATTTACACACCAAAAATGACTTAAGAGAATTGCTTCCTCTCCCATCCATATTTTTTTTTATTTTCCCTTATTTTTTAAATATATTGAATAAGTAGGTTATTTAACAACATAAATAAGATTTTACGTAAATTACAGTGAATTTATATTTTTAAAGATAATTGAAAAAATTATAAAAGATCAAATTAAAAATAAACATGTTTCTAAAATAATTATTTTACGGCAAATAAATAATATAAAAATATAAGTTTAGCTTGAGTAAAATTAGATAAGTCAATTTACTATCTACTTCAAACTCTTCGATTGATTATCTAATTCACCCAAACCATTATAATTAACAACTCAAAATTAATTGAGAGTGAACAGATCATACTGTATTGAACAAATTAATCAAATTGATTGAATTTTTAAACACTTTTATTCCTTTAATTCAGAGTGAACATATCCCACTGTATTGAACAAATTAATCAAATTGATTGAATTTTTAAACACTCTTATTCCTTTGTAAGTCTTCAACCATAGTGAAGAAACTACGTCCACTTCTTCCTCCTTTTCTCATTCATCTTCCTGCTTTTCTCTTTATACTCTTATTTGGATTAAAGTGTTATTAAATTTATTTATTATTATTATTATTATTCAATTTCATGTGGGTTAAATCCATGTAAGAGGAAATGTTTCTTCAAAAGTTTTAATAATATGGTATGATTTAAAGACAAAACTATCTTTATTATAAACTAATGATGTTTCGTATTTAAAAATGCTCCAATTTTAAAGATGTCTTTCAACATCCTTTATCTTAATTACTTCTTTATTTTTAAATTTAGTTAAATTAGAATCATTACATTGGCTAGAGGAAATTGAAGGTCTAAAGAACAAAGATCTTGCTAATCTTTTCATTTGAGAAGATAGGAAATAATTAGAAGTTACATTACAGACGCACCTCGATTGACTCTAATTATTAGAAATATATCTTTTAAGAAAAAATAGGAAGATATTTATGCTTAAATCTTCATTTTAACCTAGTTGGCTCTAATACCAAGATGGTCAAGAATATGTTATGATTGAAATAACAACAGATAAAGAAGACACTAATGAGAAAACTGAAGGATATTTTATTTAAAACTAACAATTTTACAAGAGAAAAAACACACAAAATTCCAAGATACAAAATTGGGTAATGTTAAACAAATGAGCGGTCTTATCTTGTATAGGCAGAGCACACTCGTTATAAGACAAATTTAAAATAATGCACATAGTAGTTCTACTTTAATAATTACAATTTTAATAAAGTAATATTCTTTTTTTTCTTTATTAAAGCAAAATGCTTTTAGCATGTGATTGTATGCACATATGTTGGATGGTGTATCTATGATGATTCTTTTGAAAAAAGTAGATTCGTTTAGTCCAAAAGATGGATCTTTCTCTAGTTTTTCTTTTAGCAGCTTCATTCTGATCAAGTCATTTGTATATATCCAAGAGATGGCTCTAGATCGAGTTTTTCCTCATCATCGAAAATGGATTCAATGAATTTCTCTAAGTTTTTAGAGATATATGTCTTATCCTTTCCCTGGTATTTTAATTTGTCAATAACGGAGTCCAGATGGGCTTTACCTTTGCCAGTGGTAAAGATAGTTTTCAAAGTTTGAAATAATTCAATAACGTGAAAATCATCGAATTCTTCAATGGGAGTTTTATCCTATCAACGTGAATAACTACACCTCATTAGCCATGAAAATGAATCATTGAATGTTATCAAATAGTCTCATTTCATTATCCAAGGCAGTTTATATAAAGACATGAAAAACATTAAGCCATGGTCATTGTCTTGAATATGAATAAAATTATTTCATTCAAAATCATTATAAGCCTTTAAGACTTTGCTGGGAGAATCTCATGAATTGGTCCAAAATATGTGAACCAATTCATAAACCAATTAGGAAAATCATGGAAACTATAATGATCCCTAGTTTTAAACTATATATACCACGTATGTGATTTCAATTGATTTTGATAACAAAAAGCCAATCATATATGGTAGGTTTCATATAACGATCTTTAAACCTTTCTCTGGCATATAAGTTAAAGGTCCAATCTACCTTGTTCAAAACCCTTTTAATTTTTAGAGTTAAGAAGGCGATTTGTCGACCATTTATCATATTATGAGTTATATCAATAGAATCAATTTATTTTAGAATTAATTCATAAAATCCTTTGTTTTAGGGAAAGTAAAGAAAGGTACGCTATCTTTAAGATATAAGGAGGCTACCTATTCAAGTGTTTTGTTGATGTCATCATTCTCGATTGTTGTTAAACAAGGGAGTTTTATGAATTAATTTTAAAAGAAAATGATTGTTTTGATATAAGTCATAATATGAGAAATGATCGACAAATCACTTTCTCATCTCTAAAAATTAAAATGGTTTTGACCATGGCAGATTGGACCTCTAACTTATATTCCAAAGAACGGTTTAAAGATCGTTATATGCAACCTATCACATATGATTGGTTTTATTACATGCAAGCCTAGGATCATACTTTTTGTTATCAAAATCAACTAAAATCTCATACGTGATATATACAATTTAAAACTCGGGATCATTATGTTTTCCATGATTTTCCTAATTGGTTTAGGAATTGGTTCGTATATTTTGGACGAATTCATGAGATCCTCCCTACAAAGGTCTTAAAGGTCTATAATGATTTTGAACAAAATAATTTTATTTATATTCAGGACAGTGACCATGACTTAATGTTTTTCATGTCTTTATATAAAATGTATAATGAAATGGGACTATTTGATAACATTCAATGATTCATTTCAATGTCTAATGAGGCATAGTTATTCACGTTGGTGGGATAAAACTCCTATTGAAGAATTCGATAATTTTCACGTTATTGAATTATTTCAAACTTTGAAAACTATTCCCACCACTAGTATAGGTAAAGCCCATCTAGACTCTGTTATTGACAAATTAAAATGTCAAGGAAATGATGAGGCATATATTTCTAAACAATTAGAGAAATTCATTGAATCCATTTCCAGTGATGAGGAAAAACTCAATCTAGAGTCATCTTTTGAAGATATACAAATGGCTTGATCAGAATGAAGCTGCTAAAAGCAAAACCAGAAAAAAAAAAAACTCATCTTTTGGACTAAACAACTCTACTTTCCTCAAATGGGTCATCATGGATACACCATCCAACATATGTGCCTATAGTCATATGCTAAAAGCATTTTGTTTTAATAAAGGAAAAGAATATTACTTTATTAAAGTTGTAATTATTAAAGTAGGATTATTGTATGCTTTATTTTAAATCATGCTCTACCTATTTAAGGTGAGATCGCTCATTTATTTAGCATTGCCCAATTTTCTATCTTAGAATTTTGTGTGTTTCTTACTCTTCTTGTAAAATTTTTAGTTTTCAATAAAATATCCTTCAGTTTTCTCATTTGTTTCTTCATCACTTCTTCTTCTTTATCCGTTGTTATTGCAATCCTAATAAATCCTCGACCATCTTGGTATTAGAGCCAACTAGGTTAGATTGAAGATCTAAGCATAAACATCTTACTATTCTCTCTTAAAAGACAGATACATAGTAATTAGAGTCGATCAAGGTGACGTCTATAGTAAGTTTATTATCTTAAAGTCTAATAGACTTATATAAAGTGGGATTTTTCCAACTAAATGTTCGATTTTTAGGCCATAATATTGGTTAAGGGTTAATTATTACAATATTTCGATCAATTATTTTTGTTGAAAAATTTCCTAATGAAATTAGGGACAAAAAAAAATTACAAAGGTTTTTAGATAACCTTAATTATTTATCATATTTTTATAAAAAACTTGCATAAGATGCCAAATCTCTCTTTGAGCAATTAAAGAAAAATCCACCTGAGTGAGGCACAACTTGCACTAAAGTAGTGCAAATTATAAAGTTGAGAGCCAAAGAGCTCTCATGCTTATCCTTACCTCACCCTGTCACATTCAAAATAGTTGAAACAAATATGTTTGAGCTAGGGTTTGGAGGAATCCTTAAGCAACGAACGACTATAAAAGATAGTCTAGTTCGTTTAGTTTCGGGGACTTAGAAACCTGCTCAAAAGAACTATTCCACAATCAAAAAATAAATTTTTTTTTGAAGATCTAAGCATAAACATCTTGTTATTCTCTCTTAAGAGATATATATCTAGTAATTAGAGTCAATCGAGGTGATGTCTGTAGTAAGACCCAAAAAAGGAAACCTTTGACACATAGTAACTTTGATCACATTAACTTTTAATTACAACTTGTCTTCTCAAATGGAAAGATTATCAAGATCTTTGTTCTCTAGACCTTTAACTTCCTCTAGCCAAGGTAATGATTCTAATTCGACTACATCTAAAAATAAAGATGGACGAAACCTAAAAGAAAGTGGTCTAAAAGACTCACCCACGTGAGTAAAGCCAGAAGATATGTACCAGCCAAAGCATAAAAGATCCAATTTGCTATACATAAGGACAAAAAGGCCACTATAATTCCAACTATTACAAGAAAAACAAAAGTTAATAAGCTTGAGCTAGATGATAAGTTGAAAAAGAAAATAGCAACCATTATCTTACATGATAATGGAGAATCTAATTAAGAGGAGCAAGATTACATCTATAAGTTATCAAGATTACTGAAGAAATTAAACCATAGGAAGATCACTGTGAATGTGATTACTACAAAGCCATCATAAAAATGAATGGGTCTTGACAAAAGAAGAAGACTTCATCTTAGATACCATCGATAAAATCGATGACCAAGATAAAAAAAAGCAGTCTTGGCTAAATACATAGCCATTGCTAAAGAAGTATCAACCTCTTTTAAAAGAAGAGAGCCTCAAGGAATACAAAGACAGCTGCAACAACACGACCAAAGATATTCCTTCAATGAAATCATATAACGGATTAAGACTCTTCCTGAAAATAAGGAATCAACTATCAATAAGCTTCAAGCATAGCTTAATCAAACAAAAAAGGATCTAAAAGATCTCAAAACCCAAGTTCAAATTCTAGAACTCAATCAGGGTCAACATTATCTTGCCCTTTCAAATGAAGAATACGAACCAGAAGACTTTACTAATCTTCTTGGTAAAATTCCTTTTGAAGCACCAAAGGAAAACCCTAGTACACCTACGGATATTGCTAACATGCAATTTATTAATTCAATTGATAAGATCATTAATCATAAATGGTACTCAAAAGTCATCATTGTCATCAACAAAGAATACATTTTTATAGTTAAAGTGTTGATTGACTACATAGCGGATTTAAATTGTATTAGTGAAGGTATTGTTCCAACTCGATATTTTCCAAAACCACCCAAGTTCTTAATACTGCCAATGGGAAAAGAATGTCAATTAAATATAAACTGTTTAATACGGCAATATGTAATAAAGGAATTTGCCTAGAGACTACACTCTTACTCAATAAAGAGTTATCCGGAATGGTCATCTTAGGAACATCGTTTTTAAGTATGCTACATCCGTTTAAAGTTATAGAAAACGGTATTATGTCCAGTATCAAAAGGTATAATATATGCTTTTCATTCTCTAAAGCACCCAATTGCTTGGAAATTAATGATCTTAAAGTTACTCACGTTGGTGGGATAAAACTCCTATTGAATAATTAGATAATTTTCACGTTATTGAATTATTTCAAACTTTGAAAACTATTCTTATCACTGGCAAAGGTATAGCCTCTCTGGACTCTGTTATTAAAAAATTAAAATGCCATGAAAAGGATAAGGCCTATATCTCTAAAATATTAGAGAAATTCATTGAATCCATTTCCAATGATAATGAACAACTCGATCTAAAACCATCTCTTATAGATATAAAAATGGATGGATCAGAATGATTCCGTTAAAAGAAGATGTTAAAAGTAACCAGACAAAGACCCATCTTTTGGACTAAACGATTCCATTTTTCTCAAAGGAATCATCAGGGATACACAATCCAACATATGAGCCTACAATCACATGCTAAATGTATTTTACTTTAATAAAGGAAAAGAATATTACTTTATTAAAGTTTTAATTATTAAAGTAAGACTATTATATGCATTATTTTAAATATGTCTTGTAACGAGATTGTTTTGTCTATATAAGGTAAGATCGCTCATTTGTTTAGCATCACTTAATTTTGTATCTTAGAATTTTGTGTGTTTCTTTTTCTTCTTATAAAAATTTTAGTTTTCAATAAAATATCCTTCAATTTTCTTATTAGTTTATTCATTACTTATTCTTTTGTATTTGTTGTTAGTCCACCCTCACACTTTATACATATGTAATTTTTTCTCATCTTTAATTAAACAGCTCTTCTTCTTCTTCTTCTTCAAATTACACGTATATAAAGTGTAACGGTGGGAGTTAAAACTTTTCTTCTTCTTCAAATTACACATATATATGGTGTAAGGGTGAGAGTTAAAACTTTCTTCTTCTTCTAAGTTTTAACTCCCACCTTACACCCTATACATGTGTATTTTTTTCTCATACTCTTTAATCGAAGAGCTCTTCTTCTTCTTCTTCTTTAAGTTTTAACTTTCACCCTCTTTCGTTATACATGTGTAATTATTTATCATCTTCTTTAATTGAAGAGTTATAAAGTCTAGTTTTGATTCTTAGTGTATACATAAGTATTACAGGTATTTTAAAAAATAATTGATAAATACATGGACAATAGGTTTGTTTTTTAAACAATAAAGGTTCATATTTTTAAATAATTTTGTCAATAAATTTATCATGTATTAATGTTATATGTATTGACACACCAAAAATGACATAACTACCTATATTTTTCACTTATTTTTTAAATATATTGAATAAATAGGTTATTTAAGAAAATAAATAAGATTTTACATGAAGTAGAATGATGATCTTTGTTATAAAGCTAATTGAAAAAATTATAATAGCATGAATTTGTATTTTTAAAAAAATTATAAAAGATTAGATTAAAAATAAACATGTTTCTAAAATAATTATTATACGGAAAATAAATAATAAAAATGAATTATATAAAAAATATAAATTTAACTCGGGTAAAATTAAGTCAATTTACTATCTACATCTAATTTATCAAAACCAATATAATTACCAACTCAAAATTAATTTAGAATGCGTATCCTACTGTATTGAATAAATTAATCAAATTGATTGAATTTTTAAAGACTCTTATTCCTTTGTAAGTTTTCAACCATAGTGAAGAAACTACTTTCTCCTTCCTCTTTTTTTTTCCCTTTTTCTTCTTATTTAGATTAAAATGTTATTAAATTTATTTATTATTATTATTATTTCAATTTCATGTGAGTTGAATTTTACCAAATTATTGCATTTATTTTGTTTATATCACTAAATTATTTTTATGCTCGTATATGACATCTAATTATTATATTTATTATATTTATTTTATTTATATCATTCTTTTAATTTTCATGTAAATGCGTCATATGTAAGCGGTATATTTGAAACAACTTAAATAATTAAATGATTTATTTGAAATATATTATTTAATTAAAATTTATCATTAAATCATATGACGTGTGACACTATTAGATAGAAATTAACGAAATAATATAAATGAAAAAATATATAATAATTTGATGATATAAATCAAATAAAAAATCTTGACACGAGAAGAGACTATAAATAATCCAATTGTATAAACAAAATAAATACAATATTTCTATTAAAATTTTGTAAGTTTAATAATATTGTATCTGGATTTTTGCAGTTTCTATGTCTTATGCTGTTGTTGCCTCGTAGAGAGCTGTTGTGGACCAGTGTTCCGTATGGGTCCTGGGCCACCAGGTCCATATGGAGGACCGCCTGGCCCTCCTGGAGGACCACCTGGACCACCTCCTTACTGATCAGTTGTAGATCAGTACGTGTGCTGATTTTATTGTTGTGTATATAGTAATAATGTTTCCAGCTAATTTAAACTAATAAAGATATTTCTAAACACCTTCTTTAGATCATTCATTTATAGATGTTATCAGTACACTTTCAATTTTTCAATTTTAAGTCGATAAAAATCTTCAATATAATATATTATCGTGGATAAAATAACTTATATTAACGAGACATTTTAGTATTAAAGAGTAACATAATATTTTATTAATAAAATTAGGAAAAAATAATTAATATTTTTTATCATCTTCTATCCACCATTTTTCTCATTTATTATTTTTCTAATAATTTTATTACTATTATTTGACTCTCTTTTTTCTTCCCATAAAAGTATATGAATGTGTTATTTCTTTTTCTTATTATACATTAAATGCACAAATTTTCTAAAAGAAATCTTTAAAAAAATGACATACTTAAAATAAATGAGTTAACATACTGAAAGATAATATATAGATTTTTACCGGTCGAGAAAAGTATACAACACATAATTTTTTTCAAACAAAAACAGGAAAAAAAGAAGAAATAAAACATATATAGTTTATTGCCTACTTTCTAAAAGTTATGTACACTCATATAATTACTGACTAGTCTATCCATTATAGTAAGTTAAGAGATGTCTAAACAAAAACAATTTTTTGAATAGTATAAAAGATAAAGTTTTTAATTTAAAAAGAAGAAAAAAACAAAAAACAAAAGAAAGTGGGGCCAAATAGTAGTAAGAATTATTAAAAGACGATGATAAAGGAGTAAAATCACGAGAAAGAATGTGATAATTGAGGGGAAACAATGATATTAATAAAATATTATGTTACAGTAAACTATCTCTTTTTAATAAGTGATTAATTTGTGTCTTTATCTAAATAATATAACTAAAATATATATAATTAAAATGAATTCAAGGACCCCAATCTATTATAATTATAATAGGAAAATGTATAAAATTGTCTTTAAACTTATATATTTTTAGCATAAATTAATTTTTAAATTTTTAATTAATATATTTACATTTATAATTTAAAATAAAAAAAGACTTAAATGTACTCATTTTTTAGAAATTAGGGGTGTCTATTGGTTCGATCTGATTTATAAAAAAAATTAATTAGATTACATCGTTTAATTTATAAAATTATTTAATTTAATCTGATTTTTTATTGATTTGATTTTAAACATTTTTAATGAAAAATAATATTAAAATTTTAATATATTATTAAATCGATTTTGTTTGATTCAATCAGTTAAAAAATCAATGTAAATTAGATTTAATCGAAAAATAATTTTAATTAATAAAAATCAAATTAAACTATTTGATTTATAAAATTATTAATACATGAATATTTACGTAAACTTCTAATAGAAATTACAACATTAGTAAGGAAATAAATATATAAATTAAAAGTTAAGATATTAGAGTGTCTCGAAAACACAATTTTAATAACTTGAGTGTACTAGTGCGCTCCTAGGAACCTAGAACCCTTATAAATAATGGGTTCGATACCTTTTAAATACCACGGTTTTTACTTTTTTACTTTTTTACTTTGATATTTCAAATTATCCCAATTTTAAATAAATATCCTTTCAAATAATTAAATTTAATTCACTGGTATCTTTTGAGTTAATTTAAATAATATTTTTTAATTAATAATAAAAAATTTACAAATATGATTAACCTTTATATACTTTTATTCAATCACATTTCTTTATTATTGTTTTAGAAATATTTTTTTCCCTTTCTGAACAGAAACTTTAATAAATTATTAATTTTTAGGGAATGATATTGGTACAATTATTTTTATTAATGTTACAACAAAAATATATTAAATAATTTTTTTAATCTCATAATTAATTATATTTTAATATTATTATGTCTTATTATTGTTAGATAAAATAATGAGCAAAAATATTATGATAAAATATCTACCCAAATTTTTATATATACAAAACTTTTAAATGAAAACATAAAGAGTCCTGGAAAAAGAAAATACCATTATGTGAAATATATTTCTACAAAAAATATAAGGACATAAGTTTCATTTACTAAAACTATCATATTTGTATCAATGACTTTTTTTTTTTTTTGTGTCAAACTACAATTGAAACTATTTAATTTTGTTTCAGTTATATCTCAATGCAAATTAACAGCAAATTCAAAAGGCTTAGGGTATTTTCCCCATTGTGCATCGTAATTGTTAAAAAAAGAAAGTTAATAAAGAAACTAGCACCAACGAGATCACCAAACCAGCACAATTGAACCCAATGACTTTCCATCATATCTCCAAAAGAAAGATGTCTTTGCTATTGGACCCATTTACAAGTCTGGATCTGATATGTGATTGGCACTGTTCATATTTGACTGGGTCTTGCGCGCGGGGCTGGGATGGAGTTTAGCGAGCCGGTGGCTGGGTGGTTGGACTGGTGCAAGCGGCAGCTGGACTGGTACGACGTGGCTGTGTTCGTGAGAGGGAGGAGGAAGTCTGTTCGCGGTGGCTCGTCCGCGACTTCTGGGATGTTTTTTTAGCCTTTTTTTTTACAATGCGGATGCAAAACGACAAAAATGCCCTTAACAGTATCAGGTCTTTTGAAACTGCCGTGAATTTAGTGTCTAAGCTGATGGAATTTGAAAAAAAAAAATTTAATAATTTTAGTAGTTTGACACCGAAAAAAAAAGTTGTAATAATAAATCAACAAAAATACGTTAGTTTTAATACTAAATGAAATATTTTCCCAAAATATAATAAAGAAAATATGAGTGAACGAAAAAACGCTTTTATATGAAATCTTTTCTCTCAATTTTGCGAATATATATATAGTTAGAAAAAAGTTATCATAAAAAGTTCTCACAAATTAGACAATTTAAAAAGCTTAATTAAAAATTAAGATGATTTGAGATATCAAGAAAGACTAATGTACCTGAAAAGTACTTGAAAATTAAAAAAAAAAATACCACTTCAAAAATTTGTAACAAAAATAACTCTAATAACGTTAAAAAATCCAATAGAATAATTTCAATGTTAAATAAATCTGTGTTCATAATTTAATTTAAATGATATTTAAAATAAAATAATTATACTATAATTTTTTAATAAAAATATGAGATAAAAATAAGAAATATTATTTTTATTATTATAAATTTTAAGGGTATTATTTTTATTATTTTTAAATAAATTTCAGGATTGTTAAAATTTTCAGTGTAATTTCTTGAGCTAAACAAAAGGGGTAATAATTAGAAATAACCTTAAATAAAGACATTTGTCCAGGGCAAATTCAATGTTGAAACTCGAAAAAGAAAAAACTATATATTATCTTGAGTCAAAATTTTGAAGAGCTGATATCCATCCAGGATTGGGTTAAGAAGCATCCTTAATCCATGTGACTGTTGAAGGAATATCAAAATTGATTTTGTTTAATACTTGAAAGTCCGTACAGACTATCAAAGTGATTTCCAACTGGATATAAATTCTTCCCATAACAATGAGTTTTTTCTATTTTACAACAATCTAATGCTGTTAAGGGATACAGAAAGATGTGCATTGGGGGCTATATGCTGCAAAATGAACACCCATCTCTGCAGTATTATTATACCTTTGATTCAAGAACTCACTCATCCTCATCTTTTTCTTCCTCGGATGCCTCTCTCAACCACTACACAGAAAACATATGAAACGTAAACAATATGGTCCACGACCAGAAATACAAGTAGAGCATTTAGAGCTACAGGGGTAAATTAAGATGTTCCATTAAATCATAGTGTAAAACAAATTAATTTTAATACCTATAACATCCTTTTATTTTTGGGTGAATTAGGATAATACAACTTAAGATGTCTCATTTGTCCCAAATAGAATAAGTAAAAATACAAAAAACAATGAAAAAATGATGCATGATTATTTATAATATGAAAGTTTAATAAAAAGAAAAATAATAGAATATTATGTTCAAAGTGAGACATATTAGAACTATCATGCAGAACAAAATTATTAGAGATTTAAATTAATTTAGATTTTATCTTAATTGTTATTAGATTAGGACAAGATTTAGTATAGTTCAAATCATTTTAAAATTAAGATATTATTTTACTTATAAATAGACTTATTTGCATTAAAATTATACATTTTTATTCATTTAATTATCATTATTGAGGACTTTGTTCTTCAATTATCTCCTCTGAGCCTTCTAGCCTAACTTCAGTTCATATAGAACTTGTTGATTTTGTTTTCTTAAACAAAATCATATCTTCTCTAAAACATTTTTGTTAGGTAAACAATACAAAATTTCACAAATAAATTTTGAGAAAATAAGATCTCTTGATATTTTTATCAAAAAAAGAAATCAATTATGAATATTTTAATGATTTAAAATTACATACATTTGTTGAAAAACCAAAAATTATCTGTAACCATTATTGTGATGATTCAAAACCTCCTATCTTTGATAAAAGCCACAAATTGATATTGAGTATTTTGATTTATATTAAACCATATATGATAAAGAGTTACCATAACTTCAATATATGATTGAATACAAGTCAATTGATATAAACTTATGGCTCTTCATCAAATAGGTTTCGAATCATCAAAATAATCATCACCAATAATTTCTACTTCATCAAATATAAGCAATTTTGAATCATCAAAAAATTAATATTTGATTTATCTTTCAGATAAAAAAATATCAAGACATATTCTTGAAATTGTGACAAATTTTGTCAACAAGCTCTGATACTAACTAACGCAATCCAAAAGACGGGGATAATTGATGAACAAAGTTCTCAATAATCAATAATAATAATTAAATGAATAAAAATGTATAATTTCAATACAAATAAGCCTATTTATAAGAAAAATAAAAGAATATCCTAATTCTAAAAGGACACAAACTCTACTAAATCTTATCCTATTCCAATATTAAACCCTAATCTAATAATAGTTATGATAAAAATAAACACTAAAAGATAAAATATTAATTAATCTAAAACTCCAATATTTCATAATTTTATCCTGCATCAAACTACAATCTACATGAGATAAGATGAGATGATATGAGACAATTTTAAACCAGGAGCATATTAGGGAAATTAAATGAGACAGGATGGATGTGACAACTCATTTTACATCTCTAATTGGATATCTAATTAGATCCAAAAACAGCGCATCAACAAACATACAAACATAATCTTTCGTTATTGTAGAATTTTGGGCCCTAAATGCACATGCCAATAAGATATTTTATGCAAAACACAGAAAATTAGCTCGTAGTTTTTAAATTTGAGAAATGATCACAGCTGCTTAGCATCATCAATACATATAATAGTTTTATTTTTTTCCTCCTATTTGTAGGTAATGAATCATTACTTGCCATAAGAAACAGGATCCTGATGCCAAAGTGACATTCCTTAATTACTCCATGCCTTTGTTGCATGCTGGGGCTTTATTATGCCTCACGACTTGAACTAAGAAATGCAGTTTCTAGACAAGCTTAGGAGTAATACTTCATTAAGAAATCCATAGCTTCTCTTCATGATACAAATGATAAACAAAGTAAACGAGGCACATTCATTTGTTTCCACAGTAACAGCACAATACAAATTATTGCAATCACAAGATGCAAGAGTGTAAATGTTATGCAAGGAATGAAAGCTCTTGACCATGTGGAGCAATATTATAGATAAAGATTTGAAACATACTTGAATAAACTTTTCTGCCTGCTTAACAAAAAGTTTATCCGATTCATCGGCATGTTTCTTTTCGTCATCCCATCTTAGAATGGCATCTTCTTGTATAACTTCTTGGTCGTACAAATGACACAAAATCTGTAAAATTTAAGTAAAAATAATTAAATACAAACCAAAATCGTGATCCTCTACTTCCGTGCAAACATCTTTATGGAATAACATGAAACAAAAAAGAAACCATCGAAGAGAAACTATTAAGAAAACAATCATGCTATAAGGTTTTGTACCCATCGATGCAAATGATGGTAACAAGTCGTGGAAAAGCCTTTGAAGAAAAGCATTTAGCATTCATTAAAAAGTTGCATGACTAAAAGAAACCTTTAATTATAGCAGCCAATGATAAAACCATATTTTCAAATTTTGCAATGACAACTATAGTGAGCACAAACCTTTGTAAATAATGGGGAGTAGTCCTTGGCAGATTCCAAACACATCTCTTCAAATTTTAGTATCACTTCAATCTGTAATGTTTCAATAATATTGTGCCAAATAACAAAGTAAAAATTAGTATTGCATAAGAAATCATCCAAAAGAGACCTAGGTGAGCAAAATTGTATGCCTTTCAATAACTAATGCTACAAAAAATGTCAAACGAATTAAAATTTCATCAAAATGAGAGACATCTAGTATAATGTTATTTTTCCCATAATTAAATTAATTATAACTAAAAAAGTCCATTGTTTTAGCTTTGGAAAGAAAATGAAAGGAAATTTCCATTTCCAGAGTAATAAACATTACTATCGAAGCAAAATATCTACTTTTAGAAATATATATTTTTTAAAATGTAAACTTTGCTTTGGCAATAGTGAATATTGCTCTGGCAATAGGGGTCAGCCAAACGAAATTGGTATAAAAAAAAGTATCAATAGGAAAGCAACACTCTGAAGAAAGCTTCAACAAATCGACAATTTCCCAATTACCACAAACATATCTTTGCTGGCTCTAAGTAACATTAAAACTATTCAATGTTTGAAGCAGAGTTGGCATGTAATTGAAAAGATTAAGAACCTACCTCTTCGTCTATGTCTGCCAGATAATACTTTAGAAGTTTTTTCCATTTCGTGATCACATTAGTAGCATTTTGAAGCAATTCACCTGGATTAAATTAAGTGTTAAATAATTGTAAATACTAGAAATTGTAATAACATAAAGAGATGTTAAAATGTTCAAAACAGAACATAGAATAACTTTGGTACCAACTTTAATTTACTAATTTAATCCCCAATCTTCTAATTTTGTTAATTTAACCTTTAACCTAAGTATTCATTTTGGTCCACCATAGAAGTTAGCATACTACTGCTAGGGAAATTCAACAGGATTGCTGACCTAGCTATTTGGTGTACCGTAAAAATTTTAAATACTTCAGGAGTACAAAGAGTTGAGTACTCTTAGGACCAAGGATGAAATCACAGATACCTTAATTTTATATTATCAATATCAATGAATATTACCAAAAAATTATGGAAATTGTGAAATAGTTTTTTTTTTAAATTTTGCACTTTTTGAAAATACTACCAAGTAATAATAGGCCAATTAAATTAATTTTTCATTTAAACATTATATTTATGACTCATATGTAATGTTAGTGTAAATGTTAATGAAAAAAGTGAATAATACAAGCAAATAAAAATTATATAGATTAGAAATATAAAATAACATGATAGAGAGAGGGGAAGAAAGAGGTCTGAAATAAAGTTACATGACTAACTCACAATTCAAATTGCATGTATTAGAATTAATTTTTTCTTGTAATGTAAATATATCACACCTTTAGTAAATTATAATATAATTAATTACCAATTGTTGAAGTAAATGTGAAATTTTGAGAAAAATTCGTATTGATTACCTTAAGTAATTATATAGTGTACATATTAAAAAAATTGTAAACCAACATTTTCTATATTTCTGAAATTTTCATCGAAATTTCAACAATTAACACAATTTACATAAATATAGGAAAATATTGATATTTTTTATATTTTCGTGGAAATATCAGGAAATTTCCAGATAATTCGAAAGATTTATAGAAAATCTCATTCCATATTACCTTCACTTTAGGACAATTTTGATTAGAATACAAGGATATTTTCATTCATGCCTAGGATATAATACTAGGCCCCATGTGTTACGATAGGCTCTACTTTCTTCTCACCACTACAGTTCTACTCATAATTTACTGTTGTCTCTGTCAGATTTTGAGGAGCAAGTAATACAGTAATACCAATAAAATATTGCATTTATGTGCCTTATGATCTAAACAAAATACCCTTCGTTCAAAAGAAAGGGGCATCCATACTCTTTCCCTCTGTAGTTGTCCTAAATTAAATAAATATAAAGATTAAAGAGGAATTGACGCAATTAAAACATTAAAGATATAAGTAAAAATCTTCCTTTTGGTGTCAGTTACCCTAAATGTAACTCTCCCTAAATGTAACTCTGCAGACGGGAGACAAGATTGCAAAAGCACTACTGACACCTAGATGAATTCGAGCATGCACTTGGAAACATCTGTAACAATTTAGTCCAAAAAAATGTAGCAAACTTTGAGCACCAACTTTTACTGGAGAGAAACATTAGGAAAATTTCACAATAATATAAAATGTAGTCCTTTTACAAAATAATATAAAATGTAGTCCTTTTACAAAATAATATAAAATCTAGTCCTTGAGCTTAAAGAACTACCGATGAGGATGACTTACTTGCTGTTTTATGTGAAGTTTCTAAGGCCAATTTCATCATTGAATAAAATAAAGCTCCAGCACAGTCTGCAGTTAATTTGTTGGATGACAACCTGAATCATGTAAATATATATTGAAGCATTATGTTCCCCTTGTTTGCTAACAAAACCTTATATCCAAGTCCAACAGATAAGAGAAAACAGAATAATCAAATGAAGTCAATGAATTCAAAGTGCAATGGGGATCATGTGTGTGCGCGTGCAAGTGGAAGAGGGAGGAGGAATGGTTAGATTGTCATTTACCCATGTTTGGTTGACTTGAATGGAATCAGAATTGATTCCTACCAATTTTATGTTTGGTTAAACTAAAACGTGGGAATGGAATGGAATCGATTCCTAAAAGAGAAGGAATCAAAATTCTTTCTCCCCCTTAAGGAATCATAATTCTATTTGCATCTCAATTTTTTTTTTCAATTTTACCTCAACCCCAAATATAACCCTAAATCCCAAATCCAAAAACCCTAAACCTTATTTAGAAAAATAATAATTTTAACCCTAAACCTTAACCCATACATATAACTCTAAAACCTAAACCCAAATCTCAAATCTTAAATCCCAAAACCTAAAACCCTATTTAGAAAAATAATAATTTTAACCCTAAACCTTAACCCACAAATATAACTCTAAAACCTAACCCTAAACCTCAAATCCCAAATCCCAAAACCCTAAACCTTATTTAGAAAAATAATAATTTTAACCCTAAACTTTAGTCCACAAATATAACCCTAAACCCTATTTAGAAAAATAATAATTTTAATCCTAAACCTTAACCCACAAATATAATCCTAAATCCCAAATCTCAAACCTCAAAACCCTAAATCCTATTTAGAAAAATAATAATTTTAATAATATATTTTATTTTTAAATAATAATTATCTAAAAAATAATGATTTCAATAATATTTTTCGTTTGACGAAAAAATAATAATTAAATAATATTATTTAAACTTTACTAAATATAAGAATATTAAGGTAATATACAGTGTTTTCCATTTCATTCTAGTTGTAAACCAAACACTGTAATACTGATTCTTTCTTTGATTCCAGTTGTCAAACCAAACAAAACTGTTTCCTTTCCATTCCCATTCAGATTCCATTCCGTGAACCAAACGTCACCTTAGGGTGCATATATGTTTGTGTATATACATTCTCATGTCAAAAAATAAGAAAAATAAATCTGTCAGATGTAGCTTCAGCAATGATTTTCTTTATATCCACCCACCATAATCCATCATTAATAAAGAACCCAGATTGCAGTTACCAAGGGTATATTTTATATTTTCTTAAATATATCAAGACCACAAAAGAGCGCAAATTACAGAGGCTGTTTCTTTGAAAGGCAGATTTATTGACTCCATAAGTGTTAACAGAAATAAAGGCAAACAAATTAACCTAAGCGAATTAGTAAGAATGTAATTAGTATATACCTAAGCGAATTAACCTCTAAGATAACATGGTCTACTTGGATATTTTCATGCACAGCTCTCAGAAATGTCGCTTCAACCTGCAATTAACAACACATTAATAATGGTTTCCTTTCCTAAAATACTCATATTTAGGATAATCATTCTAATTTACATTGTCACCTCTTTCTCAAAGTAGATCGATTCATCCCTCATGTCCTCACTATCATCTTCTGAATCATTAGAATCCGGCTTCAGCTCACCTGAAGGTGGAAGGGCACTTCCATCATGAGCTAAGTCCATATCATCATCTAAGATGCGTGTTAATTCAGCAAGCTTCTCGGCTGGAATTGGTGCAACTGAATGCCTCCATTTGTCATCATAACCTTCTTCAGAAATTGACCATATATAACCGGCCCCACAAGTACCTAGCTGATCAATGATGGTAAGTTGTAAGAGGATACAGAAATACGAACATTTTTCTTACTCACAAATGCTTCCTTTCTTTATAAAAAGAAGAAACAAGAACTAGACAATGATTTTATTCATAGCAAATTTTCCACAATAAACGATCGACAGGAAAGGAGACATTCTTTGGGTATCAACATAAACTAAAAGGTTACACCACACTACCCTATTTCCGATAGGAAGAATTTAAAGAAAATAACAGGGAAAGCAAAACAGTGTGCTAGACATAGACATAATAAGAAGCTAACCTGAGATGTATGCCCACGTTCTGTTCCTGATGGATCTGAAGTGTCCTCATTTGATTCATACATACCATCTTCAATTGCTGAATGTAAAAAAAAAAAATTGAAATGTAGTGAGATATATGTATATGTTTCATTCCAAGCAATAATACCCATTCAACGGAAAGAAAAAAAAATGTTTACTACTCATGCCAATGGCATTCTTTTACTACCAATAAATAAAGGTTCTGAAATAACCAAATGCAAAAGTAATAGCATAAGGAACACGATGCAATGCAAGTTACTTGAAAACTCGATAATTCCACTTTTATTTTCAGCATATTCCAGCTCCTCATCACTGTCTAGCTTGGTTGGCTGTTGAAGTAAAGACACCATAGAGTAGGAAGGAACCATAAATTCTTGGCCTACCATAACCTGGTGCACAAGCAATGCATGTCAGAAAGACTTGCATGGTACCAGTAAAGAAGAAGCCTCAGCAATCAAGAGAACTGTATAATGCTCTTATGAAGTCAAATGAACAAGAGGAATTCCGGTACTTTAGAAAAAAAAAAAGAGAAAGAGGTCCCTAGCAGGGTTTTGCATATCCAAATAAATTGGCAAGATTGAAAGCATGAGAAGCAAATAAAATTATTGGATATCTTTATATATTTACTCTCAAACCAATCATGTGCACATGCAATCTTACAACTTAGTTAACTATTGAACACTCCACAAGAAAAAGAGAAATAGCAACCCATGTAAACACTTCGACCAAACCAGGGAACAGAGGTACATACCTTGAAGGACAAAACTGTGCCAGGTTCTAAAACTCCTCCACATTTCATTATTACTCCATCACAAACTATTGCATACCTCAGCTTGCAACCATCTTCAATAGTGACATTATCCCATATATAAGAACCTTCTATTGAAACATTAGCTCCAATTTTACACCCTTTTCCAATAACCGAATTGAAAATTACAGTATTGTTCCCAACTTTGGTACCATTTCCAATCACTGTAGAAGGACCCATTTGTGCAAATCGCGATTGTCCTATATCTGATGAGTGACTAGTTTGTGAAATCCATATAATCAATGTAAAGGAAAACGACAACATAAGAGAGACAATAACCAGGCAAGCATGTGAATACAAAATAAAAAATTCAGCAAACGATGACCACATCATCATGATGACAATGAAATCTGGAAGAAGAAGAAAAAAAATCATGCAAATGAGAAAGGCTAATTCAATCCTAGGAGAATAAAATTGGCTACTCCAGTTCATGCCAATCCTTATTTCTGGAAAGTTTCTACACGTATGCAAGAATACTCAGGCTTGAAGGTAAGGGTGTTATGAAACTGTGAGTAAGCTCCTTGGGTCATGGAGAGTGAGAATGATCAGAACTTTTTGTGGGAGAAAATTTTATTTTTGGCTCTTCATCGGCTTCAGTTTGAAGATTATTCTAATTTTCACATAAGTTCCTATTGGGAAGCTTGTATATCCTAGTTAGATGGAGTTTTGTAATGGATATGGCATATAACTATTTTTTTGTGTAATTGGCGCTTCCTTTTGTAGGTGAATTACTGGTCCACTTTGTAATTTTATAATAATTACATATATTAATTAATATATATCATTAGCAAAAAAATTAATATGATATAATGTTTCTTATTCCAAAAAAAAAGCTAATAAATCACCCAAGACTTGGGCTCTGTATCAATTGGCAATTGCTGAATAATTCACCAGTTTTAGTATATGTCTAAGCTTTTCTACAACCAATTTCCAGATGTTCACACATTTCAAAGTTCATGAGATTTACCATGAAATAGAGGTTTCACAAGAAATTCATTTTGTACAGCATCTAGCAAAAGGATAACAATTCTAAAAGCTTTTGAGCCTCCCCTAATTTCTTTTAACCTAACATATCAAGCATCTAAAGTACATCCACATATAGAGGACTAATTTGCACAGTTTATCCCTTTATGGGCAATAGTAATAAGTGATTTTTATCCCATAGTTTAATGAAATAGGGCCTTATTAGCCTATATTCATAGGCCACAGATCCGTTTCCTCAATTCTGTAGTAGATAGCAAATTTTAGAGATATCTATAAGAAGACATGAAATTATTGATGACTACATTAATATAAAAGATACCATGCATCAAAATATTTGGAAATTAGAAAACTCGTTCATCTTTCAAAACAAACAATAAAAGAATAAGTGAGAAGAGTTATTAAATATTACCTGATGCTCGATACATTCCCTGTCTCTCCAATTTAACTCCAGAATTTTCAAACATAACATCTGGAACAAATGGGTATGTCCATCGCTGTATGATGTCCTTACTGATGGTGTCATAGCTTCTAAAATTGTCAATCCGAGCTGCATAACTTGAGTGAATTTCATGTGTGTATATCTTGTAACTCATGATCTGAATAAAGAGAGACAAAAAAAAACCGAATGCATTAGATGGTTACCTCGTAAGAACAAAGCAAAGGTATACATGCTCATATATACATAAATAGACATGTGCCCAAATCAACAGAAAAAATCTCATTTTGTCAAAAGATACAGAAAACAATATGACAAAGTAGTTAAATTTCTCATTTTCTAGCTGATGCATGCAGGCTTCTACTTGCTAAACTGACAGTGTCCTGTACACGCATAAGTTTGATAAAGTTGTCAAATTTCTCACTTTTCTAATTGATACATGCAAGACTTGTACTTAATAAAATGACTGAGTCCTATACATGCATAAAGATAATGATTTAAGTATTAACAACGAAGTAAACGGTGACCCCAGTGACCTAATCTAACTAGAAAAGGGGGCATACAGACGGCTCACAACCTAGTTATTGCATGCAGAAACAAAAATTATACAAAAAAATTGTCAGATTGTACAAGCTAAGAACCTAAGGCTCTACCTACTCTCACAAAGTGATACTGACTAAACTGGTACAAAATATTCCGTTCAAGGAATCACACAGTAAATAACCCCATATTTATAAGCAAGAGAGGAGTCTTCCACACTTGCAATCCTTACTGTAAACCACACTCTTATATATCATGAGATCCTCAGATCATTTTGTGGAGAGCTACATACAGACATGAAATAATATTGTTTGACATGTTCTTCCTTTCACATCTACACGGACTACACCACAGTATGAAAAAATATGACAACACAGCATTAAGAATGCAACCATCTTAAATGAGTCAAAATTCTGAACACAAGTCTCTACAGCGTAAAGGAGGATTAAACGCCTTAAAGACATACATCATCAACAAGCAATCCCTTGACAAAATGACGCCGTAGATGTTGATAATCAAAATTATCTGTAAAAAGGCTAAGGACCTCTGGAGAGCAGATGTCAATATAGCAGTCCTGCATAAAACAAGACACAATAATCTAGTGAAACTTATACTCATAACACAAAAACTAACATCTCAAATATCATTAGTAGCAATGTTTTAAAAAGTGAAAGCGAAGACGATGCGTTTTATGTCACACTAGGCAAGGTGTAACCTCGAGCGTTAAAGCATACCCTTTTTCAATTTTTTAATTTATTTGAAACTAAATAAAAATATAATTGATAGTATAAATATGTCAATTATTATAAATGGAATATTAAAAATATAAATGATAATATAGGAAATAATAAACTACTAAAAATAGAATTTTACTATTGTATGTCAAATATAATTATATATTAAAATAGTAAATCAGTTATTATAAAGGTTATATTGGCTTAAACTAAAAATAATAATAATTTACATTTACATCACATACGTGGCTTAAAAAATAATATTAAAATAAAATTTACTACCTTTTAGAGAGAAAGAGAGAGAAGCTAAAAAAGGAACCATGTCGTGTTGATTTTATGGACTAATCAGTAATGTATGTGATAGACAAACTGATAATATAGGAAAAAAGAGTGACAAAAATTTAAATAAATGCATAAAAAGCTACCTGACACACGTCTTTTTGCACTTATTACATATCTCTCTCAATTAAAGATAGGCATAAGGACAGCAATGCTTTAATTTTTTTAAGCTTTGAGACAATTTTGATGTGCCTCACCTCATTATGAGCCTCAACACACGCCTAGCACGTGCTTTTCAAAACACTAATTATTAGGTTGTGAAGCCAAAAGCTCAAGTTGATGCTTCAAATTGATAGAATATTCAGATTAAAGAAAATGATTAGGGATATAAATTTGACTGTGGGATCCTACATATCATAAAGAAGGGAATATGAGAGATCCTACTGAATAGAAAGTTATAAAGATAGCCAGCCACCTGGCCACAAAAGTTGGAAGGGAAACTATGACAAACTAACCTGTAAATCGTTGTGCAGAGAGAGTAAGGTATTCTCTGACAGCAACAGCTTGTCTAGATAGATATACGCTTTAGATTTATCTGCCTTGTCCTCATAAAACAGTAGCTGATTTGTTTCTGGATTTATGGCCATGAAAAGCTCATCAGTACCCAATCTAGATTGATGAGTTATCTTAGATGGCTTTGACCGCTTAACCACCATTGTCATTACAGCATTAGTATCTTTTTTCCTTCTATCTTTGTGTTCTTGAATAGCCTCAGTAAGGGACATGTTGCTCACAGTATCTCCACTGACAAGTACAAAATCTCCATGTATCTTCAAAGGCAATAGAAGTTAATGGAAAAGTTAGATTAAGAGTGGACTTACAACCTTTAATGCAGCAAAAGTTAAAATTATTCCCATGGAATCTCCATGGAAAATAAATATACATAAATACATAACACACATATATACTGGTTAAAAATACGTGCAACGCACATTAATTGTTATGCCTTTTTTATTTATTTTTTGGGTGGAAATCTTCAACATATTTAAATAAAAAATAACTTAAATTTCTAAAGCTTCCAAATTAATTGCAAAAAATAAATTCATTATGAAACATATGTTGTCGGGTCAATTAGAGATCCATTATTGTAAAAACTCTTTAACTAAAAGTATACATGCATATAGAAACTAAATATGATAAATTATTGTTAACTTAAATTTTTTCCGAAATTTAAAATAAAATATAAAGTGCAAGATATGGCATTACTCTAGAATATAAGGGCATTTTTGTCCAAAATTATATTACACTTGATTTAGACTTTTATATATAGTATAGCATAGATATAGATAGATATTGATTGGAAAAAACATACAGAGATTTTCCATTGACAAAGAAATGAAACAAATTATCAGCGTTAGTGGGCTGAGACAAAACAAAAACCCTGGCATGTTTCAAATTCACAACAAGGCATATAATGCTCCTATCAAAAGGATAAAAGCTAATTCTCATACATAAAAGACATATATAATCAAAATATCAACATACCACATTCCGTTCGTATATCAAGCGCAGGGCATCTCCAGCGCTCACAGAATTATGTGACTCTATCATTGTCACAGCAAAATTTGGCCGAGACAACCATTCTGATTTCTCCAAATAATCAGTCACTTGTTTGGCATGAGTGCAACAAAATACAAAGACCTCTTCAACACCAGAATATTCAAGCCAAGCCAAGGTGTAATCGATCATTGGAACATTTACTAAGGGTAACAGTACCTTGAACAGAAGTACCAGTAAGTTTGAAAAATAGAAAAAATTCATAATGAAACTCGACTGCAATGGTTTAACTCAAGTAAAACGGCCTTATGTCCATATGTAACTATGTTCATACAGAAACAGCATTCATTAAGCTCTAGTCTTTAACATAATGTATTAGCAAGTTGCATTGGTAATAGTGAAACTTTTGATAATCTCAAACTACAACTTTGTAAACAGCATAAATTAAGAAACATGTATCATAAGGGATTTAAAACCAAAAACAATAATTAAAAAAGCAAAGACAAGAGAAAGTTCGATTAGATTACAACATTTAAGACAACTAAAAGAGCTCTCCCATACTGTTATTATTGCATTCAAAAACTACCTAAAAATAAGCAAGTTACGAACGTTCTATTACTCTCTCTATATTTCTCTCCCTTGACTTTTTGACAAAACATGGACATCGCAAATTTACCGAGAAATTCTTCCAAAGATTGTTCCTTACGTCATATAAAATCATCCAAACCAAAACAAAGTTCAAATGGGGGATGAACAACTGAAGAGAGTTCACCAGAATTCATTCGAAATGTCAACACTTAAATTTGACCAAAAAGATACATTCTCAAAGACTAATACATACGTGTATTAAACATACATATATTTAGTACATGCGCATTCTTTGTCGCATACGCTCACAAAACCACACGCAGAGAATATAAGAGTGGAAGATGAGACCTTGGGGCGTTCAAGCGTGATAGGTCTGAAAGTGGTAGCGAAACTATCAGCCAAGAGAATAGCCTGCAACTTGACGCGTGCCAGTTCCTCTGAATCTTCTGAAATCCGAGAAGCTCCTTTCTTATGTGCAACCATGGCCTCTGCTACCTATTCTGAGATCTACACAAAACGATATCACAATAAGAACTCAAAATTGGAGTTCAGAATTAAAGAAAACCCTAATTTTCCAACTAAAGCTTAATAGTGCTAAGCCAAAACTCACGAACACATTCTAGGTTCAACTTCGTATCAGTTAAAAAAGCAAGAAACGTATTTGTCAGTGAAAAGTTAACTTAGAGGGCATAAGAAGCACCAAAAAAGTCTAACCGGAACGGACGTTGCGTGGCTGGCCACCTGAAGCAGTGGGAATGGGGTTCGAGTACAGGGGAGCGGAGAAGAGATGCGGAGCATTAAACCCTCTCTAGCAAACGGCGTGTCGTTGCTGCGTTTTCCCTTTGCTTTATGTTTCTCTCTATCTTTTCTTTTCTTTTTCTTTTTCTTTTTCTTTTTATTTATTTATTATTATTTTAATACGACATGTTCTTTCCCGGCACTTCACACCATTGTAATATGCACTATTACAATGAATGAATTTTTGAAGCAATATATTATTATTCAAATTCAAATTTTTATATATTATAATTGAAAAGGGCGAAAAAAATTATCACTGCTAACATAAATTTTAAGAATAAATTTAGCCTAAAAGCTCGAAACAATTTCATAAGCAACTTTTTCTTGAGGTTCTAATAATATTCTATTTTTTATATATAATTTTCATTGTCTTGATATTTTACTATAGAAACAGTGCAATAATGATTTTATGTTATATTTAGTGCATTTAAGATTAATTTAAAATTTGAAAGTTTATTTTGTTTTATCTAAATGCAATTATGCTTATACCTTATTTTGAAAAATTAATTTTATATAATACATTTTAATTATTGGGCTTGAAATGTATCATTAAGTAATAAAATTATTTTAGTGTTTCAAAGTTAATAGGATTTTAAGCGATCGTATTTTGAATTTAATAGATTTAAGATTATTGCATAGGGTTATGTTGCTTGTTTCATCGCTATTAAAATTATTAGTTAAATATTATTTATAAAAAATTACTACATAATTTATATTTGTTTATCTTATAATTTTATAGTTTCGTTCTTATAAAAATAACAATTATTATCCTATAAATAATATGTAATTTTTGATTGATAACATTTATTATAAATATTAATTTATTTTTTATATGATATAAAATATCTAACTACAATTTAATTTTAATTAATATATTTTTAAATTATAATTATTATAATAATAATTGATTATACATATTATTTATCTTTTATTAAGAGAATTAAAATACTCATAAAATAATTAATTTTATATGAATAAATATAAAATTTATAAATTATCTCTTCGTGTAAATTTAAAAAAAATCATTATAATTATATAATTATTATTTATTGTTACAAAATTAAAAGAGAAACCAAAATGTCATAATATATTTGATTTTTTATAGAATATATGATTATATGTGAAATATTTTAAAAAAAATTGACAATAAAAAAAGAAAATAAATAAAGTTATGAATATTATAATAATTATCTATTATTAGGTATTAAAATAGAAAATCAAATTTATCCTAACGATATGTTAAATTACTATACTTAAAAATCTATGACATTTTACGTATCAATATATTTTCTCATATAATATAATTCAACTATAGTTTAATTTTAAATAACTTAATTTATAAATTATATTTAGTTAAAAATAATTGATTATATGTATTATTATTTTTTAGTGTAAGAACCTAATGAGAAAACAAAAGGATTCCTACAATAATTGATTTTATGTGAGTAAATTTAAATTTTATAAATTCTATCTAATAAAAATTTAAAAAGTTAAAATTGAAAGACTTATAATAATTATAATAATTATACATTATTATGAAGTAAAAAAACAAAAGTCTTATAAATATGTGTTAAATTTTAATTTATTTTTAAAATATATTTAGTGTTAAAATAATTGATTATATATAATAATGGTTATCTTTTAATGGAAGAATAAAAAAAATCAAAAGACTCCTAAAATATTTTATATGTAATATTTGATTGAGATAATGAAATGGACAATTAAAAAGAAAATATAAAAACTCGTAAATATTATAATAATTTTATATTATTATAAAATTAATAGAGAAAATCATAATTCTTTTAATTGTGTGCTAAATTAATATGCTTAAAAACTATCTATTGTAAATATCAATGTATTTTCTCATATAACATAATCTAACTATAATTTAATTTAATTTTTAAATTATATTTAGTATTAAAAAAATAATTGATTATATGTATTATTTGTTTTTTTTGGTGGGAAAGTTAAAAGAAAAAAAATCAAAAAACTCTTAAAATAATTGGTTTTAGGAGAATAAATTTAAAATTTATGAATTATGAATTATTTATAAGTGACAATTTAAAAAGGAAAAATCAAAATCAAAAGTCTCATAAATATATGCTAAATCTTAATATATTTTTTAAATTATATTTAATATAAACAAATAATTGATTATATGTATTAATAATTATCTTTTACTTAAATAATAAAAGAGAAAATCAAAAGACTCTTAAAATATTTGATGTTGTTATGAAATATTTGATTATATGTGTAATAGTTAATAAATTGATAATTAAAAGATGAAAAGACTCAAAAATTATAATAATTATCTATTATTATGAAATTAAAAGAAAATTAAATTTTTATTAAATATGTATTAAATTATAATACTTAAAAAACTTTACTATAAGTATGAATAGATTTCATCTTATAAAATAATCCGATTATAATATAATTTTAAATAATTTATTTTTTAAATTTTATGGAGTTAAAAAATAAGTGATTGTATAAATTAATTATCCTTTAGTGTAATAATTAAAAACAAAAACTAAAGAATTTCTAATTGAAATAATAGGTTTTATATGAATAAATTTAAAATTTATAAATTTTTAGTAAAAATTTAAAAAAGAAAAAATCAAAAGAATAATTATTATTATAATAATTATATATTGTTTAGAATAAAAATAGAAAACAAAAAGTTTCCTATATGTGATAAATTTTAATTTATTTTTTAAATTATATTTAATGTAAAAAATAATTAATTATATATTAATAATTATCTTTTAATGAAAGAAACAAAAAACTCTTAAAATATTTGATTTCATATGAAATAGTTGATAAAATTGACAATGAAAAAAAAAATTAAAAGACTCACGAAGATTTTGATAATTTTCTATTATTAAGAAATTAAATATGTGATTAAAAATGATAATTTATTATACTTACAAAAATTAAAATACATAAAATGTGATTAAAAATGATAAAAAGAGACAACTCATTTTTACTCACTTTAATTTATAAGTTATAATTTGTTGAATGTTTTGAGGATTTTAATATATTTCACATATTTTTCTAATTTAAAATGCCATGCATTAAGATATTAATACATATATTAAGTACAAGTAAAATGATGTAATTTTCTATCTTTTATATTTTAGTTTGAAATATTTTGTATAATTATTCATCTAAGAGAATAGTCATCTTAACAAATATAACATTCAATTATTTTGAATGATAAATAAAATTTTATTTAATTAATAAATTTTAAAATTGTAAAAATCATTGAATGTCATTGATGTTGTTTGTGATTCTATATATCTTATTATGAGATTAATCATTGTTTATATTTTTTTCTTTACCATTTATTTAGCCCACCAATTTCATTTTGATTTTAATTTTTTTCATTTGTGTATTTTTAATTTTTGGGTTAATAATGTTAAAAAATTGAGATAAGTAAAATCTCATAAATCTAAATCACTAAAAAACTAAAAAATTTAAACTAAATAATATTTTTATGTGATTTAAACTCGTGGCTTGAAATGGGAAATGGGTCCGAGTTATTGTCAAACCACTAGGCAAATCACCGTAAAAATTAAATTACTTATTAAATTTTATGTATTTTCAAATTAGAATTTTATATATTATTTAAATTAATTGTATTATATAATAATTAATTATAATATTTTAAATAAAAAAATTTAGTGTAACATACTTGAAAACATTTGTTGAAAAAATATTAATGTAGGAAAGTAAGTAAGATTTTATATAAATTTTCTTCTCCTAATTGACGAATTATAGGTTGTGATAAATTCAAAGAATAGGAGTTTGAATGTGCATCAAGTTATTAGTAATTTTATGTTATTTTCTATCAAACCCTACAATTACATTAAAGAGTTGAAGTTTAATTTGGATATGATATTATATGTGTTGAGCCATTAAGAGTAAATATAATCCTTAACTAAAACTCTTTTGTGCCTTATTAGTCTTACTTTTAGAGATGTTAGTATTGAATTTTGTTTGGATATTTGAACATCTAAATCGGTCCAAATATTGAGCTTTATATAGACTAGGCCCAAGCCCAACTCAAGACGGAAGATGAAGCATCCTACACATCCCACCCATGGGACAAACCAAGCCTAAAGATCAAGCTCTATGTCTCGAGCCAAGGAAGATTGAGTTGGATGTCATCCCAAGTCCAAGAAAGACCGAACCCAATGTCATTTTGAACTTGGTCATAACACGATCTCGAGTTCGGTCACAGAACAACCTCGTCGAAAGCATGGTTGAATCTGACCTGGATTTTTGACACATTATACTTTATGTCAAATCATACCCTATTGACATGTATTTACATTCACACATTGTTTATCCGACACATGCACCACCTATGTGCTATAAATATATGGATCACTTATGAGGATCCACAGATTGAATCCTTGGCATTAAACACTCTCCCTTTCTCTCTCTAGATAAACCTTGCTCACTCAACATTTTGGCACCCACCGTGGGGCCTAGATTCTCAAGTCAATCACAAGTTTCTAACCTCATCTCCCGTAGAACTCACCTTGCTCTAAAGAGAAAATTAGGAATTTGTAACTCACAAATCGAGATTTGTGGCAATAACTCGATCCGAAAGATGATCATATTCGAATGATGCAAACATAATGGCAACCCAAGAAAACAAGCCATGAGCAACCAATTAGGAGGGGGCAGAAGGTAATGCCCTCTATTAGGAATTATCTCAACAATTCCTTAAACTAAGAAAAGAGCTCGATAAACCCGAAGAGAAAACATAACTCTTCGGTCTTTGACAGACGAAAGGACCTCAAAAAATCCTACCGTTGAACCAACCATTAGCGAGGCAAGGGAACGATGTCTGTCTGAACCTCATGATACCGAGCATGAAGTAGAAAAACATCCTTTTTCCAGCTCGACTCGCCCTGATGAAGAGCAATGGCTCCAAGAAAAGAGAAGTTGGGAAATATGACTACAAGCTTTAGAAAATAACAATAAGAAACAAAAGAAGGCCCTCAAAGTAGAAAATGAGAGACAAGAAAAAGGAAAAACCCCTTTCGAAGTTGATAGAGACTGCGAACAGTTGTACATCTCATCATTTGCAGATACAATAAAAAATGATGAACCCCCACCCAAGTTCAATGCTCCTAAATGCTTGGGTTATTTTGGAACAAAAGATCCAATAACTCATGTCCAACATTTCAAAACAGCCATAGCCCCCATAAGCCTTACTCAAGCAAAGAGAGATGCAATGATGTGTAAACTATTTGTTGCCACTTTGTACGAAGGCGTGCAAAAATGGTTTAACAACCTACCCCCCGGTCAATATCTTCCTTCCCACAGTTCACCAAGTTATGCATCACCAATTATGTCTGCAATAAACCCTTAAGGAAATAATCTCACCATCTTTTTTCTATTATACAAGGGGAAAAAGAGTCGATCGAAGAATACATGACGCATTTTAGGGAAGAAAAATTAGAAATCATTGATTGCCCTAACTCTATTTCTATAGAGGCTTTCGGGCAAGGCTTGCTAAAAAATTCTACCTTATTTATGGAACTAACTAAATCAATGCCACAGACCTTGGAGGAAGCTTACGGGGAGGCCAAGAAGTTTGTCAATTTAGAAAGAGAGCTTAGCTTGGTGAAGGATTGTCGAACAGGGGTAGAGATCATCCCAACCCTAAGTAGAGAAAAAAAAAACAAACCCAGCGCCAGAGCAAACACACCACAATTACAAAAACACAAGCGAGTTGTTGATTCAGGGAAAAAATACTGGTCGGTCAATAGAAA
This sequence comes from Hippophae tibetana, assembly GCA_037013495.1. Taxonomy (NCBI): domain Eukaryota; kingdom Viridiplantae; phylum Streptophyta; class Magnoliopsida; order Rosales; family Elaeagnaceae; genus Hippophae; species Hippophae tibetana. The sequence goes on from CM072811.1 coordinate 35,738,167, forward strand.
CTGAACGGTGAATAAAAATTGGCCAGGAAACATGGGAACATGGGAAAGAGCAGAATCCTCTTCCAAGAGTCCCATACGATTGTAGAATCTTTTAAAAGGAGATTTAACTGAGGTAATAAAAAGAATGGATCAAGAGCTCTAGACCAGATGGACACCCAGGATGACTACCCCAAGTAGAGACATATCCAAATGGTGCGCTTTTCATAAAGATGTGGGTCATGACATAAGAAATTGCAGAGACCTGAAAAGAGAGTTGGACACATTACTGGTGAGAGGATATTTTAAAGACTTTGTGTGCAGGAAATGATGATAGAAGAATCTACTAGGAAGAACGAGGAACATCTCGACCAACATTCTTGCCAAACGGTAATAAACGACCTCATAATGGGCCATACGTTAAAACTATACATGGAGGACCTAGGGTCAGCGGGGTGTCTAACAACGCCCGCAAAAGATTTACAAGAGAGATGCACAACACACCATACATCTACACGTTGGATAGAGCGAGGCCCCTTACTAGAATAATTTTCATGGAGAAGGATGAAATTGTATCCCATCACGAGGACCCATTGGTGATTACCTTGAGGATCGGGTCTTGTGATGTCCGACGAATAATGATTGACGTTGGGAGCTCAATGGACCTCCTCTTTCAAACCACGACCAATGCCTTGGGACTTGGAGACATAGACATTATCAAGGCCAAGCTTCCCCTCGTAGGATTCAACAACATCACCACCTATGCAATAGGAACGGTGATCTTACCGATCATGAAAAATGGGTAATAATAATGACTAATTTTGTCATCCTTGACGCCCCGACTCACTACAATGCAATCCTAGGAAGACCCTGGATACACAAGATGAAGGAAGTTCCATCTACTTTCCACCAGGTGATAAAATTTCCTACACCTAAAGGCCTTGAGAAGATAAAAGGAGATCAAGAAAACGCCAGTAGTTATTATAATGCCACAATGAAGGAAACTACCCCCAAATAACAATCACCGACAAGTTTCCTTCCAATGAAACAAAGGAATAAAAGTACAGCGAGGCCAGTGTTTCTAAACAAAGTAAAAGAGATCCCAATAGACACGGAGGGAAAGGGTCACCTCGTCAAAATAGGCGACGACCTGACACCAAAGCTCGAAGAGAAACTCTCATTATTTCTCAAAACTAATATAGACGTTTTCGCATAGACCCCCACAAATATATCTAGAATTGATTCACAAGTAATAACGCACACGTTAAACGTCAATACAAAGGCTAGACCCATTCAATAAAAGAAGAGAAAATTCCCTAAGGAAAAAAATGAGGCGATCAAATGTCATATAATAGCCCTCCAAGAGGCTGGAGTCATCAGGAAGGTTAAGTATCCCTCATGGCTCTCAAATGTGGTACTTGTAAAAAAGGTATGCGGAGTATCTAACATGTGCATAGCTTTCACTGATTTAAACGAGGCTTGCTCCAAAGATTGCTTCCTCTTTTCAAGCATTGATCAATTGGTGGACGCATCTTCCGTTTTCACATTGATGAGTTTCTTAGACGCATACTCTGGGTATCATCAAATCAAAATGCATCCTGATGATGAAGAGAAAACTTCTTTCATAATGGAAGAAGGAACATTTTGCTACACAAGAATGTCGTTCGGATTGAAAAACGTAAGTGCAACATACCAACGCCTTGTCAACAAAATGTTCCACAAATAGTTAGGCAGAAATGTGGAAGCATACATCGACGACATATTGGTCAAGACAGTTCAGCCCATAAACCATATCAAAGACCTACAGGAGATATTCGAAGTGATACGAAGGTACGACATGAAACTTAACCCTAAAAAATGCATTTTCGGTGTGGTTGTAGGAAAATTCCTAGGGTACCTCATATCAGTAAGAGGAATTGAGGTCAATCCAGATAAAATACAAGCATTGATAAACATACGGACGCCCTGTAGTCTCAGGGGTATACAACAATTCAATGGAAGAATTAGGGCGTTGGGTAGATTCATAGCTAAATGCACAAACAAGTGCATGTCTTTCTTCAAAATGCTAAAAAGGAACAAAACTATCTTCTGGAATGAGGATTGCGGCGTGGCCTTTGGGGATATCAAGAAATACCTCAGAAACCCCCCAGTCCTAGTCAGCCCAATATCAGGAGAGGTTCTTTATCTACATCTGGTTGTTACACCTCAAACATGTAGCGCCGTACTCATAGCAGAAAGACTTAAAATCCAGCACCCCATCTATTATGTTAGCCCATTTTTAATTGAGGCCTAAAGCAAATATCTCACCATAAATAAACTTACTTTTGCCCTCAAAATTACTATAAGAAAACTCAGGCACTACTTTGGATCACACACCAGCATAGTACTCACCTCACATCCGTTAAAAAATATACTAACAAAACCAGAGGTTGCAGGAAGGCTGGCCTAAATAGCCCTGGAATTAGGGGAGTACGACATTAAATACGTGGCTAGGATTGCCATCAAAGGACAGGCTATGAAAAAATTCATGGTTGAGTTCATTGAATGCCCTGAGATCGTTACCAATATAGAAACTGAGGAAGTATTGACAATTGACCCAAGGAATACACCAACCTTGTAGGTATTTATGGATGGCGCTCACAACTTTAATGGCTCATGAGCAGAGGTGGTTATAAGGGATGAAAAAGACAATTGCTTCAAATATGCTGTTAGGCTTGACTTTCAAGCAACCAATAACATCACAAAATATGAAGCTACCATATTCAGAGTCATGACCGCCAAAAAATTGGGAGCAGATAGCATCGCCCTACATAGTGACTCCCGACTTATCGTCAATCAATTCCTGGGAACGTTTGAGGCCTAAGATGGAAAGATGAAGCAATACTTGGAAACAAGAATGTGCAAAATTCTCAATGTTCAAGATCGAACAGATAGCTCAAAATGAGAACACGTCGATGCCCTGACCACCTTGGCATCTATCAGAGAAACCAAATACTACCGAGTGGTATCAATAACGTTGCTGACAAAGGCATCTCTTGAAGAAATTGAAAAAAGGATTGAATGCATGGATGCCAATCCATCTATAACATGATTCACACCGATCTACAAATTCTTGAAAACATGAGACCTGCCCAAAGACCACACGTCCGCAAAACAAATCGCAGCCAGAATAGGCCGGTACATGATCGAGGCGGGAGCCAAAAAAATAATATACAAAATACACGAGGGAAATTGCGTCACAAATTCTGAGGGTAGAAGATTATCTCAGTGAATCATGAGACGTGGTTATTACTCGCTCACTATGCTTGATGATTGCGTTAAATATGCTCAAAGGTGCAAAAAATGCCAAATATTTGGCCCCTTAATCCACACACCGCCTAATGATATGGGGGAGTAGTAAGCCCCTGGCCTTTCTACAAATGGGGATTGGACATAGTAGAACCTCTACCCATAGGCACGGGCCATAAAAAGTTTCTCCTGAAGCTCTAGCCAGTATACGAGAGGATAAGGTAATCAAATTCATATGAAGGTCCATAATTTTTCATTTTAGCCTCCCAACGATCTCGTTACGGATAACAAGTGCCAATTCACCGGTCGAAATCTCAAGACATTCGCTCTTAAATACAATATTAAGATCGTCCACTCAATACCCTACTACCTCCAAGCCAATGGTCAGACATAGTCCTCCAACAAATTAATCATCAACCTTTTAAAGAAAAAACTGGAAAGAACCAAAGGGAAATGGATGGAGGAATTACCCGGCGTGCTCTGGGCTATTAGAAAAAGCCCTCGAGGGAGCACCAATGAAACCCCCTTCTCCCTAGTATATGGAACCGAGGTGGTAATACCCACTGAAGTTGTAATCCATACCCATAGATTGAGCATAACAGAAGAGAAAAATGATATAAAAAGAGCAACTGAATTAACCTTAGTCGAGGAAAGAAGAGATGGAGCTTTAAGATTGATGATCAAGCAGAAAAGAACAATATCAGAATATTACAACAAAATCTCGCACTTCAAGATTTTTTTCCTAGGTGATTAGGTTCTTAGGAAGGTTTTCCCTAACAAAAAAGAAGGGATGGTAGGTAAAATGGGTGCTAGTTGGGAGGGACTTTATCAAATAATTGAAATAACATCAGGAGGGGCGTACGTATTGAAAAGCATCGAAGGCATTGAGGAAAGTGCACGCTGGAATGCCAGACATTTAAAAAGATACTATTTCTAAGAAATATATGTATTAACCTACACATCTTTTTCTTTTCTTTTGTAAACAATGAAGTGCCTATATTTATAAAATGAAACACCTCAGCACTGGATTACTTACTTACAGCTCTCTCCCTTAAAATGGGTCAGAGGCTCCTTACCTAGATTTATAAATCTGGTAGAGCACCCCAACAAAGGAAAAAGTCAATTTTTCCACCTCGATCAATAACCAAGTCAAGCTCTCCCTTAAAATGGGTATCAGGGGCTCCTCACCTAGATCTATAAATCTGGTAGAGCACCCCAACAAAGGAAGAAGTCAAGTTTCCCACCTCGGTCAATAACCAGGTCAAGCTCTCCCTTAAAATGGGTATCAGTGGCTCCTCACCTAGATCTATAAATATGGTAGAGCATCCCAACAAAGGAAGAAGTTGATTTTCCCACCTCGTTCAATATCCAGGTCGGTGCAAAAAAAATTATATATCCATTATACATAAATACAGGTCGACCTAATTGTTCATTTATTTTTACACGTCAAATCATTATACATCTCTCACACGGTCCATCACTAAGCATAGAAATTTAAATACTTTTTAAATGTTTAAACACATGTCCTGTATCTAGATCATCAGTTTCTTCAATCAAAAGAAAAAGTTCGGCCTGAATCTCCACCACCTTTTCACATGTATAAATGACAGGTTCAGGGTATGTCGTTATCATTGTAAGCAACCCCTGCTCCAGATCTTCAATAACCTCCATAACTTTAATAAAAACTCTTTCAAATCGCTTCATATAAAAACCTACCTAATACGACTCTCTACCAATAAGACTGGCCATACTAGTCAAGGTTTTCTTTTCATGAGATTGTGTTTTAGATAAATGTTCCCTACAAGTAGCGAGCTCACACTTGGTCTCTTTTGTAAAATGTTCAAGCCTTACAACCTCAGCCTTCAGTACCCTAATCTCGTCCTCGAGCCTACCACTTTCAATGCGAAAGGCTCAAAGTAAGCGTCTATTTGTTCGGTTAAAATTTATATCATGCGAGCAAAAATGTTAAACAAATTAAAAAAAATTCTCAAACGCATAAATGAGATTAACGTTCTACCATCCCTTTTATAGAGAAAAAAAACTATATATATATATATATATATATATATATATATATATATATATATATATATATTTCAATAAATGACAAAAGGTAGGACAACATCATAAATACACAATAAAGAGATAAAATTACTGTATTTATTAATACTAAATACCAGCTCACGATTATACAAAATAAAATATCGTCGAGCTCAAAAAAATATATATCAAAATTAAAAAAAATAAAATAAACTAAAGATTAGCTCTTCCTTCGTTAGGAACTTCTAGGTCGTCCTCCCCATCAGAGGAGCCCATTTCTCTTCCTTCCTCTTCAATTGACGGAGCTTGACTATAGACCAGTGTAACATGTATATCTAGAATGCGATAATAATACTCGCCTAAACCTTTCTTCTTGACCTCTATCTTGAAATTATCCATATCCAACTCATAAGCCCACTCGATGCTAGACTCAAACTTCTGGGTCATAGCATCCACATTGATTTTTTCTTAACGTCGCACTTCTTCAGTAGATACCTCATCCTATCTCTACACATCCCTCATCCTCTTCCTCAGCTTAGTCACGCGTCGGGCATACAAATTTAGCTCAGACATAGCCCACTTCATATTTTCCTCCTTATCAACCACTTTGTTCTCCCACTTCGTTGTTTTCACCAACAAAGTTGCATATTTTGAGCGCAACAACGCATGAGCCTATTTCTCTTTCACAAGCTCAGACTTCAAATAATCCACATTTTGAACTTGATCAAAATTGAAGAGCAACATCACTTAATACAACTGACGTCAAATAAGCTCACCAGCATCAGCTCCCCCACAAATAACTATGAGTTGCTCCTTGCATGCATCCATAGATACTTTGTTCATAGAATGATCAAGATATTCAGGCACTAAGCCTCTATTCAGCACAATTCTGTCCACATCGATAGTAAGATCCTACACAACAACCTTCCCCTTCCTTAAATCCTTTACATATTTTTCAAATTATTTGGATCCAGTACGAGGAGTGGAAGACCTACCCTGCTCATATGGAGGCGATACAAGAGGACAAACATTCAAAGGCTTGGGATCACGATCAGCCTCATCAGCACCAACCTTTTTTCTTTTTTTTTCTTAAGGGTTGAGACATGACCTTCATGTGAGGATTTACCCTTTTTCTTACCCACCGAGGAACCCACTTCCCCAAGAGTAGGAATGGCACCTGTAGGTGAGCTTTGGCCCCCTAGCACAATCTTGCTTTTCATGCGAGCAAAAAGTTACTCTGAGGTTAATTCCATACGAGCTACAAAATAAAAAAATATCCACGTTAGCCAACCTTTAAAATCATATACAAATATAAAATAATAATAAAAGTAGGGGAAAAATATTTTAGGGCAAGAACAAAAGGGTCACCGTCATCCGACATCACGTCGCACCCACCCTCGACATCTGTAGAAGGAGTTTTTAATTTAACCATAGCCCGGGCTTTAAGAGGAGCTTGGTGTTTACGATTCACCCTAAGAGGAGGCTCTACAACACCATGCCTCATTAAGTCTTATGAAACAAGCTGTAGAGTGTTCAACAGAGCCCTCCAGTTTGTCTTCTCAGGCAGATAGTTTTGAATATCATCCAACCTCTACTTTTCATCAAGGCTCAATGTCTTGATTAGAGAGGCCATGTTTCTAATTATGACCTTAGTGTCATTCCAAACACTCCTAACCAACCTCGTGTCATTAGTAGGGGACTCCCACCGACCCGATACATAGAAAAAATACTCCTTCCAATTTTTTTCATTTTTAGGAAAGGATACATTCACCCCATGATCTTGCTTAACATACATATACACCCTCCTCAGGTCTGTGGGGTTCTGTTTAAGGACATACGCCTCATTAAACTCGACCATCTCCAAATTCACCCCCAATTCTTGGCATATCAACATCAGACAAAGATGATATATCCATCTATTAGGCATCAATTTCCCTATGCAAGCTGCATCCTAACTAAAAATCTCCTAATAAGAGGATATAAAGGAAACCTTACTCCTAGCCACGAGGCCTTCTCAAGAAAAATGGTCCACCCAGTTGGAGATGCATCACCATCATAAGCATCCTTGAGAGGAATCATTATCTGAACGGTTGAGGGAATGTCATAAGTCCTCCTTATGCTCTCTTCATCCTCAGGTAACAACTTGTAAGTTTTTAGAGCGACTGTCCAACCCCTAACACGACATGTCGGTTCACCGGACCCTATTTTTCTATTTTTCTTCCTCTATGTCCTAGATACTGAAATCTGAGTTTGAGTTACGCTCAATCTCATGGTTGGAACAATTTGGGGATAATGGACAGAGGTAGATGATTGTGACAAGGATGAACTCGTCGCATTAGAAGACCTTGAGTCTCCACTTGTACTGTCATACTAGGGACTCTCCCATGAGCCCGAGCTAGAAGCTGATGTCTCTTCCCTTTGCATTTTTTGATATAAGCTACAAAAAATATAAAGACAAAATAGTAACAGGTGGTAAGATACGAAAAAAAGATTACCTAGAGACAATCTGAAAATTAAAGAAAGTGTTAGGATGCAAACTGACCTGAAAAGAAAGTAGAAAATCATTAGGAAATCTACGCTTGAGTTCTAAAAAAGCCGAATAGATAATATGGTAACACAAGTTGAAATCTTACCATCGAACTAAAAATCTCACAACTTTAGGAGAAACGAAAAAGCATTTTCTTTCACTATTTCTCAATTTTTGTAGGTGAACAAATAATAAGCCTTAGCCCAGACACCCATTTATATTGGTACATTGGATTTCTCTCTCCAATCAACTGACAAAACATTTATGGTGGAAATTGAAACGGTTCATATCCGGTGACCAGTATCTAACTCTTCCACCTCAGACTAAAGCCAGAGCTAAAAAAGTGGGGGGACTTGATGTTTGGACATTTGAACATCTGAACCGACCCAAATATAGAGCTTTATACATACCAAGCCCAAGTCCAGCCCAAGACATAAGATGAAACACCCTAGACATCCCACACATAGGACAAACCAAGCCCAAAGATCGAGCTCTATGTCTCGAGCCAAGGAAGACCGAGCTGGACGTCATCCCAAGTCCAAGAAAGACCGAACCCAATGTCAATTTGAACTTGGTCACAACACGATCTCAAGTTTGGTCACAGAACAATCTCGTTGAAAGCACGATTGAATCTGACCTAGATCTTTGACACGTTATACTTTATGTCAAATCATACTCTACTGATATGTATTTACATTCACACATTGTTTATTTGATACTTATACCACCTATGTGCTATAAATATATGGATCACTTACGATTCATAGATTGAATCCTTGGCATTAAACACTCTCCCTTTCTCTCTCTAGATAAACGTTGCTCACCAAGTGCATAAGAAACAAGCACTGAATCGTAATTTATTATATAGTGTAAAGATTTAGGAATGTTAGGCTCTTGTTTATAATCAATTTATAATAAAGTTATCTAAGGAAATAGTTTATTAAAATTAAGAAATTAGATAGATATTTATAACAACTCGAGAATGTTACCGAGGTCGGGAAAAATTGAAACTTTTAGTATTTTACATGTAATAACACGAGTTTAGTATCCTATCTAATTAGGATTATTAGGATTAAGAATAAATATATACTTTGGTTGGGCATAGAATACATGCAATATTAACTTAGAAATCGCTATTGGTAATGAAGCAGGAATTGAGAATTTGTTATGGCATGTGAATTTCAAGGATGAAATTAGTTTAAGGGGAGAATGTAACGACCATTAAAAAAAGAAAAAAAATAGGTGATTTAATAATATTAAAATAATAAAGACTAAGATATTTGTGTTTGGATGTAATTAATATTAAATTACTAAAATAAATAAAAATTCTTTTTATAACTAGAATTTGTAAGAAAATAGAAAAAAAGAAAAAAAAATAGAGTTTGAATTAAAATAAGAAACAAAATACAAATAGAATTCATATCAACTGTCCATGCTTGTAAGGTCAATTGCCTAAGCATGTATTTGAAATATGCACGGTTACATATATGAAATTTAAAGTTTTGATATCGAAAATGATTCACTTTTAAAAACTAAGCAAATTTTTGTAAAAAATGTTTTGATATAATGTCTTTAACAATCGTTATTATTGGTCTTTGATTGAGAGAGAATTGTATTTTTTTTTTAACTGCATGGAAGGTGTCCCTAACATATCTGGATATTAGGGGGCATTTGAGTCCTTAACATTTAATATTGGCATATGCATGTGAGAATTTATCGTGGAATTCACCCTTCAATTTGTTTCACTTGTACACTTATATATATCCTTCATGCGTGTTCATCACAGACAGATGATTTATTTGAATGGGATCATCAACGGGAAACGTACATATTGTATTGATTCCACCATTGTATCGAAAATCAAGGTATTTTATTAAAAGATAAATTAAATTGGGAAAAACTTTGAATGAGTGAAGACCTATATTGCTTATTCATTTTCATGAGTACATCTTTGAATGTTGCATGGTATAAATTATTGTTGTTTGTGAATGCTTACTATTTCATATACGGTGAAGTTTGCTTACTGAGTGGTATGGTATGACTTACCTAAATATTTATTCACCATATTTTAGGTAACAAGAGAATTTAATTGGCACTTTCTCTAGTCCTTAAGGGTCCCCTTAGTTCAAACTTTCTGTTATTTTGCTTTTGCTTATGAAAATAATGACTATTTAGTAAACTTGTGGATTTTTTATATTCTTAATTAGTGTCTAAATTTTTATAATAGATTACAATATTTTCATTTATTATTAATAATAAGTTTTTTTCTTGGGAAAGTTAATAACAGCATTATGTATATCATGGATGAGTTAAAATTTGAACTAAAATCGAAATCAAATTAATAATTTCGGTTTTTAAAAAGTAAAAACTCCTCTGAATCATTATAACCTATAAAACTAATACAAATTAAATCCTTTGGATTGGATTAGGTGGATCAAATTTTGTGTTTTAATTTTTTTTTTACACAATCAGTAATTTTTTTCAATAATTTTTTTTAATAACTAAAGAACTATTATATTAAATTAGGACTTAAAATGATTTTGTTTTTTCCAAAATAAATAAAAAAAATTACTTACTTAATTCTAAATTTCAAATAGCACAAAAACTAACACATAGATTTATTATTTAATTTCGTATCAATTTAGACTGATTGAATGTATAAACAAATGTTTAATTTTAATATAAATATGATTAAATAAATAATAACATGTATTTATATAAGATCTCTAAATGCAACTAACCAGTAATCCACTTGATGCTAAACATTCTTGTAGTACACCACAAACTTGTGAGGACAAAGAAAAAGTATTAATATTAATCCATTACAATAATTATAAAACAACGCACATAAAAAGAGAAAAATAGATAACATGTATAAACTAATATAATTAAGGTGGCGTTTGGTTCGTGGAATGGAATCGGAATCGGAATCGGAATTGGAATGGAATGGAATGGAAAGAAAACAATTTTGTTTGGTTTGACCACTGGAATCAAGCTCAGAATCAGGATTATAGTGTTTGGTTTGCCACTAGAATGGAATAAAAAAAGCTGTAAATGACCTTAATACCCCTACATGCTGTAAAGTTCAAATAATGTCATTTAATTACTATTTTTTCGTCAGACAAAATACATTATTGAAATCATTATTTTTCTAAATAAATATTACTTAATTAAAAAGAAATATATTATTAAAATTATTATTTTTCTAAATAGGGTTTAGAGTTTTGAGGTTTGGGATGTGTGATTTAGGGTTTAGGGATTTAGGATTTGGGTTATATTTGTAGGTTAAGGTTTAAGGTTAAAATTATTATTTTTTTAAAAATAGTTTAGGGTTTTAGAATTTTGGATTTAGGGTTTAGGGTTTTAGGGTTTTAAGGTTTAAGGTTTAGGGTTTATGGTTTTAGGATTTGGAATTTGGGGTTTAGGGTTTTGGGATTTATGTTTTAGGGTTTAGGGTTTAGAGATTTGGAGATTTGGGGTTTAGGGTTTTAGGGTTTAAGGTTTAGGATTTAGGGATTTGGGGTTTAGGGTTTTAGGATTTGGAATTTGGGGTTTAGGGTTTAGGGTTTTGGGATTTATGTTTTAGGGTTTTGGGTTTTGGGATTTATGTTTTAAGGTTTAGGGTTTTAGGGTTTAGGGTTTAGGGATTTGGGATTTGGGGTTTAGGATTTAGGGTTTTAGGATTTAGAATTTGGGATTTAGGGTTTAGGGTTTAGGGATTTGGGATTTATGTTTTAGGGTTTTGGGATTTATGTTTTAAGGTTTAGGGTTTTAGGGTTTAGGGTTTAGGGATTTGAGGTTTAGAGTTTAAGGTTTTAGGATTTTAAGATTTGGATTTAAGGTTTTGAAATTTTGGGTTTAGGGTTTAGGGTTTTGGAATTTTGGGTTTGAGAATTTTGGATTTAGGGTTTTGAAATTTTGGGTTTAGGGTTTAGGGTTTTGGAATTTTTAGGTTTGAGAATTTGGGATTTAAATTTAAGGTTATATTTTAGGTGAGGGTAAAATTGGAAAAAAAAAAGTTTAGATGGGAATGGAATAATAATTACCAAAGGTGGGGGAAGGAATTGTGATTCCTTCTCTTTTAGTAATCAGATTTCATTCCGCCCTCCATTCCGTCCAACCAAACACACAAAATGGATGGAATCGATTCTGATTTCATTCCATTCCGTCCAACTAAATGAAAGTAACTATTTATTAATAATGGAAAGAAGCACGACCTATCTGTTATCACAAGAATAACACCACCATAAATAAAAATGTTAAACAATTTTATAAATTAAACTTTATATCAATATTAGATACTTTAGTTAATATAATCCATTAGATAAATAAATTAAAACAACTCCTTTAAAATACAGAATATATAATAATTTTAAACAACTATGCTTCCATTTACCAATTAAGCTCTCACTCAAACCTTAAGCTCTCACTCAAACCTCAAGCTCTCAATCTAACTTTAAGCTTCAACTTTTATGATTAAGACAAAATGGAGAACATATACGATCAGAGAAAAAATATTAGTTTTATTATAATTTTTACCTTTTATTAAATAAAATTATTATATTAAAATAAAAAATATATAATATAATATAAATATAAGTTTGATGAATTCTTTGTTAAAATTTAACTTTAAGAACCAATCCAATTCTTGATAGATAGACTATAATTTTTAAATTCAAACCAACCTAATCACAGCGAAAAAACCCATATAATTTTGTTTGAGTTGAGTTGGGTTGTTTTGTTTACAGCATATCGATATATTTTTAAATACTTTTATAATTGACGTGAGAAATAATATTTGATCGTTTACCTTATTTTGGTTAATTTAATCAAAATTTAACAAAATTATGCTTCTTATTTTTTTTTCCTTTAATTGGTATTATGATTATTTTTCACCTAACACAATAATTTTCATTTGGTGTGTTGGTGGAACTTTTTAGATCGTCAATTTTATCATGACTAGTTAAAAATGGTAACTTCATTAGGCTTGTTAGTATCCGCTGATAAGATTGAATTTAAAGTTTAAGACATATTCAGAGAATATTCCCACAAATATATTAATAATATTTAATATATATCAAGTAGATTTAACACATCTGATGTAATTTATTCTAAGTGTTTATTCTTCTTTTTCTTTATGACCGTGATGAACATAGAAATTGGGTTCAACAACTAGTGATATTAATATCCATTAAATTTTAGGATAAATTATAGATTTGATAAATTTATTCCAAAAAATTGTATTTATCAATTTGGTATCTTAATTTTTTCAATTTTATCAATATGGTAGGATTTGGTATTTTATTAGTAGAGACATTAACCTTTTGGTCCTTATTGTGTACACATATATATTAATCTTTTTCATACATAGGGCCTCTAATTGTTATGACATTATCACTCTTGCAAACACTTTAAGCACACACTTAATCCGTTCAGGATCCTCTGCATTTTTTATTGAAAACCTAAGAAAATTCTCAAGTCATACCTTGAATTCATGTCATTTTCTATCCATAGAAAGCAAAAATTATACATTGACATCTTAAATTCTTTAAAATATACTAATAATAAAAAAAAGAACATAACAAAATTGAAAGCAAATTGAAACTAGATCATTAATTAGCACGAAAAAAAGGTCCATTTTCTCATAATTTTACCAATAATTATTACTAGGCAGTTGGCACATGGGCTTGAGATTAGCATGACTCGAGTTTAAATAAATTAGCCAAACTTCGAGTGTAAAACTCCAACACAAATTGATAGGTCAGAAATCTTCATCCAAATTCATGACATGATCCCTCCATTTCCATTGAGACTAAGAAGAATTGTTGATTGACCATGGGTTCATCTTAATTTTCATGTGTATACAATTGGGGAATCTATGTTCTTAAACGCTAGCTGTCCTAATTAAGATATTTTCTTATCTTATATTAATTGTCAATATAATTATGGTAAAATATAATTGGTGTGGATATAACTTGTAATTTAAAACTGCAAAGAATTCTAACTAATTAAGTCAATATAATCATAAAAATAAATACACATTTTAAATCAAGGATTTCAAATGTGACGTAGACCTAGCCAAAAAAAAATAATACAGGGAACAAAGGTTTTACCCTATTCAACCTATTATTTCATAAAATAAATATACATGTCATAAATAAATAAGCAAATTAGCTAGGATTAAGAAAGAAAAGCAAAGAGAATTAGAAGCTACTACAGTTTACAATCCAAAAACAAAAAATCCAATTATATTATTACAACAAAAAGTTTTTAAGTAATTTTTAAGTCGATTAAGTAAATCAATTGATCATACATATCAAATGAATTTAAATTTTAGGTTAGTCTTAAGTATCAATAGATTTTAAATTTAAAATTGGTTAATAAGTAGAATCGACTTAAAATCAATCTTTTTTTCTATAATAACACTAATATTTATAACTCAAAATAATATCATTACAAATAACATGATACTTATCATTAACAACTTCACTAAAAAAATTATTTTTACATCTAACACATAGACATCAAATCATATTGATTTTGGTATTACTATTTCTACACTTTTACATTAATTCACTTTTTATTAAGGGCATTAAACACATTAAATATTTACATAATAATATATATATATTAATCACTAATATATTTTAAAATTTATTATTTGAAGTTTATAAATTATTAAAATATCAATCAAAATATTATATAAAAATAAATATACAAAATTCAAACATTTAATAAAATCATTGTAACTTTTACAATGTTCTTTTAACATATAAACAATCTAATAATATAAATTATAATAGCCTAATAATGTGTTTAATGACGTTAATAGAAAGTGATACTACATGTGACATGTAATGTATGCTCTACACGTTAATCGATATAACGTTACATGTAGTATTTGTTGACACATAAAATTGACGTTGTTTGTCACATGTAACAATAAGTCATGCATCGATCGCACGTATCAACCGACACTACACATAACGCCTTGTCGATTAAAGTGTACAATCAACATTAATTATTGATTTTTTAAATATTTTTTTTATTTTTAATTCTATTTAAAGTTAGTTTTTTTATTATAATTTACTTTAAATTTTAATTCAACTTATAGACATATTGAATTAAAATTCATTATAAATTAATTTTTTCTTAAAATTTACTTTAAATCAACTTAAATTTCTTTTATTGTAGTAGTATTATTTTATCTTTTATCATTTATTTACATTATTTTCAAGCTTGTTTAAAACTGTGAATTAGTAGTTATAATAATAATTATTATTATTACACACGAGCCTTAAAATAATTTGTATGTATTCATCCTTCACAATCATGGACATTGATATATACTTATATGGATATGGATAATAGATTTTCACAATTGAGAGAAGGAAAATCATATATTAATTATGTAAATTTTAGTTGTTTGTATATATAAGGAGTAAGAATAATTACTGCATATCAGTTTAAGGTACCCATTCACTT
Organism: Hippophae tibetana; assembly: GCA_037013495.1. Lineage (NCBI taxonomy): Eukaryota > Viridiplantae > Streptophyta > Magnoliopsida > Rosales > Elaeagnaceae > Hippophae > Hippophae tibetana. The sequence goes on from CM072811.1 coordinate 35,753,483, forward strand.
ACCAGATTGCAACGCTATGTGAGCTGGGATGAAGTCTACGCGAGGAGGAGTCGCGAGGAAAAGGTTGAACGTGTATGAAAACTGACGATGATAATAGAGACCAGCGACGGCAATGGTGAACGGGACTGGAATCTCTTGGTTGTGAGAGCAAAGTCGAGGTATTGGCTATCTCTGGGTCATGAGCAGGGCACGCCGTATTAATTATGTGTGTGGTATATGGTGACAGTTATAGCACCGATAAAAGTTTAAAACATTTCACGACGGTTATGAACGTTATTATAGTATATGTTCGTAACTTATAGTTCAACCGTAACAATAAATCTCCCCTAAAAACAATCATAATGGTTAAGTGAATTTTTTAAATTTATAATTGACAGGTTGTTATATTATTATAGCAGTGATATTATGTTAAAAGTAACATAATTCTTAAAAATATATATATTTAATAAAAAAACATTTACTTAAAGAACTTGAGATCCAACTGGTGACAACTAATACACCCGTTGGAATCACCCACCAACAGTTTGGTGGTAAAGAATAGGTTATCCAAAAAATATATCTCTATAATTGTGTTTATTTTTAATTATTATAATTTTTTTTTGTATAAATAGATTGTAAACATTCGTTTATTCATCATCAATAAAACCATTTCTTACATGGTATCATAGCTTAGGAAATAATTCTCAGAAAATTCAACTCATATAATTTTTTTCCTTTTTTTCCTTGTTCTGTTTTTTTTTTCAAAATCAATTTTGATTCACAAAATAATTTTAATTTCATCCCATCATATTATTCAGAAGAATCCGAGCAATCTGCAATTAAAATCAAGCCAAAATAACCCTCCACGCGCTCACACGCGCCTTGTCTAATCTCACCGGCGTTCCACGCACCTCGCCGGAGTCACACGCGCCAACACGCACCAGCTGCTGACGAAGAAGAGTCTAACGACACGTCGTTCGCATGCCTCTGAAGCAAACGATGTGTCGTTCACCTGGTTCGGTCCTCCATCTGGTCCGGTCCAGTTTGGTCTTCATCCGGTTTAGCACTCCACCGTTCCAGCCACTCGAGACCCCAGTTCACCCACTTTCTGACCGTTTCTACGGCTAAAATTTCCGGTTTTGTAATCCTTGACTCATTTTCTATAAGATAAAACATATTTCAGTTCATTATTTGTTTCATAAATAGTCATTATTGTCTAAAACATACTTAAACCTATCCAATTTTTTCGATTTATTTTACTCAACAATAATGTCTATAACTACCAATACCAACCCTACTTTACCAAAGTGGTATGATGACCCTAGCCATTCATTATATCTACACCACTCAGACCAACCAAGCATGGTCCTAGTAGCTCAATCCTTAAATCAAGAAAATTATCACATTTGGAGTCATGCGATGCTCATGGCTCTAATAACCAAAAACAAAGAAGGATTTATTGACGGCATAATCAAAAGGCCATCAACAAACTTTGAAGCAGAAATTAAACAACGGACTCGCTGTAACATTCTTGTTGAAGGATGGATCCTCAACACCATATCGCCCAAAATTGCAGAAAGTGTCATGTATAATGATACTGCATGTGAGCTATGGGAAGAATTAAAGAAACACTTTTTGCACACCAACAACATGCACCTATTTCACATTGAGCAAGAGATCCATGATTGCATACAAGAAGGTGTAAGCATTGGAGAATACTATACCAAATTGAAAAGCTCATGGGATAGCCGTGATGCACTATGTCCTCTTCCACATTGTGGAGGAAATGTCGGAAGGGAACTACAAGAATATCAACAAAAGTAGCGAACCATAAAGTTTCTCATGAGGCTTAACACGGTTTACACATCAGCACATGGACAAATCTTGCTCATGGTTCCTTTACCTACAGTAAATAAGGTATATTCACTCATTGTTCGAGATTAAAAGCAGAGAGTTGTCTCCACGCAAACCATATGGAGGATGCCAGAAGCTGCCGCACTTGTTGCCAGAGATAGTCGTCCACAATATCCTCACAAAAATTACCCCCCAAGGAATCCACATCACAAGTGAAATTAATGCAACAATATAGGCCACAATTCTGAGAATTGCCGAAGTCACCTCAAATGTGATTTTTGTGGTCTCAATGGTCATAATTTTGAAAACTGTCGAAAGTGTCTCAAATGTAATTTCTGTGGTTTAAATAGACATGACATCAACATATGTTAGAAGAAAAGAGCAATTCAAGATAAGAGGAACACAAGTTATGGTTTCCCCTCCAAAACTCATCATACTAACTTTCAGGAAAGCTGCTCCGACACAAAGACACCATCCCATAACCTTACATCTGCCCAATATCAAGAGCTCCTTACACTTCTCAATCAATCCAAATCAGGTAGCATGGCAAGTCAAATGACTACTTCTTCAGGTAACACATTATGTGCAACTGTTTTCCATTCAGAAACTCGTTGGATTTTTGATACAGGGGCAACTGATCACATGGTATGTTCCCAAAATCTTATGAGTTCCATCATTTCAGTCACTAATCGGCATGTGCATTTACCTGATCATTCTCTTACCCGTGTCATACATATTGGCACTGTACATTTCTCAAATAATTTCATACTCCATAATGTCTTATGTGTTCCCTTCTTCAAATTAAACTTAGTTTCAGTAGCCAAACTAACTCAAACTACATTTTGCCATGTCATCTTCACTAATAGTATGTGCTTTGTTCATGACAAATGCTCAGGGAAGACGATTGGGATGGGAACTGAGAAAGCAGGACTCTACTACCTGACTATTTCTGAAAAGGCTGGATGTTTCTCCGTTTCAAATACTGCTTCCACCAACTCTCATCTATGACATCAATGACTTGGTCATTTATCTAATAACAGTTTGCATGTAATTTCTCTTTCCATAATACACACCTTTTTGTTCCATTAGTAATTGTTCTATTTGTCCAATAGCTAAGTAAACACGTAATCCATTTCATTTAAGTTCCATCAATACAAAAACACCTTCTGAAATGATTCATGTTGATATTTGGGATGACTATCACATTCTAGCACTTAATGGAGCACGTTATTTCCTCACTATTGTTGATGACTACTCAAGATGCACATGGGTCTATCTCTTACATGCTAAATCTGATACACACACATTTCTTACCATCTTCATTAATCTTGTTGAAACACAATTTTCATTCAGAGTTAAAATCATTCGTAGTGACAATGGACCAAAATTTTCTATGACCGAGTTGTTTTCTACCAAAGGAATCCTTCATCAAACCAGTTGTGTCTCTACCCCTCAACAAAATGGTGTTGCTGAACGCAAACACCGTCATCTTTTCAATGTTGCTTGTTCTTTGCTCTTCCAAGCCAATCTCCCTAAAGAATTCTGGGGAGATTCCATTCTTACAGCCACATACCTCATAAATCATACTCCAACACCTGTTCTGAAGGGTAAAACACCATTTGAAGTCCCTTTTCACAAAATTCCTAGGTATGAACATCTTCGTGTGTTTTGGTTCTCTTTGTTTTGTGTCTGCATATCATGATCAACTTACCAAGTTTGATCCTAGATCACATAGATGCATATTCATTGGGTATGCATCTCGGATAAAAGGTTATCGTGTCTACAATCTAGAAACAAGAAAGACTTTAGTGTCTCGTGATGTTATCTTTCATAAACATGTATTTCCTTATCTCACTTTCACTGTCAACACTCCAACTCTATTCACTCCATCAGAAAATAATATTTATGATGACATACCTAACATTCGTCAATCAACCAATCCAAATACATCACTTCATCATACATCATCTATCTTTCCAACAATCGACTCACACATTCTTCATCCTCAAAATTCATCTCCAGAAACATCATCATAAACTTCTTTACCACACATAACTCCTTCAACACCAATCACACATAGGCTTCGTCGATCCACTAATGTTCCTAGCTACCTTCAAAAATATCATATAGAAGCTTTCTTGTCTTCTCGGTCCTTCCCTTCGTCTCACTCAACATCGTCCAAAGACAAAGGTACTTCTTATTCTTTATCTCATGTACTTACCTATGACCAATTATTACCTACACATCGTGCCTTTGCCACTTCTATTTCCATTCTCAGGGAACCAACCACATTTGCTGAAGCTTTCAACGATCCAAAATGGCAGTGATAACTGTATTTTATATAGTTATTTTCATCTATTTTATTAATTATAATTGCTATATTCTTAATGTTTTTAATTAATTTTAGTTTAATAAATTAGTATTTATTGTTTTTTAAATATTTTAAGAAAATTAAATAATTTGTATCGAAAACTTAATTAAATTGCAAATTTATGGCTAAAAATATAATTTTCAATAATAGAGTTCTTAATTACAATTTATAAAAGTCAAAAATATAATTTCAATTAAAATCGGGCTTAATTTTAATTATTAAAAGTTTAAAATTTTAATTTAAATTAGAAAAGGGCTTAACTGTAATTAACGAAAGTTGAAAATGTAATTTGAATTAAATTTGTGGATCAAAATGCAATTAATTAAAGTTTAATTTTCTGCACAGGTGAGAAGAATCCACGCGCCATACAGCACGCGCGAAACGTGGACCGTCCGATCAAAGAAGAAACGGATACGATGCGCGCGTGCCGATCACACCCTACCAACTCGTGTGGGTGCAGGTCTCTACTTTTCACGCTGTCCCCCACTTACGCGAGCCTCTGATCCCGTGCACTGATCTCTACGTGCAACTAGATTTTCAGCGAATGAAATGCTGCCACATGTCTGCCTTAATCCTTACCTCAAATAAGAAAATTCCACGTGTCCCACTCTATTTTTCAGCCAATCATGTGAGGACACGTGGCATGTTACGATGAGCGCGAAAGCACAGGATCAAGCCCGTGTTGTAGTCATTGTCTCCCGTGCGCTAATGTCTCCTACGCCCGTTTTCTGTAGCCAATTGAATTCGTCCACGTGTTCGCACTAATTCTTGCAGCGAATCAGAAGCCGACACGTAGCAGCGTGAATCTAAAAGAATGAGCAGCGACGCGCATGATCCCAGTTTGCGTTTTCGATACCAGTTTGCGTTTTCGATATAATTTTGTCCCCCACGCGTATTAATTAATTAATTTCTGCATACCTATCTGTCCCCCGCATGTATTAAAATAATATATTTTTAAATGTATTTTTTTTATAAATTTGATGTTTTAAATAGGGGATAGTATGAGATAGTAAAAAAGTTTTGGGGAGTTTTGGAGTGTTTAGTTTTTGTGATTATTTTGTTGTTCGATTTTGGACTACAGAACATGCAGAAGCCATTTTTTGGCTTTTGTTGTGTTCTGCGTGTGCCAAATATTTGTTCTAAGTGATGTTTTAATTTTACTTCTTCTTCATCTAATTTTTTTGTATCTGTTGTAATTTTTATTTTAATTTTATGAAGTAATTTAATTTTTCTAGGGTTGCATTTGATCTAAATGTATGATGATTTTATTTTAATTATTTTTGAACGATTTATAAGACGTTTGAGTTGTTTATTCTATTTTGTGTTTAATGCTTTTGATTATTTACGAATTTTATCAAATGATCCGTGGCACATAAATAAACTTGGAAGAGGCATTTTTGTGTATATTGCTCATAAATAGAATGATATGTATGATGAAGGATAGGAATATACCCTAATTGTATGTGTGGCCATTTGTGAACTTAGAACGTAATGAATCTTGGTGAATTTAATTCTCATAGAAATATAGTGAATTAATTTAACGAGGTGTGTTTGTACGGAGCTCGGAAGAGATGTATGAATAAAATTAGAAGTTTTTGGTTGACAAATTAAATGTACTAAAAAATATAAATCAAAAGAAAATAATATGATTTGAGTTGATTAATTTAGTGAAAAATTGCAATCCTAGATTTCTTTTATTTTGTTATTAAACTCTTTTCTTAAATTTGCTACAATCAACGATCGTTTTGAATAAAATCAAAGAGAGATAATTTTAGTACTCAATAAACTATAGTAACAAATATCCGTGGGAACGATAACTTACTTATCAAATATTATTACTTGTGACCGTGTATGCTTGCACGTTTTTATGTCTTACAAAACAGACAACAACGGCTTGCCATGAAACAAGAACTGGATGCTCTTGAAACTAATGACACTTGGACACTTCAACAACTTCCTCCAAACAAGAAACCAGTTGGTTGTAAATGGGTCTACAAAATCAAGTATAATCCTGATGGCTCTGTGGAACGATACAAGGCTCGGTTGGTGGCCAAAGGATACAATCAGATTGAAGGTTTTGACTACCAAGAAAATTTTGCACCAGTAGCCAAACTTGTCACTGTTCGGCTTCTTCTTGTCATTGCTACTATTCAAAATTGGCAGCTTCGACAACTCGATGTCAACAATACTTTTCTCTATGGTGATCTTCATGAAGATGTCTACATGTGCCTTCCACCTGGATTCGGACGAAAGGGGGACACACGAGTCTGTAAGCTACACAAATCTTTGTATGGACTCAAACAAGCCTCACGACAATGGTTCATCAAGTTATCAATAACACTTAAGCTAGCTGGTTTCAACTAATCCAAGTATGATCACTCACTGTTCGTCCGAACCCGTGGTAATTCCTTTTCTGCTCTTCTTGTCTATGTAGATGATATAATCATAATAGGAAACAATGTACAAGACATTGAAGAAACTAAGAATCATCTCATGAGAAAATTCAAACTTAAAGATCTCGGTGAATTAAAGTATTTTTTGGGCATAGAAGTTTCACGTTCCAAGAAGGGAATTGTTCTATCACAACGCAAGTACGCACTTGAAATATTGGAGGACATGAGTTATCTTGGTGCCAAATCTGCCAATTCACCTATGGAACAAAATTTATCCCTCAGCAAGATCGAAGGGGAATTCATCAGTAATCCCACATTCTATCGAAGACTTGTTGGGAGATTAATATACTTAACCATCACAAGGCCCGACTTAGTGTATGCTGTGCACATTCTCAGTCAATATATGGATAAACCACGTCAACCACATTTGGAAGCAGCTCAACGAGTGATACGATATGTCAAGAACACACCATGGCAAGACCTCTTTTTCTCAACAACTAGTTCATTACAACTAAATTCTTTCTATGACGCAGATTGGGAAAAATGCACAGATACACGACAATCAACCACAAGATATTGTATGTTTCTTGGAAACTCGCTAATTTCTTGGAAGACTAAGAAACAAAATATGGTCTCACGATCAAGTGCAAAAGTAGAATACCGCTCTATGGCGGCAACATATTGCGAAGTAACCTGGTTACGATACATTTTGGATGATTTGGGTATCAAACACTCCCAACCAACCAAGTTATATTGTGACAATCAAGCAACCCTTCACATTGCATTAAATCCAGTGTTTCATAAGCGAACCAAACACATAGAGATCGATTGCCATCTAGTAAGAGAAAAGATTCAAGCTGGAATGATCAAAACTTATCATATCTCTACATTAGAGCAACCAGTAGATATATTTACCAAATCCTTGAGTTTTCCACAGTTCTCAAGCTTACTTAACAAGTTAGTAATAATTAACATATATTCCAACTTGAGGGGGAATGTTAAAGAACTTGAAATCCAGCTGGTGACAACCAACACACCAGCTGGAAGCAACCACCAATAGTTTGGTGGGTAAAGATAGACTGTCCAAGAACATGTCTCTCAATAATTGTATTTATTTTTAATTATTACAATTTTGTTTTTCTTTTGTATAAATAGGTTGTAAATATTCGTTTATTTATCATCAATAAAACTATTTCTTACAATTTAAATACTTAATTATTACTATTAATTTTTTTTTATCTCACTCTCATTATTATTATTCATATTAATTTTTTGGTATATATTCTAACACAAGTTCTGAAGTACCTAAAATTTTTAAAAGATATTTATTTGACCAAAAAAACACGTATACAAAAATTTAAAGGATATTTTAATTCTTAATTTTATTATTATATTTATCTTTTTTTTTTCTCTCTATCTTATTATTTAACGTTGAATTTAAGATTTAATGATTACTATATATGATTTAATGTTAGGGAGGAGAGAAAAGAAAAAATAGAAAACAAGAAGATAGAAGGATGAGATAAAATAATAATAATAATTAAAAAGATTAAATTATCTTTGACTTTTTGTGCATAAAGATTCTTTTCTACCAATTTGAGACCTTTTTCAAAAAATTATGCTTTTAAAGTACCTTTCTTTTATAACAATAATAGGTACAGTAAGGCTATTATTAGTTCCATCATGCTTGAAAATTGTTAACTCCGTTTACATTTTCATTGTTACATTAAAAGAAATATTTAAAAAATAGCCATCAATCAAAAACCGGAAAGATAATAATAGACCTAAGCGCTCATATAGTCATATAAATAATATGCTGAGGACAAAATCCTTAAATTTTGTTTAATAAAGATATATCTAATTTAAATTTTTTTAATTATGTCATATCATAAAACTGTATTAATATATTTTTTATTTCATATAACATATTATTTTTATAATATATTTTTTAAGTTGATGTAAGGTATTATTTTTATACGACAAGATACTTAAATTTTATTTAATATTATTTTTATATAAAAGGATACTTAAATTTTGTTTAATAGAGATACATTCAATTTTAAAATCTTAATTACGATAATATTATAAATATTGTATTAGTATATTTTTTAATCGATATACCATATTATTTTTATATGTAAATGACAAGATCTTAAATTTTGTTTAATAAAAATACATCTAATTTTAAAATCTTAAGTATAGTGATATTATAAACATTGTATTAATATATATTTTAATCTATATAATGTATTGTTTTAATATGCTAATATATTTCCTAAAATATATGCTGTTTAATCTAATAATTTGTATTTTAATTAATTTTTATATATTTTAATTATATTTGAGTTAATTGTTGTTATTTCTTTTTGTAATGTACATGAATCTTTTTTATGAGTGTTCATTTAGTTTTTTTTTTCTTATATATGTAAATTTTGTATGGTGTATAAACAACATAAAACATCTAATCTTATAAAAGATTAACCTATGTTACTTATAAATATTATAATATTATATTTTTTAATTAAAATGTAACATTATTTTATATACCACCATTTATTACAATTTAAATTATGATTTATTGTAGGAATAGAGGGGCTATACTAGGGGTGTCTATGGTTCGATCCGGTCCGGGTTTACCTAAAAAAAATTTAATCAAATCGGACCGGATCGTTTGATTTATAAAACGGTTCGGTCCGATTTTTTTATAATTTAATGAAGAATAATGTGAAATTTTTAATATATTATTAAACCGGTCCGGTTCAAACGGTTTAAAATTAGTACAAATCGGATCAGACCGTTTAATTAGTAAAACCATTCGGTTTGATCCGGTCCGATTTTACGATTTGATCCGGTCCGACCCGATTTATGGACACCCCTAAGCTATATTACGAAAAAAATTACCATATAACATCTACGTTAAAATAAACCTCAAATGCCACGTAAGAATTACACCCACTGCTACTTCTAATCATGATTAGATTTTCAAATTTCTAGCAAAGTTAGTTTATTTCATGTAATTTCTCTAAATATTTCTGCATTTGACAATGATAATTTAAAGATGATATAGTAATTAATAAAAGGAAAGAAAAAAAAGTTTCAACTTTTTTCTCTCTTTTCATGCTGGGTTGTTGAACTTTATCAATAGTTCCGTGAGTTGCATGCATGAATTTCATGGAAGTTTTGAGTCAGTCATGAGACATCTATGATCTTTGAGCCATTCCTTTCATTTTCATTTAAAAATAATAATAGAAGAATATATATATATATAAGAAATATGCCTTATTTATTTCTATTATAAAATTTGTATTTTTTTTCATTATTGATGATATTATATCGTTATTTTATAATATCATGATAAATGATTTTTGGTTTAAGGAAAATATGAGGGCAAAATGGAATGGAAAATAGAATGGAATAAAAATGACATGTCAATGTATTATATATTTAAACACATGCTTTGTTTATTCAAGTTGTGCTGAATGTATGTTTGTGGTTATAAGTGTGTCTCATTTATTGTAGAACATAATGTTTATAATATATGAAATAATATGCATATTGGATGTCAAATATTTAATTTTACTTTTATTTATAACGTGTCATTAGTATACTAGAAGTAATGATCATTAGTTGAAGATGATTGATAAAATTATTTTTTTAATTACTAGCAAAAATAAACCTCAAATGCCACATAAGATAGGTAGGTTTTTGTATTTTTATTTTGGAAAAATAATTTGCTAAATAAACTAAAGCGATTTAAAACAAATTTGGAATTCAAATGATAGATACATGTGATTGACGTTCTTCACTGCTAAATCAGATTTCAACAATAAAATTATGAATTAATTTCTCAATTCTAAATTTGTTAAATCATTTAGAACCAATTATTTTGAAAACATTAATTTTAAAAAATTAAGTTTGTCTAAATTGTCTAAAATTTCAAACATTTTATTACTTAACCAACAACTAGATTATTAATTAATTCTAATCATTGAACAACTAAAGATATAATTACTAAATTAGATAATACTGAGATATGATTATACAACTAGGTGTTTAATCTATTTTGTAAACATGAATTACAAATCATCACGCAAAAAGAATAAAAATAATTAGTAATCTCTTTCCCCTCTCTCTTTTCTTTTCGAAAACTTAGTCGTTCTTCTTCTTTTTCTTTTTTTCTACAAAAAAAAAAGTCTATTTCATATAGGAACTTTTTGATCCAGTAGATTAGTTGTTATTTTTTTTCTTTTGAATAAATATTATAAGAGTTATATTATGATTTTTTTATTCTATATAAATTTAGATTTAGTGTGATAATTTCTTCACCTAGATCTAATTTCTGGTAACATTACACATGTTATGTTATGTTTTATCAAGTTTTTTTACCCATAATTAAATACATATATAATAGTATTATTTAGATTTTATTATGGTTCAAAAGTTAAAAAACTCAAGCCATCAAAGATTAGTTTTTGTTGAAGATTTATCATATTGTCAATTAAAAAAATTAATGACAATTGAGTTGAAAATAAAAGAAAGTGAAAGAAAAGGAGTGAGACATGATGAAAGTTGTTGATTATTGTTATATCAAAACTCAATTAGATCTTACATATATTTATATAGTGGAGCTAGTTATGCAAAAGCTTACACACTGTGATGCAACACAGTATAATTACAAGCAATCGAGTCATACTGGTGTGATGACAAACAGAAAAATTACAACACCTAAAATCATAGCTTCACTAAGCTAAACAACATATACAACATTATTACAAACATTACATAAAATCATAGCTTTTTTAAGCATTCTTAACTCCCTTCCTTAAGCTCAATGTCTCTTTATAATCGAGAGCTTAGTCTTCAATTCACAATATTTGGCATTACCTAAGGCTTTGGTCATAATGTATGCGATTAGTTCCTGTGTTGGGGTGTACTCAATGTGCAGAAAACTAGACATCACCTTTTTTTCTTAGGAAATGAAAATCTACCTTAATATGTTTTATTCTAGCATAATAAATAAGATGCTAGACAAGATAATTGATACTTATGTTATTGAAAAAGATCACAAGACCCTTAGATACATAAACATATAGTTTTGAGAGAACTTTTTGGATCCAAACAACTTTCACAAACCATTAAAGCCAAAGTTCTAAATTCAGCTTCTTTGGAGGATATGGACACAACCTTTTGTACGTTTACTTGAATTCTATGAAATTAAAAAGTGACCAAGGTATGTACAATATCCTCTTGTGGATCTCATATCATCATGACAGAAGTCCCAATTAGCATCAATGAATTTGTCAAAATGAGATGCTTGGAATGTAACAATATGAGTCCATAGTTAGGTGTTTCTTTAAGATATCTTAGAGCCTCTTTAAAACTACCCAGTGAACGTATGTGGGTGAATGCCCCAACAATGGTTTGATGTAAATTAGCATTCTCAAGAGGTACACTATCTTGCTTGTTAAGATTTTTATTGGACATCATGGAAAAAGACAATAGTTTGGATTCATGGAACTGTACTTTGTCTAGAAGGTCTCTGATGTATTTACCTTGGCTAAGATGTAATCCATCACAGGTCTTAGTAATCTCCACACCTAAGAAATAACTAAGCTTACCAAGATCCTTTTAGAAAACATAGAATTTAGACTTTCAACAAATGATTGAATCAATCTTGTATTGTTACTTATGATTAGCATATCATCAATATAGATTAATAGCACCAAAAATTCTCCTCTATTATAAATTAGTATTGGAATAATGAAAGCCCCAATCAACTAGGCATATATTGTGCTTTAGATACCAAGCTCTAGGAGTTTAGTTAAGGTTGTATATAGTCTTTTTTAGCTTACATACATGGTATGGATATTAAGGATTTACAAATCTCTTAAGTTATGCCATATAAACCTCCACTTCAGTGCCACCATTAAGAAATGTTGTATTCACATATAGTTGTTGATGGTCCAATGATAAGACAAAGTTAAGGGAAAGATAATTCAAATTGTGGTGGATTTAACTACTGGATTAAATATCTATGTATAGTCTATTCCTTGAGTTTGTTGAAACCATTTAGCCATAAATTTTGATTTATACTTATCCAAAGATCTTTCATCCTTCAATTTAGTCCTAAACACCTATTTATTTTCAATTATCTAGCTATTTGGAAGGGGTGATACAAGATCCCATGTGCCATTTTAAATGAGTAAATCATATTCACTTTGAATTGTTGCTTTCCACTCAAGAATACTCAAAGCATCTTACACATTGATAGGTTTAGAAAGAATCAATAAAGCCAGCAAAGCCTTTGGCTTGTAAATATTAGCTTTCACGATAATTTGGTGTATTTGAGGCTATAGGTGGCCAATGTGTGGTTTGATGAGACTCTAAAGATACTGGACAAATAAAGATATACTAGTTAGATCAAAAACATATATAGGAACAACAAATATGGTAGAAGATATACTGGTTTGTTTAAATGGTGAAATAAGACTAGTCGATGAAATGTGACTAGCTAAACAATGTGTTTGAAGTTAAAGGTATAGTAGAAGTTGAAGTTGTGATTGAGTTTTCTGAATCAACACAATCAAACACAATGGGAGAAGAATCAGGAACTAATTATTGTTCAGATTGTTTTTCAAAGATTGAGTTACTATTAGATAGATTAATTAGTTTAGTGCAAGTTGTAGGTGATTTATCACTAGTTAAGACAGATGGTTCACAATTGTCATTGGGAGCTACATGTGGCTTAATACATGTATTAGTAATAAACTAATGTGACTCTGATATTGCATCAATGGTTCAAGGTGCAACAGATAGTAAGGTACTGGATGTTGGTGTAATGTTTTTGTTGTTTGAAGTTTGAAAGGAATTATAGATAGGTTTGTAAGATTATATCACTCGTATTGAAACTAATTTTGGTATAGGTGGTAGTTAACAAAAATATTTGAAATAGTTGGAGGTTAAGAGGTAATATTCGAGGATGAAATAGGATTAGACAGAAAAGGAAAGTCAGTTTCATTGAATCTTACATGTGTGGATACATATATCTTTCCTAAAACTGGTTCTAAGCACCAATAACCTTTGTGTTGATTAACATACCCTTGTAAAACACAAGGTAATGATCTTGGTTCTAACTTGTTGATATTATAAGGCTGTAAGAAGGGAAAATAAAGGCATCCAACTATATTGAGATAAGACTAATCATGTTTAGTTTTGAATAGCAGTTCATAAGGGCTGGACAAATCTAAAGCTAGACAAATCTAAAGTTTTGACTAATCAAATGGACTAAGGTTTTAAAGGAATAATCCTAATAAGATATAGGCGTACTAGATCTCATAAGCATAGTCAATCATGTTTCCATAACATATCTATTTTTTCTCTCAACTACACTATTCTATAAAGGAGTGTGTGGACAAGATATGCTTCTCACACAACCACCTTGGAACATATGTGTTTCAAGTGATTTTAACATGGTGCCATCATCAATTTGTTGTTGTTTAATAGGAATACCAAACCGTCTACTAATACTTGCTTCAAAATGCAAGAAGATAGTGACAACTTGGCCTTTGTTAGATAACACATAGATATATTGAAAACATATGCATTCACCAACAAAAAGCAAAATGTATCTCATATTATGTACTAAATTAATAGATGAAGGACTCCATAAGTCAACATGAATAATGTCAAATGGCTCAAGTGATCTAACATGAGCATTAGCTAAAGATAATTTATGAGACTTGTCTAGTTGGCAAGCACTATACAATTCATAGTAGCTATTAGGTTTCATAGCTTTATTCATACTAAGTATAACTTGTTTTACTAATGGCAAGTGTGGATGTTCAAGCCTATCATGCTACAATGCTTCACTTACCTAAGCTTTATTGTAGGTAATCAAAGTGTTAATGCCATGAGGTATATGGTATAAGCCACCCTTAACATCTCCCTTTAAAATAATAATCTTGGTAATGAGTTACTTCACACAAAAGGTATTAGGGAAAATTCCACACTAACATGATTAGCTTAATATAATTTCTTGACTAAAATTAAGTTTTTCTCAAGTTAAGGTTTATGTAATAATCCTCTCAATTTCAACTCATGAAAATGATAATTAAGAGTAGTATGACTTACATATATAATAGGTATTTGTGAGCCTACCTAGCATCATAAAGGCATATCTAGTGTAAGAATCTCACTATTGAAGTACACTTTGATATGAGGTGAGATGGTGTGTCTCTCCTATGCCCTTGAACCATTGATTGTGGAGATTTGAGGACGTTATAGTGGGAGTAAGAAATGCTTGAGGTTATGTATTTTGAGGATAAACAATGATGTCTGTATAAGGAACTCAACTATTGTAACTTCATTTTGTGAGGAAGTTAAAAGTTAAGACAAATGTGATTGTAGAAGAATTTCTCAAGAGCTTTTTTGATTAACAAGACCAATGTTCTTTGATGGAAACTACTTTAAGTAGCAAAGAGTTTTCGTATGACCAATTTTTTACAAATTTGACATTCAACATTTGCATATCTAGAATTTTGAGTTTTATCCACATCATTTCCTTGATTCTCAACATTTCCATGTTTTATTGAGTGTGAGATAGTTTGATCCCTATTCTTTGGTTTATTACCAAAGTTATTTCTATAAGAATGAGTATTCTCGAAGTAATTGGCATAGTTAGCATGAATCAGGTCTAGATTTGGAAAGTTCATTCTTTCTTGTTTCCTTTCATGCATTCGTATCCTTGTGAAAAATTCTTCCAATGGAAATACTTTCTTCTTACTTGTAATGTTTATGATCAATTAAGTATAATTATGATACATTTCTCCCAAAATATACAAGATATGCTCATGATCACTGATTTGTCACAAGCTGCTAAGAGATGATCAATAAGATCCTTAACTACAATGATGTATTGTTCCATGGTCTGTGTTCCTTTTTGCAATGTTTGAAACATCTATCTTAAATCCATGAGTAGATCTTGAGATTCATCATTGAACACTTTTGCTAGTGCAGACCAATACTAAGTTGTTGCTACTTTACCAATCAACCACTTGAGGAAACTTGGAGTTAACAATGCATAAATCCATTTTTTCACTATGTTGTCCTATCTATCCCATAGGATTTAGTCTAGATTTGTATCAAACATTTCACAAACATGAGTTTTACCTTTATCATTCAACTCTACAACTGATTTCTTGATTAATTTTGGAAGTGTAGTGCTTAGTTCATCAAAGAGTGATTACAGTCCAAACATAAAAATTACTTGCTTCAATTGCTAACATCAAATGAGATAATTTAATTTATCAAGTTTAACGAAAAAAGTAGGATTAATAGAATACATAAGTAACCTAAAATTATGCTTGAATTTTTTGATGAATGATCATCATTGTTAGATGTATTCAAATGTTGTTGATTTGCTATAAGTATAGATATTATATCAATATCTGCATTTGGAATTGTGTGAGCAACAAAATGAACTTGATTTTCCATTGATTAGCTCTGATATCGCGAAAGTTAAGCTAAAAATAACAAAAAGTGAAGGAAAGGAGAGAGAGAGGAAGGTGATGAAAGTTGCTGATTTTTGTTATATCATAAATCAATTAGATTTTACAGATATTTATATCGTGGAACTAGTTGTGCAAAGCTTGCAAATTATGATGCAACATAATATAATAAGCAATCAAGTCACACTGGTGTGGTGACAAACAAAAAAACAACACATAAAATCATAGTTTCACTAAGCTAAATAACACATAAAATCATAGCTTCACTAAGCTAAACAACACATACAACCACATTACAAACATTACATAAAATCATAGCATTCTTAACAAACTTAGATTGAGATCAAAGTTAGTTCAAGAATAATGCTTGAAATATTTACTCATTAGATTACAAATATATTGTTAAGGTTCTCATGATAACTTTAATACTTTGATATATTTTTGAATTTTTTTAATTTATATGCCACTGCTATACTTTTATTTCATGATTGGATTTAATGAGTAATTTTTGTTTAAAAATAGTTTATATTAGGTGACTATTCTTTTTTAAATTAATATAAGATATAATATAATCTCAACATGAAAATTATTTGTTCAAAAAAAATATGATATGCTCATAAGTAAATTAATCGAACACTTATTAAATGTGTAGTCATGAATTTTGTACACCCTTAATATAATAAGAATAATTAAATTATACAAAAAATCTATTCATAAAAAAATGCATTTATTATATGAACATCTTGATATTTATTAATGTTAAAAAAACTAACAAAAAGTAAATAAAAAACATAAAAAATGCATTTATTATAGACATTTTTAATATTTATTAGTGTAAAAAAATATGATATGCCTTTAAGTAAATTGATCGATCACTTATTAAATAAATAATTATGAACTGTATGACTTGTCACACTTAATATAATAAAATAATTGTATTATAAAAAATAATTATCATAAAAAAGTATTTAATAAATGAACATTTGATATTTATTGTTGTAAAAAATTAATAATTTTTTTTAAAATATGTTTATTTTATTGAAATTTAATATTAATTAATGTAAAAAAAGAATAGAGTTTAGTTGATGAAATATTCTCTCTTTTTCATTAATATTATTTTTTTGATCCGTGCATTGTAATGATTGAAAATTGATAAATATATAATACTATGAATTGTTGAGCAATAGTTGTTTTTGTTTCAAATCTTTTATTTTATAAAATAAAATAAAAAGTAAGTTTTTGAATATAAAATTTAAAGTCATTTTTATTATAATTGAAAAACTATTGTTAAAATATTTTATAAAGTATTCTGCAGAAATACTCTTAAAATAAATAGTTAATTAATTTATTATTTTAGTAATGAATAAATATGTAATAATAACTATTTTATGAACAATATAATCTAAATACATTGTAAACATTAGTGATTTACTACAATATTGACAATAATTGTTTAACTTTATTTAATAAATAAGTCAAATATAACAAAACAAAATATGAACTTATTTAATTAATTTTTTTACTATCTAAGAAGTTAATCATAACTATATAAATGATAGACATGATTTGATTGAATTTAATAAGTATTTTTTAAAAAATAACTTTTATTAGATTATTGTTCTTTTTTAATTGATATGAGATATATTATGATTTCAACATAAAAATTAATAGTTTAATGAAAATATGATTTGTTCGTAAGTGAATTGATCAAACAATAATTAAATAGGTAATCATTAACTATACGAATTATCACACTTAATGTTAGAGTTGATCATCAGTTTGAAACCGATAATTTTAAGACAATCTGTTATAAATGCAAATCCGAACAAATCTAAAAAACTTTAATTTTCACATAATATGATAACAAATAAATCTATATATATTCAAACTATATATTTGAAAGCTTTATGTAATATACCTGATTCTAGAGCCTCAATTTCATCAAGTGACTCTTGGATATTAATGATTGTAGAGGAACAAAGCTAATTTTGAGTACAAATCAAGGATTGCATAATTTTAAAAGATAAGAACCTCTTGTATGGACTAATTGTACGACCACAAGTAGAGAATGCATATTCAGATGCTATAGTAAATACTAGTATGACCAATACATCTCGAGCTATCAAGTACAAAATCTTAAATCTCGAGGAATGAACATTCCATCAACTTAAAAGATCAAATTTCTCATAATCCATATCAACTGATGCTTCTTATAAGTATTTTTCCACCTCAGATTTGTTTTCCATAGTATGAACTTCTTTTAAATACTTTCTCTTACGATAAATATAAAGTTGAAATGTAAATGCTTCTAAACCAAAACCTTATGTACCCATTTGTAAAGGTTGAGAAGATTCTTCTGTGCTTGATGGGAAATAAGCTTTACGATACTCCTCGTACATATCTTCCAAAGTTTTTTTCACCTTTTTGAACTCATTGATGCCTCAATCTCATCCTCATTACACAATTCTAGCAAACTTAGATGTAAATAACACTCTTTGTGCTTAGGATCAAGTAAAACAGACACAAATAACATCATATTCATCTTAGCTACTCCTCTACAATATTTGTTGAACTTTACCTTCATCTCACTAGCCATCCTCATCATAATGTAATCCTCACCTTTACTCCACATATCAAGTTGATCATGAATAAAACAAATACGATCCAATAAGAAATTATAAGTCACATACAAAGATCCAGAAAACATTAAAGTTGCTTTATAAACAACTTTCAAAAATTGGACAAAATGTCTAGCATTATCCCAATCAATTGTAGTCAGAGCTTATTTAATTTCACCTTGACAAAACTCTTGATAGTACCCTAAATCAGTGATCTTTAACCTTTCAAATGCCTTTTGAAAATACGTTGCATAATCTAATATCAAATAATTTGAATTCCACTTTGTCGTAACATTTAAACAAATAATTTTTTGAGTAGAGAGTTTTTCCATTTCAACAACACTCTTAAATTTTTGAAGTATAATTGGTGATCCACTCACATATCTTACATTAGAATGAATCCTATTTATTGATATGTTCTACTCTTTCAAACCATGCTCAACAACTAAATTCAGAATATGTGCACCACATCGCATGTGCAAGTGTTTTGATTCTAAATTACATTACCCTAGCTATTAACACATTTTTTCAAGTAAGTAAGTGCAATGTAATTAGAACTTGCATTATCAACTATAATACAAAATATTCTATCAATGCCCTAATATAACAAACATGATTCAATAGTTATACCAAATGTATCACCTTTATGATTTGGAACTTGACAAAAGTTCAAGATTTTGTTTTGTAAATTCCAACCACTATCAATAAAATGAGCAGTTAAACACATATAACATAAATTCTGAAAGATTTCCATGTATTAGTAGTAAGATATATTCTTTTACTAGCTTTATTCAAAAACTCTTTCAATTTTACTCTTTGAGTATCGTACAAATTAAAGCAATCTCTTGAAATAGTAAACCAATAAGGGATTTTAAACAAAGGTTGCAGCTCTTAAATAAACTCCTTAAACCCTTCACCTTCTATGATAATAAATGGCAATTCATCTTTTATTATTATCCTTACCAAATTTTCTCTACATCTATCAGCATTATCATCCTCATTAAGATGTTAGGAAAAAATTGATATTATACAATTTTTAGTTTTAGAATGTCACAAAAGTTGCAGAGGAACAAAAGATTGAACTAATATATATTTTTGTAATCAAACCCGACATATTTTATTACTTATAATGATAATAATAATAATAATTTAGGCAAACTTAACAGCAAGAACCAGGAAACTTATTTGCAAGACTAGTTTTAGAAACTCTTCAAATAACACAAATAGCAATAAACAACACCCAAAACATAAAAGACGATGAAATTTCAATAAAAGATGCATAATACTCCATCAGAAGTAATTTACTATATGTAAAAATTGAGCAGCCAAAACATTACAATCCAATATCAATAGCACATCACAAAAAAAATTTGAACATTGGAACTGAAATCAAAATTTGAAAAAGAAAAAGTTCAAACAAATCTAACTTTCCATTGAAGAATAGTGACAGAATAGGCGAACAATGACTAGAACAGTTGAAAAGCGACTGGAACAGCTGAACAACTACTGGAATAGATGAACAACAACTAGGAATGGGTAAACAACGACTGGAATGGTTGAACAACTACTGGAACGAATGAACAACGACTAGGAAAGGCCAAACAACGAAGGGGGAAGGAAAGAACAACGACGAGGGAAGGAGAGAGCAACGACATGGGAAGGAAAGACAATGATGGGGAACGTGACGTTCGTGGAGATGGAGTCGACTCAGTCGAGTATGAGAGATATAGAGATGAGATTTCATATTATTGAGATTAGGGTTTTTGAGCCTTTCGGCTCGAGTATGAGATTGCATTTTTATATTATGTTTAATTATAATATTATTAATTATTATATATATTTTTAAATAATATATTAAATATATCAGATCAGATTGGATTATACGGATTTGAATATTTTTAATTCGAATTAGAATCTAAATCTGAATGGATTGATAAAATCCAATTTGAATCTGATCTGACTTATGATTGAAACCACTCAATTTTTTTCAGATTGATAAGATATTTTGTTCATCCCTATTTAATGTAATAAAAATAGTTATATTATATAAAATAATTATTCATAAAAATTTATTTATTATATGAAGAATGGATAAAAATATGATACGCTTATAAGTGAATTGATTGAATACTTAATAAATGTGTAATCATTAATGGTATAAATTATCATACTTAATGTAATAAAAATAATTATATTATATAAAATAACTATTCATAAAAATGTACTTATTATATGAATATTTTATAATTTAATAGTGTAAAAAAATAATAAAAAATAAAAATATATTTATATATATATATTAATATAAAAAATTAAATAATTAAAATGCCATTGGTCATGGACCAAACTTCACCACTGTTTATAAATAAAGATATTGTTTGGAGAATTGGTAGTGTGTTAGGATTTCTATAAAGATGTTTGAGAGAAAAGAATACTCAGATACTTTATTCATCTCATTAATGAGGTATATATAGGTATATAGGTGTTAACATTATATTAGGAGGTACTCTGTCAAGGCGTCATTACCAACCTAAACATGAAATTTGTACAACAATAACTTGTTCAATGAAGTCTGTTTGTTGTCCTAGCAACCGGGTTGCTAGAGTTGTACATTCTCTGCATAGGTATAGGGTAGAAACATGGAAAGGCATCAGGCTGCTTGACATTGGTGTCCGTAGGGTTAAGTCATTAAGCATAGTGCTCCACATGAAAATCAATCTATACTCTAGTGTCAAGCCACTATTTATAAGGTGCTCGATACAATGGGCTCTTATTCAAGCAAGGTAATTCAAGTCACTAGGAAAGTGACTCTTCTACACATAAGATTCCTAACATGAACTCATTAATTTCCTAAAATTTTGATAAATTTAGGGAATATTCTCAAGTATTAATTTTGATTTCATTGTAAAAACATTTCAACTTCCATTCTTCCTCTATAAATAATAAAAAAATCAACTTTTTACCCATTGACGTTTTATACTTAACCAATTTTTTCTTCAAAGAATATCAACCTGAAATAATTTCTTACACTATAATTATACACAACCAGTTCATTGAACACATACTTAGTTTGAATATTAGTCCATTTGGCTAGTGACTTCCTTGGTAAAACCAATCCATTTTACTATTCTCAAGCCGCTTGTTAGTAGACATGCAACTTTCTTCACCAAATAGGAAATTTTTTCATCATTTCCTTCATTTTTTACCATGGCTTCTAATAAAGGAAAAATGTATAATCCACTTTATGTCCTCCAAAGATGTCCACACAAAAAGTGTTCCTTTAAAGATAGGAACACCCCAAGAAGGATCTCATGACTTATTCTGCTTGCCAACAAACTAAAAATAAGCTAAGTGACCTATTGAAGCTTCCGTAGGTCACGATGAAGGATCGACTAGAATAGGTGGTGCACCTATTAAGAAGAGCATCCTAACCCTCCTCGCTTCATCTAGATCATGCCCTATTTCCTTATCGTCTTCGCAAGGATTAGTACCCATCATTTTCTTTTCCATATATACAACGAAAAAAATACATCACCCTAAGAAGAAGCATAATTATAAGGGTGAGCCTACCCATCGAACTAAGGACAATCATCAGATAAAAAAAATGCTAAGTTATTTGACTACTGATAACCTGATGAAAATTAAGCATAAATATGGTATCATACCCCACTTAGGTATGATGTGATTACCCTGTCATTTATATGACGTCGATGATTCTCCATTCGGGTGGTGGGTGATACACCTGACACCTTTTAAAATAGGACTTTGTGCATGTTCCCCATAATAGTAGCTCGTTCCCTCAATAATTTTGACATCAACCTCACCTAAGTTAATTCCAATGGATGGCGAACTTTCTTATGTCTTTTAGCCATCACTTTTGAATAAGGGGTAGACCTAACAAGTGATGAAATCAGATGTATGTACTGTTTGTAGAGAAACAACCTGGACAAAGGTAGGGCATACATATCGTGTGTTGTTGGGCTTGGGCTACACTTTAAACTCCTTGATAGTACTTCAGGTTAAAAAGATAAATATTTTTATATCACCAGAGACATTTTGGGTGATAAGGTCGAACTACTAGTCTGTTATACCCAAAACCATCATTTCAACCCCTCTCAACCCTGTGCAAGTGAGTTAATAAATAAGTTAGGTTTAGATGGAAAGGAAAAAATAAGGAGAATTTAGCTTCAAAATACTTCTAATGAGTGTTACAAGGTCATCTTAACTATAGCCCATTTGACAAAATTTGGGGTCTGGAAAGACTATACTAACGAGTGCACAAGTTGTCATTCTGTAATGTGGTAAATACCATTGTTGACAACTCAAACTGTTTGAATAATGTGTTCTTTGTTTTTGCAAGCATGAACTACTTGAATGCGGATCTTCAGGACCTTATTGACACCTCTGGTATTCAAGACTTGGTGCCTACGTACCATCGGTCTACCCCCATTTTTCCATCTCTGATAGGGGACTCTACTTATATAGACGATGATCCAATCGAGGTACCTTCACCACCCACGACATATAGCATTCCCATCTCGTCCTCTTTACTCCCAAGGTCGAGGCCTTTAAGAAGAGGAGGGTAGGGGAGAACCTAACTCCCTAAATTAAAGTTATGGATTTGGACGACTTCAAGTTTGATGAAATTGTTATGAGGGGCATCGTGGTTCTGGATACCTCAATGACATATTTTGATGAGAGAATTTTTGGGAAACCTAAATTGAAAAGGGACCTCTACCACCATTTTAGGAGTGATGTTGAATAGGCCAGGGTCAGAGAAGCTCGTAAGCTAAATTAAGGGTCTAATGAGGAGTTGATGGCTAATCAAAGTGAATTTATCCATTTCTATATTTACACCTCATTTCACACTTATAATATTTTGCTAACTTATTTGTGTTCGTAATAGGTCTTATCATTGGCTAGGGAAGGCAAATTATTGCTCAGGGCATATAAGCGTGAAGTGCAAGCAAGTTGCTTGCAAATAGAAAATTTCCAAAAGGCGGTGGAGAATAAAGATATTCTCTTCACTAAAAATGGGGCCAAAATCTTGAAACTTGAGGGTGACATACTTGATAAGTTTGAAAAGCTAATAAAAAGCAAACAACTACTACTTCAAGCAGGGGCAAAGAGTAACCCGTATTGAACAAGCGACCAATGAGGATAAAGAGATAGCAAGCTCACTAAAGGACCAAATGAGCTTATTGTCTAATCTAGTGGAGATGCACCAAGGTTTACAAAAACTAGGATGCGTTTTGTGATTGTTCCCTACTTCACCTTGATGCAAGCCTTCCTTAGAGCATTCTTCTGCTTTTGTGATATCACCGCCAACACATGAGCTATTAATAGGCTTAGTCTCCATTAACACCTAAGCAATTTATAAGCTCTTAATATTTAGGACATAAAAGAGTGATTTTGATGTAACAGAATTTATCTACCATTTAAATGCCCATACTTATGTGAAATTTATACTCATATATTATGACTGTATTTGAACTGATTATAAATGTGTTTTATTTGCCTCTTTATATTTTCCATATAGTGATTAAATACTCCTAAAATAAATCTCATATGTTCTTCTATTTAATTTATTTTACCTCATTTGTGTTTTTGTCCTTGACATATTTTTGTATTTTCCTGAGAGTTTGAGGCTGCCTCTTAGAATTGTAAGTCTCATTCTTGGATTCTAGGTCATTCCAAACAAAAAAAAACCAAGTTGCTACTTTTAGATCATAATTCAAATGGATTACTCACAAATGGACCTAGTTGATCTCATTGAAATGGGATCATGTTTTTCTTGTACCCCAAATACACTTTTACTTATTACTAAAATACACCACACTTCCCTATCCATAAGTGACGAGGTGAATCAAGTTCCTTATGATGCAACCCAATTGTGGAATAAAACCAAGAAATCTTAAGCATCACCTATGGATGTAGATAATGAGACTAACCCTAAGCTAGTCTAGGTCACTTTTTCTACAAAATAGGGCACAAAAGAGGACCTACTAGATCTCTCGATTGGCGTGAAGCTAGTCCAGATCACTTTTATAGTAGGTAGTGATCAAATAATGAATTTTATTCCTATCAGAGACTTGTCTCCATTCAGGGAAGAAATAAGTTCACTACAAAGTGTTCTTCCCATTAAACCTGAACGAGGTGAAAGTACTAAACTAAACAGCTTGTTCGAATGCTACATGTTTGGTAAATCCAATGCCAAAAACTAGTTACATCACCTCTATATGGTGGCTGCAGATCGATCCACCATTTACACAACTTGTAAGAGGAAAAAATGGACAATTTGTTACCTTATAGCAAGACTTATGCTTGATATGAGTGAACTTTTAAGCCATTTGTGGAGGGGTACTTGGTAATTCATACTTGTCATGGACTCATAATGAGAAGCAAAAACTTATTAGGAAACCTTCGAGTTTGTTGATCAAGAACTATGTAGCTTAAAGGCTCGCTATAAAGCCATAGAATAAGAGTTGAAGAGCATATGTATCAAGTTGACCCACACACATAATCAATACAAAAAATATAAGGAGGATAAGGACGAACTGTGTAAACTAGCTGAGTATTGGAAGCAGAGGGCATTAAAGAAAAATGCACGAAAGGCTTCTGTGATTGAATGTACCAGATCACACCCTTGTTGATGAATAAAATCTAAACTTATTTATGATATGATCCTAATAAATTGTTTCCCTTGGTTTGCATATAAGCAATGGTAAGGATCCTCATTTGGTGGACTTGATGAGCAAAACCGTCATCACTCATCCTGCCAATACTTTGGTTTAATATTTATAAAACTCTCACAAGTGCACGGATCATTTCATAGAAAATGATAAGTATACTCCTAAGGTCGATCTAAAGAAGGAATATATTTGGTTTTTAATTTATTATTCAAACTTTTAAAAATGAAATTAAATCCTAAATATCATGTCACGATAGTTTGAGTTTTGTGTGTTTTCTAATATAATAACATAAAAATAAAAGTAGATATGAATTCAATAAACATTTACGCAAATTTTATCATTTATAATAGTGAAGTATTTATGGATATAATAACTAAGTTAATTATGCTTGCTCTTATTATTTAGGTTATTAAAGATATAAATTGATATTTATTGATTCTCTTTTTTTATATGAATACCAACTTTGGTAGGGTTAGATATTCTTTGTTAATTAAACAAATCGATTAACACCAATTGGTATGGTTAATAACTAATTTGGTAAATTAAATTAATTTCTTTTTTTTCTAAGAGATTGAAAATGAATCATTTAAATCCCACATTTGGTGGGGTTAGACAATTTAAATTTTATTCAAGGTGTCCAAATTAAACCTAAGAATCTAATTATCTGAGTACTAACTTTCAAGTTTTAAAACCATTACTAAAAATATGTTGTCAATACATTTTCGAATAATAACTCTTATAAAAAAATTTGAAATAAAGTTTCACTCTAACTACCGGGCGATTGTATCAATAAATAAAAGAGTATTACTCTAAATCAGACCAGATAACAAAACCTTAAAATCTAATTTTCAGATTTAAGTTTGTAATAAAAAATAATATATTTCTCTCTAACATTCTTAATATAAAATCTTGAATAAAAACAAAATAAATTCATTTTATAGAAATTTTTACCTATTTAATATTTCGCAAGCATAACAACGTTATTATTATATCATGTTTACAAACAACTAGTAATATTAAATTTAATCACAGAAAAATTAAATATAACATAAAAGAATAAAACATAATAAATAACTATAAAAACTTACAACACTTTGATGCTAATTCTGTTGTTGGAAAACCTCTAAACGGATTTGTATTTCCATTTATTGAATCAAAATCTAGAAATTTACAAAAAAACATAGTTAGTTTTTTTCAAAAAGAGAAGAACTTTAAAACAAATAAAAAACTAAAAAAAACTAAGAAATAAAGAGAAAAGGAGAAAAAGCTAAAGAAACTTATTTATTAAGGTGTTTTTGGTGTGTTGTGTAATAGAGAAGATGAGGGTATTTATAGGTGGGAAGAAGGTAAAAAAATGGAAAAAAAAAGAGAAAAATGCATAATATATGAACGTTGACATCATCGCTAATGTAAAATGAACATGCATTGATGTAAGCACTGACACATGCAACACCGCACTATATTGAAGTTCATGTGCTTAATGCATCTGTTACATGACCTTTTAATTGTTCTTTTTTGTGACTTAATTCGTATAAGGGAATTCTCTCTTTTTTCTTTTGCTAACAAGAGGTCGTCTTGTATCTTCAATGGTATTACAGTTTTCGTGCCATATACAAGGAAAAAAGGCTTTCCTTCGTTGTCACCCTTGAGGTCGTTCTTATGGCCTAAATAATGTTGGGTATCTCATCTACCCATTTGCCTTTTGCTTCTTCCAAGTGTTTTTGCAATATGTTGATAAGGGTTTTGTTTGATGACTCTACCTTATCGCTTACTTATGGTATATAAAGGGTGGAATGTGACAACTTAATACCTATTTTGTTGCAAAAAGACACCAACCGGTGACTTGTGAATTGGTGGTAATTATCTATGACCAACTCACAAGGCAAACCATAACAACATATTATATTCCACCAAATAAATTTTTGCATGTTAACTTCTTGGATTCTTGCCAATGCCTCAAGCTCTATCCACTTAAAAAATAATTAGTTGCCACTATTAGGAATTTTTTTTGTCCTAGGGAAAAAGGTAATGGGTCAATAATATTCAACCCTTACTTTTGGAACGACCATCAATTCATAATGGACTTCAGCTCACTAGCCAATTGGTGTGGGATATTAGCATGTATTTGGCACATGTCACATTTTTTAACGTGATTGATGTAATCTTTTAAAAGAGTAGGCCAATAGTAATCCTGCATGATAATTTTTTGAGAAATGGTTCTATCTGCTGAATGACCCCCATATCATCATTTATGTAATTCGCTCAAAACTATCTGTGCTTCTTGATTAGGTAAACACTTCAACCATAGTTAGCCATATTTTTTTTGATAGAGTGCCCTATGGACAATGGTGTAATTCCTCACTATTGTCATAACTTTGTGCACCTTAACCTTGTTCTCAGGAAAAATATCTTGAATGAAGTACTCCAAGTATGGAGCCAACCAAGAGATGTACACGTGTTAATGAGTTAGTACTCATCTGTTTTTTATCCTTACCATCGTCCTTTATTATGCTTGTCTCTGAAAATATGACCAGAGATGACCCTTTTCAACTCCAATCTCACCACTGACGCTAAAGTAGCAAGGGAGTCCATATGTGCATTCCTTCTTTTTGTATTTTCTTGATCTCAAATGTTTCGAAAGCTTCCCTTTATTTTTTCACCTCTTGTATATAAATCTTGGCCTCAAACATATCATTGACTTGATTCACTACAAGTCATGAGTCATTATATACCAATACCCTTTTGGCTCCCAAGGTCATTAATTGGCACAATGCCAAGAGCAATGCCTCAAACTCTACAACAGTTTTGGTTACTTGGAATGTGATGTAAAAACATTGCTCTATTAAGCCTTTAGTGTGAGTGAATATCACAATTCCAATCCTTGACCCTTTTGAATGGCTCACCTCATCAACATATTCATTTTATAGACTTAGAGTTGGTAATTTCATTATCAACACTGAAACCATAGTTTTTAGCTCATATATAGGCTCTTGAGTCCACTTGGTGATAAATTTATAAGCATTTGTCCTTTGATTGCCAATAAGGATTTATAATATATCTCAAACTTACTTAATTCAATAGCTATTTGATAAAGGCAACCAAATTGGTCCTATTTTTCCAAGATATTCTTCATTGGATATGACGTGAGGACGACCATCTTATATGCTCCAAAGTAGTGCCTAAGTTTTTGTGCAACCATTCTTATCATAAATGTTGCCTTATCAAGTAAAGGATATTGTTGTTGTGCTCCTATTAGGGAATGCCTCATATAGTATATGGGATGTTGTCTCCCATCCTTATCGACCACCAATAGAGCACTAGCAACTTTATTTATGAATGCCATGTACATATTTAGCACCTTTCCTGCATTAGGATTAACTAAAAGAGGCACATTTCCCAAGTATTCTTTGATGGACTAGAAAGCTCATTTGGAGTCTGTATTCCTTGTTTTTCTTTAGCAACTAAAAAAACGGTAGGCACTTCTTCGTACACTTAGAAATGAAATGGCTCAATTTGGCTATGTGACTATTTAGTTATTGGACCTCCTTAATACAACTTGGAGATCTCATGTTTATCAGAGCTAAAAAAATTTAGGATTGGCTTCTATCTCTCTTGACGGCACTAAATAACCTAGAAACTTCACGAGGTTACTTAAAAGACACACTTCTTTGGGTTAAGTTGCATCTAATAACCTCTTATTATGGTGAAAAACTCTACCAAATCAAAGAGATGGTCCTTATCATATTTTTTTATCATCATGTCATCCACATAGACTTCCATATTTTGACCTATTTGATCCTTAAACATTTTGTTGACCTACCTTTGGTAGGTAGCTCCCACATTATTTAAACCAAAAGGCATCCTTGTATAATAGTAGGTCCGTTCTTCAGTGATAAAAGTTGTTTTTTCTTCATCTCTAGAATGCATTCGAATTTGATGGTAACATGAGTATGCATCCATGGAGCTCATCGTTTCAAAACCAACCATGGTATTGACCAACTAGTCAATGTTTGGCAAAGGGAAGCAATCCTTTGGCATAGTAGTATTAAGGTCCGTAAAGTTGACACACATTATATGTTCTCGTTCTACATTATTTTCCAACATAACGTTTGATTGCCATATCGAATAATCAACCTCACGAACCCAACCTACACTTTTTAAGGAGTTAACCTTCTTCTTGATAATATCACTTTTATTTCGAGTGAATCTCTACTTTTGTTTTTGGATTGGTTTCTTGGCGTGATCGACACATAATTCATGAGAAATTATTTATGGATTGATTCCATACATGTCTTCTAACTTCCATTCAAAAAGGTCTACATTATCCTTCAAGAAATCAATGAGTGAAGTTCTTAACTCGTGGGCAAGTTTAGAACTAATTTTTATGGATTTATCCATTCCTAGTCCCTCTATGTAAACTATTTCGTAATCCTTTACGACAACTGCCATGATTTGACTCCTTACTCCCTGCATTATTCCCTGGTTTGAATGGTTTTTGTTCTTTAGTTGCTACTTTGATATGGAAGGGTAATGTACTTTCCATGGAAGAATTGTAACAACTCCTTGCCTTGTCTTGTTCTCCTCGTATATTTATTATCCCTTCAATTTTAGGATACTTGAAAATTTGATGATATGTGAAGAGAACCACTCTCATTTTATGAATCCATGGTCTACCCAAAATCACATTGTAAGAAGTAAGGGTGTTCAACACTACAAAATTTGTAAGGATAATCTCTCCTTCCATAGATACCGATAAACTTATGGTTCCTACTGATATGGTTACACTTCCATTGAAGCCCACCAGTGGCATATGATGTTGTGTGATTTCCTTAAGGTCAATCCTCATATCTAACAAGGGAGATAAATACAGTAAATTCGAAGAGCTATCATTGTCCACTATAATTCAGTGTCCCTTACAATGTGTGATCTTAACAGTGATGATTAACGGGTCATTATGAGGTGGCAGGACTTCCCGTCTCTAGAAGACGATAGGATGGATAGGTCCTTCATGCTTGAAACTATATACAAGTCAATTTGTGTCCCTTTCTTCGCAAGCCTACCTTTTCCTTGAATTACTAGAATAACTCGACATAGTCGATCCTCTATGTATGGTGTGGATTATGTGCATGTCACCTCGGGGATGTTGATTTATTGTCCCTGGGAATAGGATTTGGAGGAATAAACTCATTTCGATTAGTGGGATTATTCACTCCTCTATTTCCTCCTCACAGACTCTTGTTCTTGTCAACCAAATCTCCCAAACATCCTTATGAAAATAGATGTTTAATTTCCCATTTTCAGAATTGATAATCCCTGGTCTAATGCCTGTATCTTTATGAAATGCACAATACTTATTGGGTCCCTAGTGGAGATTTCATAGGTTACAACCAATTTACATGATTTATACACTTCATGCATTGTACAACCTCGACCAATGAGACATGCAATAAGGGACCTCTGAAATTGGACAATGCCCTTCCCTAAGTCCCTGGCATCCCCTTGGACGTGATCATGAGTTTGAAATGAGGAAGATTAGGGTGCTTGTCCCCATAAGGCCTCCTATCTTCTTCCCTTTTGACTGGGATGGGCTTGTCTGTAGCTTTATTTATCAATCTCTTGATAGACTTCATCTCTCTCTCCATGTTAACAAACTTTTGGGTCTCTTCGTAAACCATTTTTAGAGATCGTGGGGTGATCTTAGTCAATTCGATGAATAGACCAATGTCATGTTTGATGCCCTTATGGAAAGCTTCAATGCTAATGAAGTTTGGATATTGTGAAATTTCCATTTTCTCTATTTTAAACCTCCCCATATAAGTCTTGATGGTCTCATCATCCTTCTAGATGATTAAAAAAATGGTGTGACTCCTTTCGAATTGGGTTATTGCAAGCGTAATTGGTAACAAACATTTTCACCAATGCGTCAAAACTTTTTATACTCTTAAAGGGTAACTTAATAAACCACTATTGTGCCACTTCTTGGAAGGTGATAGCGAACAACTTGCAATACATAGCTTCCTTTTTGTTATTCAGGAGGCTCATAATGGTTATGGTTATCTTAAAGTGAATAACATAGGCCATTGAGTTTTTTGTCCTCTATAAGTAGGATACTTGTGAGAAGTGAACTTAAAAGGTGGTGTTGTTAACTCAATGATATTCAAAAAAGGTGATGCCAACAATTGATCGCACACTATTTCTATATCACCCATGGGCCTTAGTTTTTCCTGACCTTTAAACTGATCATTTATCCTTACCTCAATTTTCTCTTCCATATCTTTGAGTTTTCATCAAGGCTACCATTTGGATGGCCAGGTGGTATTATACATCTCATAATGGTAACATACCTTAGGCCCGGACATCTTGGGAATTGCTAGGGTGCATTTTGTACCAAATTATCGTGGGTAGGTAGTGTCGTGTATATAGATTCTGGAGTAGGGTTGGGCATCAGAGCTATAGGTACGTGTTATTACTCAATTATATCGAGTTGACATTAGTGGGGATCTTGTGATGTATACTTTGATCTAGGTGGATAGCTTACCATTACAAGTAGGCTGGCGATATGGAATGAACTTTTAGCTTTTGAATAATCATTACATACCAACCTCAACTAAGTTTGTGTTATCATCTTAAGACTTATTGAACGCTTATTGCAGTTCTGTTACTTGTTTTTGGAGACTCTCTAACATGGCATATTTTTCACGAGATGTACTTTTAGAGCTGTAGCTAGTAGAATTGGTAGTTCGTGAAACTATCTTAGCTGGTCTGGTTGTGTCATTGTGAACTAAAGGTTGCTTGCTATCACTAATTAGAGGTCTTGCGTGACCATATTCCATACCGTAGTGTGATGTTCTGATTGGAAAAGCATGATGTAACTAATCATTGAGGTTGAACTCTTGAGTTGGACAAGTATTGTTGTTAGTCTATTCAAGATGAGGTTACAGGCTTACCATAACGAGCAGATTGGATGTCTGATGAGTGCTCAAAAAGAATTAAAATTACCATGATTTTATACACATTAATTGATTAAAAATATATATATTTATATGATTTTATCATATATTTATATAAATCTGTCTTTTCGGAATCACGGATATTTTTATTGTTTTTCAGGTATTTTCGCTTAAAAATATAACTTAAAGACTCAAAGAGAAATACTAGAGGAAATACATCACAAATATATTCATAAAATAAATGAGGAAAAGTTAACAAATATGGAAAAATTGGATAAAATGGATCAAAAGGGTCAAAAATGTCAAAAAGGGTGAAATTGCACACACAGCCGCCCAACCGCACCAGACAACGCACCCAATTGCGCCGAGGAACGCACGTGCCGTGCCAGCACAACACCCAGTCCGCACACGTCTTCTCTCCATCCCGCACGCACCTACGCCCATCAACACCCAGTACGTGCGGGCCTCTGTTCCATTTCGCGTGCGCCGCCGTGCCCCACCTACCAGTGATGTCATCATCACCTACTATGCGTTTCCTTCATTTTTAATCATTTTTTCACCCACTTTTTCTTCTTTTCCTCACCTATAAATACCCTCATTCTCTTCATAACTAAACACACCTAAAACACAGCTCAAAACACATATTTTTCTCTCTTTCTTTCTCTCCATTTCTTAGTTTTTGGTTTTTTTGTAGTTTTTGGTTTTTTCTTAGTTAGTTTTTCTTAGTTTTAGAATTCTTCTCTTTTTAAGAAGAACTAATTATGTTTTTGTAATTTATTTTCTTTTAATTCAATAAATGGAAGTGTAAATTTTATATGGAGATTTTCTAGCAACAAGAATAACATCAAAGTACTATAAGAATTTTATTTTTTTTACAATTATTTTTTATGCTTTATTCTTACATGTTATATTTAATTCAACTTTGCTGATTATTTGTAAACATGATATAATAATAACGTTGTTATGCTTGCAAAATATTAAATAGGTAAAAATCTCTAAAATGAATTGATTTCATTTGTATTCAAGATTTTATATTTAGAATGTTAGAGAAAAATATATTATTTTTCATTACAAACTTAAATCTAAAAATTAGATTTTTAAGGTTTAGTTATCCAATCTAATTTAGAGTAGTGCTCTTTTATTTGTTGGTACAATCGCCCGGTAGTTAGAGTGAAGCTCTATTTCAAAAGTTTTTATAAGAATTATTATCTGAAAATGTATTGACAACATGTTTTCAGTAGTAGTTTTAAAACTTGAAAGTTAGTACTCGGATAATTAAATTCTTAGGTTTAATTTGGACACCTTGAATAAAGTTTAAATTGTCTAACCCCACCAAAGATAGCATTTAAATGATTCATTTTCAATCTCTTAAAAAAAGAATTAATTTAATTAACCAAATTAGTTATCAACCTCACTCATAGGTGTTAATTGATTTGTTTAGTTAACAAAGAATATCTAACTCCACCAAAAATGGTATTCATATAAAAGAGAGAGAATCAATAAATATCAATTTATATCTTTAATAACCTAAATAATATGAGCAAGTATAATTAACTTAGTTATTATATCCATAAATACTCCACTATTATAAAAGATAAAATTTGCATAAATATTTATTGAATATGTATCTATGTTTATTTTTATGTTATTAGATTAAAAACACAAAACCCAAAATATCGTGACATGATGTTTAGGATTTAATTTCGTTTTTAAAAATTTGAATAATAAATTAAAAATCACATACATTCCTTCCTTAGATCGACCTTGAGAGTATACTTATCATTTCCTATGAAATGATTCGTGCACTTGCGAGAGTTTTATAAATATAAAACCAAAGTATTGGTAGGATCGGTGATGCCGGTTTTGCTCATCAATGTCCCAATGACACGAGCTGCTTCTCCAGAGATGTAAGATGTAAGGTCTCAACTATAAACTAAAAATATTTAAGACCTTTCAATGGGTGTCAATTGTTTGAAGAATTGCTAGTTTGTTTGAGTTTCTGGAGTGGTGTTTGAGAGAAGAGAATACTGAGATCCTTTATTCATCTAATTAATGAGGTATATATAGGTATATAAGAAGTAGGTGTCATTGTTACGTTAGTAGGTACTCTGTTAAGGAATCACAACCAACCTAAAAATAACATTTCTACAACAATAATCCATTCAGCGAAGTTTGGTCGTTGTACTGGCAATGAAGTAGTTGAAGTTGTACATTCCCTGCATGGGCTTTGGGTAGAAATGTGAAAAGTCATCAGGCCGCTTGACATTGGTGTTCATAGAATTAGGTCGTTAGAGAGAGTGCTCCACATAAAAATTAGTCTATACTCTAGTACCAGGCCGCTATATATAAGGTGCTTGATAAATCAAGTTTTTATCCAAACAAAATAATTCAGGTCGTTAGGATAGCAATCCCTTTACACGTAACATTCATAACATATATAATTATCATATCATTCAAATGAAGTATCTTATAAATTATTTTCTTTAATTTTTGTGTCTTAAATAAATTAAAAAATTACATAATATAATATTAGTAATATTTATAATAATAAAAATAATATTTTAATAATATTAAATAAATTTAATTGGTTAAAAAATTTAATGTTATTTAATATAAATTTTTTGAATCAATGATTTTTTAAAGGAAAAATATTACTTTTATGATTGGGTTATAAATGATATTTGTGAAAAAATAAAAATAACGAGATGCTATTTTTTTATTTATAGATTTAAGGGGTGTTTTTTTTCATGTTATTTTTCGATATACTTTATGAATAAAGAGTCGTATAAGTATTTTAATTGTGATAAAAATATATTATTTTTTCAATGAGTATTTCAAGTCCACTAATCATGAAAAAACATATCAGAAATCAAAAACTTAAAAAAAAAAAATAGAAGACTTCAACATACATATGCATATTTTTTAAATTGTTATATATTTTTTAAATAAATTATAAGTCAAAAAATATAAATTTAAATGCATAAAAAATATATATTAATTTTAATATATATATAATAATTTATTTTTAAATATTTTTATTTTTAGATTTTGATATATGTTTTTATAGAATATCATATTTAAAAATCAATTAACTTTTTTATCTTTTTGTTGACTTCTACTTCCCTTCGTCCCTCTTTTGTTCACCGGTCATATTGTCTACTTGTTTCATGTCACGCCACACGAGTCTCTATCCATGAATCAATCTCTCTCCCAATGAGATTTGTCATTTTCGTTCATTTTTCCCTCAACAAATTTTTTTTTCCATTGAATATCTATCTTCCTATTTCTTTTGTTTTTCTCTAGCTTTCTTTCATCTATAAATTTATCTGAAAAATCAAAATATCTTCCATCTTCAACTTTTGATTTCATTCTTAAGGTTCTTTCTTCAACAAAAAGCTCTGGTTCTTAACTCTTCACAAAACTTTCCCGCGAATTCTCGAATTGAGAACATTGTGTTCTCCCTCCGATATCGATTATCAACTTTCTGCTATAGGAATTCTCTCTTAGGCAGATTTAGGCATTTGATCCCAATCAACAAGTTTTGATTGCTATTGGATCTTAATTCTTAGCTGATATTGACATTTGTTTGCGTCATTTGCAAAATTGCGAACAACTTTCAAGGTTCTGCTAGGTGTTTTCTCTGTGAATGTTGCTTCTAATCGCTCAGGTAAGCATTTTTATAGAATTAATGGAGAAATGGAATGAATATTATAAGTCAGCATTTACATTTGGTTGTCGAGATAATATGAAAGCAAGAGGAAGAAAGCTTTTTTGTTATCTTTCTTTGCAATGACTTTGCAAAAGTTGTTAATTCGCTTGTATTTTACTTGCAGCTAAAAGCTGCATCACACTTTATTTCGTAAGAAATATATTTAATATAATTTAATTATTTTCATAATCTCTTTCCTATAGTTTGCTTCGTGAAACCGTTTCGTTTTCTTTTATATATCTAGTTTGTTACTCTTTCTGGCCCGAGCAATATAGTCAGTAGCTTAGGGTTCTTGCCTAAAGAGGCCCGATCCGATGAGTGCTTTTTTAATTTTTTAATTTAAAAATGAAAGCAATTCACTTATATTTTTTTTGTGTGTCATTATATATACTTTTGATAAATATATGAAAAAAATTATACTCTTTAACGATATAATTTTAAAAATAAATTTAATTTTTTTATTATCTTTCCACTATAAAGTTGAGGTGACGCAACACAACATGCATTATGAGAGAACCAAAACATGATTGAATTAGAATAGATAATTATGTACTAAACACAGGGATGATCAATTGATGATTATCCTAAATTTAAAGTTCATTATTTTTAATACTGTAAATAATTTACTTGTAAAAATTGTTTAAATTTTTTATTCAGTCAACCAACACATGCCCTTCATGCAAATATGGTTTTCAAGCCTAACATAATCTATTGGGACAAATAAATGAGTATTTTTAAATTCAAATTAACATTTTTATATCACCTCATATTAAGTAAAAGTTATAAATAACAATTTTGTGTATCTCCTTGGCTTGAAACCATAACCACTTGGATTTGAGACACTTTTTATTTTAATTAATTTTATGTCATTATATTAGTTATATTTTTATTATTTTTATTTTATAATAATTTTTTTAATAAATAAACATTCAATTGTTCTCCCCACAATGCTCTCAATAATAATTTTTATTATTATAATTTACAATAAATTTTGTACATATTATCTTATATAAAATAGATTCTTCAATCAGTATAAGTTTATTAAATTGTAGGGAAAATCAATTCGTACTTTCATAATAAGTATTTTATTTTCTCTCATATATTCTATAAACCTAAATTTATTAAATTTTAGAAAAATGTACTCAATATTTAAAATATATATAATTAGTTGAGATGATAAGCACCGACCCTTATTCCAAAGCGAAAGATTTCAAGTTCTTAATCACATTTTAGGAAATTTTACAATTTAAATTAAGATTTTAATATTTTTAACTACGTAAATTGTGAAAAAAACTATTTTATGTCGTACATAAAAATCTTAGATATATTAATTTTTACAACTAATTACGTTAGAAACATTTTTTGTTATAGTTGATGAAAAGTACGAAACATTATTTTTTCTTATAATTTTTATTAAATAAAATAATAGTTAAAATAATTTGAATAAATATTTGTACCAATGTGTGATTATAAAAGAGCATGTAAACAGCTTGCAAGGAGTCCGCCTAGGCCAGGCAAATGCTTGGGCTGGCCATGGTTCTATGTTATTTATTTGATGTATAGAAGTGCTCTACTCCGTATCATAAGGTTGAATGCATTAAGAACAAAGCTTTAACTTTTCACCTGTTTGACATGCGGGTGTGTTTATTTCAATGCAGACTCTAAGGGGTTTAGTAAATCCAAAGCTAAATTGGATAATCCAGAGACATATATGTTGGACATACCAATCTCTGAGCAGAATCTGGAATTTTTCAATTTGTTCAATTATAATCTGCTTAAGTGAGTAGAAATTGGTTGGTGGAAGGAACGAAAGTTATAATGGCTGTGGGCTTGAGTTATGTGGTGTCAAGGTTGCAAATGCTATCTACTTCTGATCACGCTTCAGTGGTCTCCATGAACCTCTTTGTGGCTTTGCTTTGTGCTTGTATTGTCATTGGCCATCTTCTGGAGGAGAATCGTTGGGTTAATGAGTCAATCACTGCCCTTTTAATTGTGAGTTCTATCCTTTAATGCTAAGGAGACATGTAAATCTTAAAATGGATAATATATCCAATGGCTTTTATGTTTTTTTATGAATCATGATATTTCATTAATTTTATTTTGTCTTGCTCACAGGGTATATGCACTGGAGTAGTTATTTTGCTCATCAGTGGGGGAAAGAGCTCACATCTTTTAGTTTTCAGTGAAGACCTGTTCTTTATATACCTTTTGCCACCCATTATATTTAACGCGGGGTAAGTTTCATTTCCTGTTTCTGTGTTCACCCATTGGGTCAAGCAATATGATGCTTACCTTATCTGCATTCCATGATGGATTTGGTTTTGCTTTTGTGAAGAGTCAGCTTGGTCGACTTATGGGTTTTATTTTTGCCATTCAATTATGATACTTAGTCTTGTGGTTATGATGTAACTTAGGTCTGATGCTTTTACTCCTTAGCATCTAGAAGTAGATATGCATCTTTTTTCTCCATTTCGTCTTGCTTCGCATCAAATCAGAAGCATTGTTGTTTTTCCCAAGTATATTATAGAAAAAGGAGCCCTCGAGAACTAAAAGTCATTCTGCTGTACAGAAAGTGGAAAATAAATAAAATATTTCTTAAATTTGTTTCCAATCTAAATATCCCTGTAATTGTGCATGCTCTTCAATTACAACAGTTAATAGAATCTTAGGGTCATAGAATCAGTTTCTGTCCTAAGTCAGTCAACTAGAGGCTAGAGCAGTTACGTTTTAAAGTCATTGATCTCACTAATCCTATTCTTCATTTTGGGGTCTTATTTTCTGATAACTGAAGCTAAATTGGTCTTTTTATAAATGAATGGAAATTTGGCATCATTTTCTACATGGATCAACTTAATCAGAGATTTACTTCTAGTGCAGTATCTTTTTTTTCTTTAATTTTCTCTCTAATGTCTCGTGTGCTCATCTGGTGATGCACTTAAAAAGTTTTCTTATCAAAATATTATATATAAATTTGACATTTGATGTTTGTGCCAGGTTCCAGGTGAAAAAGAAGCAATTCTTTGTTAACTTTATGACTATTATGATGTTTGGTGCTTTTGGTACATTAATATCCTGCGCCGTCATAGCTCTAGGTATATTCAATAACTTTCCACTATTTTAACTATGTTTAATGATGTTGAACTTTCTACTATTGTTTTACTAACTAGAATCAAGGCATCAGATTGATGCTGTTGCCCTTAGCATGTTAAACTACCTTTTACTCCCATGAATGGATGATTGTGAATCAAGTGAATGCAATCTTGTCTGCATAGTGCTATAGAAGTATTCCGTTTTACGTGTTTGTGACATTATAGGTTATAGTGTTTCCCAAAATATTTAAAACTTGAAGTTCATTTTTATATTTCTGTGACCGCAGCAATTCCCCCCCTCTCTCTCAAAAAACCGGACTACTATAAGTTACAAATCTCTAAAAGGTGACTGATAGCCCTGGTGATTCAGTAGAGGGAGTTGTTGGGAAGTTTCTGTCCTAATACAGTAACTTATTTTAATTTTCTATTAGTAACAACTTAAAAGAGTGAATCCTAATAAAGGAGGCGATTGGCTTATGATGTCAAAGTTAAGCCAATACTGTAGCTTCCTGAACTGGCTTATCGTGCTGACATAATGAACTAGATTTTGAATACCAAAATCACCCTAAAAGACACTATTGTTTGTGTAGGAATTTATAATTATTCTTTTTGCAGGCCTAGATGTGTTATCACATAGGACAATAAACCATCTGTTGTAAATTAGCACTTGCGGAAGCGAAGATCGGGTCCATTTTTGGTTGCACAAATTAATAATAATGGGTAACAGTAAAAGTAATAAGCAGTAAAAAAATAAATGGCCCACAATGATTTAAGTGGTTCAACTTTTCAATGTGAAAAGTCTACTCCACTAACGACGGCACACCGAGAAAAATCCACTAATAATCAAAATGGAGATACAAACACCAATTTCCAGAGCTTCACAAATTATACCAAACTCTAAAATCAACCCACAAATGGGAGAAACTTCACCAATAGAAACAATAATGGACAACTTGTCTTTTAGGGATTGAAGGAAATGATATGGCCGGTCAAGAAGTCAAGAAGAAAAACTGGTGAAGAAGCAAATATATTTCCTCTCCTCTGCACATATATTCCCTGCTGCTCTCTGTTTCTTTTCTTTTTCTTTTCAGTTCTTGCGGCTACCCTTTTCTCTCTAGTGGCTGCTATCCATCTTAAGCAGAAACAAACATATAAATATATATAGAAGGCAGCTGAGGGTTTAAGAGTATATTGGGTTTTGGGCCTAATATTGTTTTGGGCCATTATTAACAAATCTCCACCTTGGCTCAAAACAGAAAACAAATTCTTCAAATGAAATTCCTCGAATTACCAAATAACCGTCGTCCAAAGCCCCGAAGGGTGATCATCTTTTGCAAATACCAATCAAGTCCAAACAATGCTTGAACTTGTTAAATGGAACTGGTTTGGTTAACATATCTGCTGGATTCTCTGTAGTGACTATCTTATTGACAACAAAAGCACCCTGAGAGACAATGTCACGAACAAAGTGATATCTGACATCGATATGTTTGGTTTTTTCATAATACATAGTATTCTTAGTCAAATGTATCGCACTCTGACTATCACAAAATACAACAGAAGTATCCTGTTGTAAACCCAAATCACAAACCAAACCTCTAAGCCAAATGACTTCTTTCACTGCTTTTGCTGCTACAATATACTCTGCCTCTGTCGTAGACAAAGCAACTGTAGACTGTAAAGTAGCCTTGCAACTAATGGCACAATGAGAAAGAGTGAAGACATAACCTGTCAGAGATCTTCTTCTATCCAAATCACCAGCATAATCGGAGTCCACATAACCAATAACACTACAACCAGTATTAGAACTCACATCATATACCAAACCAAAATTAGATGTACCTCTCAAATAACAAAGTGTCCATTTCACTGCTTGCCAATGACCCTTACCAGGATTACCCATATATTTGCTGACAACACTAATTGCATGTGAAATGTCTGGACGAGTACAAACCATAGTGTACATCAAACTCCCAACGGCACTTGCATATGGAACCTGAGACATGTACTGCTCTTCTTCTTCTGATTGTGGTGACAAATCCAAAGAAAGCCTGAAATGCACAACTAACGGCGTACTCACAAGTTTAGAATCTTTCATGCCAAAACGTTCAAGAACTTTTTCAATATAACTTTTCTGAGTCAAATAAAGCTTGTCCCCTTGTCTATCCCTGTAAATTTCCATGCCCAAAATTTTCTTCGCTGCACCCAAATCTTTCATTTCAAACTCACCATTAAGTTGAGACTTTAATTTCTGAATCTCAGAGTTATTCTTAGAAGCAATAAGCATGTCATCAACATAAAACAACAAATAAATGGATGAACCATCATGAAATCTTTTATGATAAACACAACTATCATAATCACTCCTAGAGTAACCATGATTAATCATAAAAGAATCAAACCGCTTATACCACTGCTTAGGAGATTGCTTCAGCCCATATAAAGACTTTTTCAATAAACAAACATGATCTTCCTTACCTTGAACAACAAACCCCTCTGGTTGATGCATATATATTTGTTCCTCAAGCTCACCATGTAAGAATGCTGTCTTGACATCAAGTTGTTCTAATTCCATGTCAAACAATGCAACCATAGCAAGCAACACACGAATAGAGCTATGTTTCACAACAGGAGAAAATACTTCATTGAAGTCTGTACCTTTCTTTTGACAATAGCCCTTTGCAACAACACGTGTCTTGAACCTAGCTGCTTCAACCTCAGGTATACTTTTCTTTTTCTTGAAGACCCATTTGTTTCTAACAATCTTCTGGCCCTTAGGCGGTTTCACCAATTCCCAAGTATGATTCTTATGAAGTGATTCAATCTCTTCATTCATAGCAACCAACCACTGAATAGACTCATCACAAGTGACAGCTTTATGATAACTAGAAGGTTCATACACCTCAATAGACTCTGCCACAGACAATGCAAAAGAAACTAAGTCTGCATCTGCGTACCTCTGAGGGCGTCGAATCTCTCTTATTCCTTTACCATTAGTGATACTATATGGTTGCTCATGTTGCTCTTCTGCTACATCATGAGTAGAATCATCTATCTCATCCACAAATGGCTGATCTGAAGTGCCCTCTTGCACTTGACTAGGAGCTCCACTCTCAAGCTCCACCTGCTCACTAACACCTTGGTCTTTATCTGCAACAATAGACTTTTTTTTCTTTTGCAACATGGAAAACTCATCAAACTTAACATCTCTGCTAATCAAAAATTTAGGTGACTTGGGTTCAACACACCATAATCTATAACCCTTCACCCCAGAAGGATAACCCAAAAATATGCATTTCAATGCCCTAGGCTCAAGTTTACCATCATTAATATGAGCATAAGCATGACAACCAAAAACTTTCAAATCAAAATAATTAGCAGGAGTACCAAAGAATACCTCAAACGGAGTCTTCAACTCAATTGCAGTTGATGGAGACCGATTCACCAAATAGCAGGCATGGTTACAAGCTTTAACCCAAAAGGATTTATCCAAGTCAGCTTGAAAGAGCATACAACGAGCTCTTTCTAAGAGGGTCCTATTCATACGTTTTGCTACTCCATTTTGCTGTGGTGTATGATGCACAGTGCGATGTCTCACTATGCCATTCCTTTCACATAACTCATTAAACTGACTGTCACAAAATTCCAAACCATTATCAGTTCTCAAATGCTTGATTTTCTTGCTTGTTTGATTTTCTATACAAGCCTTAAATTTCACAAATTTTGAGAACGCATCATTCTTATTCTTCAGAAAATACACCTATACATGACGAGAGAAGTCATCAATAAAAGTCCACATATATCGGGCACCACCATTAGACACAACACGAGAAGGACCCCAAAGATCTGAATGAATATAATCAACAGTACCTTTCGTTTTATGGATGGTTGTACTGAATATGATCCTGCGATGCTTTCCATAGACACAATGCTCACAGAAATCAAGTTTCCCAATTTTCTGACCACAAAGCAAATCTCGTTTGCTCAAAATAGACATCCATGCCTCACTCATATGCCCAAGCCGCATATTCCATAATCGAGTAGTGTCTGAATCTTGATCTGACGAGGATGAAACTGATACACTTCCAATAACAGTGCTACCCTGAAGCATATAGAGACCACACGACAATTTCACTTTAATAACAATGAGAGCACCCTTACTAACTTTTAAAACTCCACCTTCAGCTACATACTTGTAGCCTTGTGAATCAAGAGTACCCAAAGATATCAAATTCTTTTTCAAATCTGGAACATGGCGAACATCTTTCAAAGTCCTAACAATACCATCATGCATCTTAATTCGGACAGTACCAATACCAACAACCTTGCAAGACATGTTGTTTCTCATCAAGACAACACCCCCATCAATAGACTGATAAGAAGCAAACCAATCTCTACTGGGGCACATATGGTAAGTGCAACACGAATCAAGAATCCAAACATCTTCAGGAGAACCAATAGATACTGATAGAATATTTTCACCATCAGAACCAGAACTATCTACAACACCAGCAACATCATTAGTACCAGAAGACGTTGTGACAGATTTTCCTTTACCTTTGAGTTTCGGATAATTTACTTTCCAGTGCTCTTCTTGACGACAATAGTTGCATTTATCTTTTCTTTTTCTAGATTTGGATCTAGACTTGCCTCTATTATTGC
Source organism: Hippophae tibetana (assembly GCA_037013495.1). Classification (NCBI taxonomy): domain Eukaryota; kingdom Viridiplantae; phylum Streptophyta; class Magnoliopsida; order Rosales; family Elaeagnaceae; genus Hippophae; species Hippophae tibetana. The sequence continues at coordinate 35,797,306 of CM072811.1, forward strand.
TTGTGCCTTTTTCTTGATTTCTACCTCTGACAAATAAACCACTGTTATTATCACTGTTGCTTGTAGATATCTTTTTCTTCAACTCTCTGGAATTCAAAGCTGCTTTGACATCTTCTAAAGAAATAGTGTCTCGCCCATATAGCATGGTATCAATAAAATTTTCAAATGAATGAGGTAAAGAACATAATAGAACTAAGGCCTGATCCTCATCATCAATCTTAACACCACCATTTTTCAGATCACGAATAATTTTAGTAAATTCATCAAGATGATCGTGCAAAGGTGTACCTTCTGACATTCTGAATGTATACAAACGGTGCTTCAAATATAACTGACTGGTCAAAGACTTGGTCATATACAAATTCTCCAATTTAAGCCATAACCCAGCAGGAGATTCCTCATCACCAACCTCGCGTAATACCTCATCAGACAAGGATAACTGAATTAAACTCAAAGCATTTTCCATCAATGCATCTTTTTCTTCATCATTCAATTTTTCTGACAATTTATCCTTACCTTCAAGTGTCTTAACGAGCCATTCTTTAACTAATACGGCCCGCATCTTCACACGCCAAAGACTAAAATCATTTCTACCATTGAATTTCTCAATTTCATATTTTGCCGCCATGACAGAAAACCCAATATTAAATAAACAGAAGTACAACCCAGAAAATATGAAACCAATCAGATAACTAGAAGCTCAAAATAAATCCAAAAGAGCAAACTTGATCAGTTCCAATAAATAACCGAATAACCCAATAGCTCTTATACCAATTTGTTGTAAATTAGCACTTGCGTAAGCGAAGATCGGGTCTAATTTTGGTTGCACAAATTAATAATAATGGATAACGGCAAAAGTAATAAGCAGTAAGAAAATAAATGGCACACAATGATTTAAGTGGTTCAACTTTTCAATGTGAAAAGTCTACTCCACTGACGACGGCACACCGAGAAAAATCCACTAATAATCAAAATGGAGATACAAACACCAATTTCTAGAGCTTCACAAATTATACCAAACTCTAAAATCAACCCACAAAATTTCTCCTCTAATTTACTGGTAATATATAGCAAGATAAATTAACAAACTTGCTATTAAATCAAATATTACCGTATAAATGGGAGAAACTCCACCAATAGAAACAATAATGGACAGCTTGTCTTTTAGGGATTGAAGGAAATGATATGACCGGTCAAGAAGTCAAGAAGAAAAACTGGTGAATAAGCAAATGTTGGGAAATTACGCAAATTCCCGATAAGCTAGATTTATGAGAAAACAAGAATAAAAATAACACACAAATTTGATAACGGAGTTCGGCCAATCTTGTTTACGTCTCCGGACCTGCTGTAGATCTTTTTACTGAAATAGGAGAAATTACACAAGGTGTTTACAACACTCACAACCCAATTGCACCTAAGAAAATTACTCTCAATTTTCTCTCACAAAAGCTTTTCTCTCAATTGGAATGAACACTTTGGATGATTAATTCATTACAATTACACATCTATTTATAGGAAAATTCACTCCTTGAATTACTCCTTAAATTAATAGTTCCTTGAATTGCTCCTTAAATTAAGCTCCATGTTTAACTCCTTGTTTTGCTCCATGTTTTGCTCCTTAATTTGCTCCTTAAATTAAGGAGCTTTATAACAATCTCCAACAATCTCCCACTTGAAGACTGATTTCAATCTGTCTTCACACCTCGATCAATGCAGCAGCTTTTCTAGTCTTTGTTACTCTAGCAGACCAACTGAAGTTGAGCACAACTTCAGTTTGTCAATAGTCACCACCTTTGTTAACATATCTGCTGGATTTTTGCTTCCTTGAATCTTCTCCAGTATTAACACATCATCTTCCAATAGAAATCTGATGAAGTGATAACGAAGTCCAATATGCTTGGTTCTAGAATAAAATTTTGAATTCTTCGCCAAGTGTATTGCACTTTGACTATCACTATGCAGAACATTCTTCTCCTGTTTGAATCCCAGCTCAGTTAACAAACCTTGAAGCCATATCATTTCTTTACTAGCTTCAGTTACTGCTACATACTCAGCCTCTGTAGTAGATAGAGTGACAATTTTCTGTATTTGTGACATCCAACTAACAGCTGTAGTTCCAACAATAAATATATAACCGGTGGTGCTT